>OFHU01000505.1:0-345323 GCA_900245905.1 Lacerta viridis
TTCTGGATCCACACGTCCTTCCATGGTGGGGACATAGGTTTCCAGGTGGGAGTTGATCCCAGTGTGGGTTTGCCAAGCGTGCCTTCCTCCTAGCATGTTTCTCCATTGTGTCCTGAGTTCGAGTGTCTTCAAAGCCCATGGCACCTTTGGAAAAGGCTGTTCTCCAACTGGAGCGCTTGCAGGCCAGTGTTTCCCAGTTGAGGTGTTTATACTACATTTTTTAAGATTTGCCTTGCTTTAAACCTCTTTTGTTGACAACTGGCATTACGCTTTCCATTCTTAAGTTTTGAATAGAGTAGCTTTGGAAGACGATAATCAGGCATCCGAACAACATGACCAGTCCAACGAAGTTGATGTTGAAGAATCATCGCGTCCACATTGGTGATCTTTGCTTCTTCCAGTACACCGGCATTAGTTCGCCTGTCTTCCCAAGTGATGTGTAAAATTTTTCGGAGACACCGTTGATGGAATCTTCCGAGGAGTTGGAGATGGTGTTTGCAAGTGGTCCACGTTTCACAAGCATACTGAGTCAGACCCCTGTTCCATCTAGCTGAGTGTTGTCTACGCTGACTGGCAGCAGATCTCGAGAATTTCAGGCTAGAATCTTCCCCCAGCCTACCAGGAGATGGTTCTGAATATGACAGATCCAGAGAGAAACCCAGCAGGCTGTGCTTGTGCCATTGGGTCCATCTAGCTAAGTAGTTTCCACACTGACTGAGCTAGATGGATTTCAGATGGGGGCATTTCCCTAAGTTACATGCACAGCACAGTTGGTTTGAGCGTGGTGAAGATAATGCCAAGGTTGCAGGTTCGATCCCCATATGGGGCAGCTGCCTATTCTTGCATTGCAGGGGGTTGGGCTAGATGACCCCCCAGGGTCCCTTCCAACTCTGTTGTTGTTTAGTCATGTCCGACTCTTCGTGACCCCATGGACCAGAGCATGCCAGGCACTCCTGTCTTCCACTGCCTCCCAGTTTGGTCAGACTCATGTTGGTAGCTTCGAGAACACTGTCCAACCATCTCATCCTGTCGTCCCCTTCTCCTTGTGCCCTCCATCTTTCCCAACATCAGGGTCTTTTCCAGGGAGTCTTCTCTTCTCATGAGGTGGCCAAAGTATTGGAGCCTCAGCTTCAGGATCTGTCCTTCCAGTGAGCACTCAGGGCTGATTTCCTTCAGAATGGAGAGGTTTGATCTTCTTGCAGTCCATGGGACTCTCAAGAGTCTCCTCCAGCACCATAATTCAAAAGCATCCATTCTTCGGCGATCAGTCTTCTTTATGGTCCAGCTCTCACTTCCACATCACTACTGGGAAAACCATAGCTTTAACTATACGGACCTTTGTCGGCAAGGTGATGTCTCTGCTTTTTAAGATGCTGTCTAGGTTTGTCATTGCTTTCCTCCCAAGAAGCAGGCGTCTTTTAATTTCGTGACTGCTGTCACCATCTGCAGTGACCGTGGAGCCCAAGAAAGTAAAATCTCTTCCAACTCTACAATTCTGTTATTCTACATGGAAAGGCTAAGGATTGAACCTTGAGATCTAATGTATGCAAAGCAGGTGCTTTTCCCACTGAGTTACAGTGTGGGTTTGTGAATTGCTTTTTCGTATTTTGGAGACCAGCTTGTCTCAAATTTAAAACACCATTCCCCCCCTGCTCAACCTCCTTTATCTCTTTTTTATTTTTAGATCAAACTCAAAGAGATATTTGAGACTACCTCGCAGATCACCCTCATCCTTGAGCTGGTGACAGGTGGCGAGCTGTTTGACAGGTAACCAGCAAGAAGCCCTCCGCCGAACTGGCAGGTTCTTAATAAAAGGTGACAAATTGCACCGAGGAAGGGGAAAGAGATGGTAATTTGTGTCAGAGCGACCTGCAGAGAAGCTGTGTGTGTTATTTTGTGTGTGTGTGTGTTGGGATAGAGAGAAGGGGCTGAGGACTACTTTAGGCCGGCCATTCTCAACCATCACTGTCAATTCCCGCTGCAGATTCCCTGTGATCTGTTTTCTCTCCCCCTCCATCACACTCACTAAAAAAAAAATCTGCTCACTCCAGCACCAGAAAGCTTGTCCTTTCGAATGCCCCATTATCTGCAGCCCATCTTCTTCATTGCTCCAAGCGTGCAAAGGGCTTCATTTTTCAACGTGCACTTTGCACATGAGCAGAGACAATCTCATCTCGTATATGAAAATTATATATATATATATATTTAAAAATAAAATGTTGTTTGACAGTTAGCAAAAACTAACTCTATGCAGAGGTACCGGGGGCTGCGCCAGTTGAACTCGTTCAATATTACTGCTATTCCAATGAGAGCAATACTCAGAGGGGAGACATTTTACCCCTCAAGCAGCGTATAAATTTTACAAAATAAACAAAATGAATAAAACAAGTTCAACGGGCCCCCAGAAATCAATGCATCGCCTTGTGGATGAAGAGGAGGAATATGCCTCCACATATTCACATCTCCTTTTGCTCTTCCCACTAGTACCAAACGTAAATTCAGACCGACTGCAACCTATAGTTAAGAGGACCAGGTTCTGAAGCCCTGGGTTCAAATCCTCCCACTCAGCTATGAAGCTCACTGGGTGACCTGTCTCAGCCTGATCAACGGGCTGCCGTGAGGATAAAATGGGGGAGATGGGGAACCACATGCTTCGCCTTGAGCTCCTTGGGGAGAACGTCGCCGGATGATAAATGTAAATAAGGCTCAGAAAAGGACAACCAAAAACGACCGAGGAACGAAGTCACTCCCCTAGGAGGAACGGCTCCAGCGTTTGGGACTTTTTAGCTCAGATAAAAGGAGAACTTTATTCCTCTGTTCTCCCATTTATCCACAAGCTGGTTGTCACCGTGCGGTATACGTCCTTCAAATAAGGCCATTCGAAAAGATTTGTTAGGTAGAGTAAAGGTAAAGGTAAAGGTACCCCTGACCATCAGGTCCAGTCGTGTCCGACTCTGGGGTTGCGCGCTCATCTCGCTCTATAGGCCGAAGGGAGCCGGCGTTTGTCCGCAGACAGCTTCCGGGTCATGTGGCCAGCATGACAAAGCCGCTTCTGGCAAACCAGAGCAGTGCACGGAAACCGTTTACCTTCCTGCCGGAGCGGTACCTATTTATCTACTTGCACTTTGACGTGCTTTCGAACTGCTAGGTTGGCAGGAGCTGGGACCCAGCAACGGGAGCTCACCCCGTCATTGCAGGGATTCGAACCGCCAACCTTCTGATCGGAAAGCTCTAGGCTCTGTGGTTTAACCCACAGTAGAGTAGCTAGTGGCAAAGTGAAAACACGGCAACTTTCAAACCCAACTCTTTGTGCCCCCCCCGTGCCCTCTTTCAGGATCGTTGAACGGGGTTTCTACAGCGAGAAAGACGCAGCTCATGTGGTGAAGCAGATCCTGGAAGCGGTTTCCGTAAGTCATCCCTCTCTCCTGTTTGGGTTTCCCCCCCCCTCTTTCTCCAAAAATGTAGCTCGCCTCCCCCCCCCCCCCCGCATCTGTTCCAGAGTCCCTGGTTGTCTCTCAACAGAGTCAACACTGGATGTCAAAACAAAATAAAATAAAAAATTCCTCAGCACCTTAGAGACCAACTAAGTTTGTTCTTGGTATGAGCTTTCGTGTGCAGGCCCTCTGCCTGGTTCCCTGTAACCTCTCTTCTTGCAGGGAGGGAACCACCAGAAGGCCCTCGGAGCTGGACCTCAGTGTCCAGGCAGAATGATGGGGATGGAGATGCTCCTTCAGGTATACTGGGCCGTTTAGGGCTTGAAAGGTCAGCACCAACACTTAGAATTGAGCTCGGAAACATCCTGGGAGCCAATGTAGGTCTTTCAGGACCGGTGTTGTGTGCACGTAATAATCCGGCTCCAATACGTTTCCACCACTGATGTTGGAAGCTGAGTACACACAATGACGTTAGCTGCAATCAATCTATTCCTGAGAGATTCCTGAGAGATATTCCTTTTCCATGCGTATTTTCCTGCAAACCAGCTTCCATCTGAATGGGAAACGGAAACCACCGTTATGCTGAGGTGTGTCCCTTTCAGACAGCCACTGAGCATGCTCAGATGAGAGCACACGCTCGGACGGCTGCTTCAGGGAACTGGAGCTCGGCATGGGGAAACAAATCAGGGAATGGGCAATGGGTGGAAACACCGACGCCCTTTTTTCTGGTCTGTTGCGGCAATGTGAGTCTCAAATCACAGAGTGGAGGAACAGCCTTGCTGCATTTGAAGTCGTTCAAGTGCGCATACCCTGCATTTCGAGGCGGCTTCCTCCCCCAAACCAGCTTCGCTCCAAACTGAGAAAAAGAGCAATCTACCCGATAATGTGTTCAACAGCCTTACAAGGCCCCCACGCCACACAATCCCAGCACGCGGGGCAGACCAAAATCCGGCAACTTCCTCAAAAGTTCCATTTATGCTAATCCTCGCAAAGCTGCGCTGCTGCTTTCTCGTACCTTCCTACGTGAGTGAAATGGCCACCTCCTGCCTCGCTGGTGTGTGTGTGAGTGTGTTTTATTTCATTTTTATTAACTGTCACTATCTTTTAAAGCTCCCCTTCTTTCCAATCTCTTGCAATCGGCAACCTGTGAAATTAAGATTGGCACCGGCAGCTCCCTAGGCTGGTAACACAATTTGCGCGGCATCTGTTGTTTGTTTGGGTGAGAGGAGCCAGAGAAAGCGGTTGCCGAGGGACCGCCAGGCGGAACAAAAGGGGGGGAAGAGGGAGAGAGAGGGAAACAAGGGAGGGCCGTATCCGCTGTAGGGCAGGACGAGTTCATCCTGTGAGGGTTAACAGCTGACACACAAACGCACACCTGGTAAGGACCCATCTCACCTGGGCAATCAGCACTAAGCTACCTTCAGCACCAGAGGTCAACTGACTTTTAGGAAAGGTCAGCTGGACCCATAGGCTCTATAAAACCCAAGCCCAGAAGTTCAAGAGGAGTCGGTGTGCGTGTCTTTGTAAAGATATACAGGTGAAACTCGAAAAAATTAGAATATCATGGAAAAGTCCATTTATGTAAGCAATTGTTTTCAATAGCTACTGGAGTTTAATATATGAGATAGACTCATGACATGCAAAGCGAGATATATTTAAGGTCCTCAAATAATAACTTTTTGGAGGTCCCGAGCCACAAGGATGCTAGGTTGGCTTCAACTAGGGCCAGGGCCTTCTCAGTACTGGCCCCGACTTGGTGGAACGGTCTGTCACAAGAGACCAGGGCCCTGCGGGATTTGGCATCTTTCCGCAGGGCCTGCAAGACGGAGCTGTTCCACCTGGCCTTTGGGTTGGTTTCAGTTTAACCCTGATGTTTCATTCTTTTGGTGTGATTGGTGGGCTACTTAAAAATGAGGCTGCAGTCTAAATTAAATTTTAAATTGTATTTTAATCTGTATTTTAATGAATTGTTTTATGTTTTTGTTGTGATTTTATTGGAGCCCGGTTTGGCGGGGAAGGGTGGGGTATAAATAAAAATTTATTATTAGTATTATTAGTATTATTAGTATTATTATGGTTACAGCTGATGAAAACCCCAAAGTTGAAATTGTGAATTTGGGGTTCTTTTTTGGCCATCGATAGTATTGATATGGGTCTTTATGTATAATCTACTTTTAGTGTACCGTATGTTTTAGTGTAAACCCCTCTGAGTTGTTTCAGGTGTATGGATAATGATTGTGTTCTGACTGATGGTCGAATAAATTGTTGTTGTTGTTGTAACCCAAGGAAATATTGCATAAAAGCAATTAAAATAACACCATCTTTTCCACCTTTCTCCTCGTTGTCTTCCTCAGTATTTGCATGCAAATGGCGTGGTCCACCGTGACCTGAAACCAGAGAATCTCCTCTACGCAGATCTCTCTCCGGATGCTCCTCTCAAAATTGGTATGTTCCCCCCACACCACCACCTCCAAAATGATGTCCCTGGCAAATGTTCTGTTTTGTCTCATAGTATTTCCTTCCGGCCCCATGCCAACTCTGGGCATCTAAGGAAGGAAGCCAGATGGGTCTGGATCAGTTTCCCAAACTTTTGGTCTCCGGCAGTTTTTGGACTACAATTCCCATCATTCCTGACCATTGGCCCTGCTAGCTAGGGATGATGGGAGTTTTAGTCCAAAAAAAACAGCTGGAGACCCAAGTTCGGGAAAACACTGTTCTGGATCTTTTGAGAGGCTGGGCTTCCTCTGGCCATGTCTCAGCTGGGTGGAGCCATCCTAGTGGGAAAGATGGGGCGGGCAGGGACAGACAGAGCTCACCCCATTTGTTTTTAAAGGGTTGCTTTTGAAATATGTCGCACCCTCTCCATTTTGCACCAGGCGATTTTGGATTGTCCAAGATTGTGGATGAGCAGGACACGATGAAGACAGTGTGTGGCACCCCCGGATACTGTGGTGAGTGGGCGAAAGAGCAAAAGCGGGGGACGGGGGGGGGACACCCAGCTAGTTTAGGGGCTGCCGAAACTAGAACCCTCACTGCGAGAAGCAAGGTTAGAGGGAACCAGGCAGAGGGCCTTATCAGTAGTGGCACCCGCCCTGTGGAACGCCCTCCTGTCAGATGTCAAGGAAATAAACAACTATCTGACATTTAGAAGACACCTGAAGGCAGCCCTGTCAAGGGAAGTTTTTAATGACTGATGTTTTAATGTATTTTTAATCTTTTGTTGGAAGCCGCCCAGAGTGGCTGGGGAAACCCAGCCAGATGGGCGGGGTATAAATAAAATAATAATAATAATAATAATAATAATAATAATAATAATAATAATAATAATAGCAAGCTGGAACTTTTGCAGAGGAGGGCGACCAAGATGATAAATGGTCTGGGAACCAAGCTTTACAGGGGGTGGTTGGGGGGTGTTTTTCTCCTGGAGAAGACTTGAGAGGGGATTCGCAGATCACTGCAAGGATTGAATTTAAGACGAGGAAACTGAATTGGACAGATCCTTCCAGCCCTGCAAAGATCTCTGCCTGACCTTGTGAGCTTTTTCTTTCCTCCTCCTCCTCCATCAGGAGCTAAGTCTTTCTCACCCTTTCGAAATCTCTCCCTGCCGCCAGCTGCAAGCATCACACACACACACACACACATGCAACTCACTGGGGAATAAGTGGTAAATTAAGAATATGCCCCGCTGCTGCTGCTGCCTCCTCCACCTCCTCGGGATGCAGCCTGTCAACGCCTCACACTTGCCTCCCACAAACTAACTGCGGCAGGTGTGAAAGCATGGCGGAGCGCGAAAGGGCGCAGCTCGAAAGGAGCGGGGGGGGGAGAAAGAGGAACGGGTGGGCAAAATATGATGCATATGCTCGCTGTCTGTGCTCCTTGCTTTTTTTCAAATTTTATTTCACTATTCCAACGCCTCCAGCACCTGAGATTCTCCACGGTTCTCCCTACGGCCCAGAAGTGGATATGTGGTCTGTCGGTGTCATCACATATATCTTGTGAGTAACGTTAAAACGCTTTGACAAATCGCGATTCCGCCTTCCTCTCCCCTCCTTCGAGCTTCATTTGTGTACAGGCACAATGGGCAAAATGCCTTTGCCTCTACAGTGGTACCCAGGGCCGGCGCGTCCATTTAGGCGAACTAGGCAGCTGCCTAGGGTGCCAAAATGGAGGGGGCGCTGGCCTGCCCCCCACCGCCGCCCGGTGCCGCTCCGCCAGCGGCAGAGTGGTGGGGGAAGGGGAGCAGCCCGAAATCGGGCTTCTCCCCCCCTCCGCCAGCGGGGAGGGGGGAGCAGCCCGAAATGTGGCTTCTCCGCAGGGCTGATGCTAGGGATTGGTGAGGGGGAGGGCCCAGAAGGTGATATTCCCTAGGGCGCAAAAAAAACCCTAGCACCGGCCCTGGTGGTACCATGGTACTCGAATGGTTTGGCTCCCGAACAAATCAGCTCCCAAACGCCGCAAACCCGGAAGCGTGCGTTCAGGTTTGCAAACTTTTTCGGAAGCCGGATTCCCACTGCGGCTTCTGATTGAGTGCAGGAAGCTCCCGCAGCCAATCGGAACCCCAGTGCTTCTGCTAGCTGAGAGCTAGCAGCAGTTCTAGCTAAAAGCTGGTCAAACGAAGAAGGAAGTCAAAAAAAGAGGGAGATGTGCTGCGTGACTCGTCCTTTCGTTACCTGGACAGGTTAGGTCACGCCCACCTTCTATCACATGCAAAAGGAAGGATGCTCCAGCCAGGAGGAACAGGAAGTTTTGACTGGCTGCAACAAACATTCCCTCGCATGTCTTCTCTAGCATTTCAAGGAATCAGTTACCGGTAGGTAGCTGTGTTGGTCTGCCATAGTCAAAACAAAATAAAATAAAAAAATTCCTTCCAGTAGCACCTTAGAGACCAACTAAGTTAGTTCTTGGTATGAGCTTTCGTGTGCATGCACACTTCTTCAGATTCAAGGAATGTTGTACTTGACTGCCTCTCATGGATCACACCCCACACGATGCCCCTCTGGCATGTACACAAACAGAAAACGAACCTGACACGAATGAAGCTGTGCTGATGTGAACAGCTGGGGGGAGGGAGCTGTTGTTTGGTGGGGGGGGAGAACTTCCCTAAGGCGTGGTATTGTAACATAAATCCCGCCCCCGTCCCCCGAGAACTGCATCATGCATCAAAACCCAGAGGGATCTGGGTGACGGATGTAGCAAGAGTAAGGACAGCCACTTTCTGTAGCATCCCTCGCAGCAACACTGACAAAAGGAGGCATGACCTCCTTTCTCTCTCCTGCCTGCTGCCGCTATTTTCATTGACCTAAATGAAACAGATGGCGGTCACAGCCCGTCAAAATATGTTGGGTTTCCATTGGTTTGGAAAGCCAAGTTGAAAGTAAATGCAGCCCTGAGGCTTTTCCCTTAAACATTTCTGCAGCAAGCAGATGATTATTTTCCCCAAAAAACTCCCCCCACAACTGAATAGACACTGATGCTGAGGAGAGCCAAGCAGATGTTTGTATGTGTGTGTGTGTGTGTGTTTTAAGGGACACGGGTGGTGCTGTGGTCTAAACCACTGAGCCTCTTGGGCTTGCCGATCGGAAGGTCGGCGGTTCGAATCCCCGCGACAGGGTGAGCTCCCGTTGCTCGGTCCCTGCTCCTGCCAACCTAGCAGTTCAAAAGCACGCCAGTGCAAGTAGATAAATAGGTACCGCTCTAGCGGGAAGGTGAACGGCGTTTCTGTGCGCTGCTCTGGTTTCTGTCAGTGTCCTGTTGCGCCAGAAGCGGTTTAGTCTTGCTGGCTGCATGACCGGAAAAAGCTGTCTGCGGACAAACACTGGCTCCCTTGGCCTGAAAGCGAGATGAGCGCCGCAACCCCAGAGTCGCCTTTGACTGGACTTAACCATCCAGGGGTCCTTTACCTTTACCTTACCTTACTTTAAGCCTAAATTGCAGCAAAGGAAGCATGAACTTGAAAAACATGCTGCCCCCCTTGAACGTCAGATCCATTACTTCACCAGAGGAATCTTCAGAGGGACAGGATTCTGCAAGGACTGGTGCCCAATTAATGAAACCTTAGTCGATTAATCACACGAGTTTTGTCAGTAGAGTGTTGGATATCACTCAGTTGCACTTCAGTATTTTGTGGGGTGGTACAGTTCTGGAGCCACAGTTATTCTTTGTGTGCACGCCTGCTGAAACCAAGTGGCTTAGCAATCAGTTCCTCTTCCCAGATCAGTAACTCACAGAGAGACATTGCAGGCAGGCTCCTCAGGTATTTGTGGGCTTTATTAATTTGAGGGTAACCACAACATAGGTCGGCCTGTGTGCATCCGTTTATCATCACCTCAATATTTTGTGTAAACCATTTACAGGTATTATTATTATTATTCTGGTTTTTTTTAAAAAAAATCCCCAGGCTTTGTGGCTTCGAGCCTTTCTTTGACCCAAGAGGAGACCAATATATGTACAGCAGGATCCTAAACTGTGACTACGAGTTTGTCTCTCCATGGTGGGATGAAGTGTCTCTCAACGCCAAGGATTTGGTGAGTTGCTTTGAGCCCTACCCAGACAGGGGAGCCAACTTGTGGGAATGTTCAGGGTAGCAGGAGAGGATATATTGTTTAATATCCTTCCTTTACTTAGTAGAGTGCGTTCCCCTTTACACAGCAGAAAACTGGTTGCAGACTCGTGTGAGTTTCTTAAGACAATACGCAATTCAATCTTGCTTGTCCAGGTTGAAATGTGTTCTAATATTTTCCTGGTAAAACCCCTTAAAAGAATAAAGACACCACGGTCTTATTCATAAGCAATAAAAAGAATGTTCACTCACAATCAGGCAGAGCACAGTGTGGTCCCCGAAGGCAGGCTTAAGGCTTAAAGTTACAAGCATATACAGGTGAAACTCGAAAAATTAGAATATCGTGGAAAAGTCCATTTATGTAAGCAATTGTTTTCATTAGCTACTGGAGTTTAATATATGAGATAGACTCATGACATGCAAAGCGAGATATGTCAAGCCTTTGCTTGTTATAATTGTGATGATTATGGCGTGCAGCTGATGAAAACCCCAAAGTTGAAATTGTTAATTTGGGGTTCTCATCGGCTGTACGCCATAATCATCGCAATTGTAACAAATAATAGCAGTTCGAAAGCACGTCAAAGTGCAAGTAGATAAATAGGGACCGCTCCAGCGGGAAGGTAAACGGCGTTTCCGTGCGCTGCTCTGGTTCACAGAAGCGGCTTAGTCATGCTGGCCACATGACCCGGAAGCTGTCTGTGGACAAACGCCGGCTCCCTCGGCCTATAGAGCGAGATGAGCGCCATAACCCCAGAGTCGGACACGACTAGACCTAATGGTCAGGGTTCCCTTTACCTTTATATCATTTACAATAGCATTTATGCATGCCAATGCTTTAACTGCATATGCAGTTGTTCTGTGTATATATTTCACTGTACATCCGTACCTTGGATGTTGAACGGAATCCGTTCCGGGACCCTGTTCAACTCCCGGAACCATTCGAAAACCAAGGCGCGGCTTCTGGTTGGCTGCAGGAGCTTCCTGCAGCCAATCGGAAGCTGCAGAAGCCACGTCGGACATTCGGCTTCCAGAAGAACGTTCGGAAACCGGAACATTCACTTCCGGGTTTCGATCACTCGGGAGCCGATTTGTTCAGGAGCCAAGGCGTCTGAGATCCAAGGTACGACTGTATTCTGAATCGCTTTGGGATGCAATTTGTTACTAAAAATAGCTATTATTATTATTATTATTATTATTATTATTATTATTATTATTAGCATTTGCATTTTTCTCTCACTTTTTTCTCCAATGATGATGGTGATGATAATAATAATAATGCCAAGCATCCAAGCCTCCGAGCAGGATCAAGGCATCCAGGCCTCGTCACCCACCCTGTCCTCTCTGGTCTTTCCCAGGTTCAGAAACTGATCGTTCTGGACCCCCAGAAGAGGCTCACGGTGCAACAGGCTCTGGAGCACCCTTGGGTGATGGGCAAAGCCGCCAAATTCGCCCACATGGACAGCACGCAGAAGAAGCTGCAGGAGTTCAACGCGAGGCGCAAGCTGAAGGTAATAATGGCGCAAAGAGCCGTGGCGGAGCCGGCGTAGGGATGGAGGCAGGGAGCTGAAGCCGAGGAGCGGCAGTCTCTAAAACGCAGCCACTATGTACACGCATGCGCTGCAGTCTTACCAGTCCTACTCCTCTTCTTTCGCCACAAGCGCATAAACAGCAACAGAAACTTGCCACAGAATATGGTGGCTGGTAGCTTTTTAAACTTGGAAGCTCTTGCAACCAGTCGGAAACTGCGCCTCAGTTGTCGAATGTTTCAGAAGCCAAACGGGCTTCCGGAACAGATTACATTCAACAACCGAGGTTTGACTGTATTGCGTTGGTGGGGCCCAGGTGAGAGAGAATGTGTTCCTTAAAGGAGAAGGCAACAGGGTGGAAGATGCTAGGAAGCAGAACTCAATCCACTTTAAACGGGTAGTGCAGATGGGGTATAACACTGGATATAACTGATTGTTCTTAGGTAAATATACCAGTGTTGATACTACAGTCGTACCTTGGTTCTTGAACGCCTTGTGACTCCAACGTTTTGGCTCCCGAACGCCGCAAACCCAGAAGTGAATGTTCCAGTTTGCAAACGTTTTTTGGAATCCAAATGTTCAACGCAGCTTCCGCTTGAGGGCAGGAAGCTCCTGCAGCCAACTGGAAGCCGCACCTTGGTTTTGGAACGTTTTCGGGTGTCGAACCAAAGTACGACTATACTAATATTAAGTTATGGCAATAATTGGTAAGGATATTTTTTTTAAAAAAATTGATTCCCCTCTTCTCAACGTATCTTACACAGGCTGCGATGAAAGCCGTGGTAGCATCTAGCCGGCTTGGCAATCACAGCCACCATGACAGCTCTAGGAACGGACGGCACCGAGACGCCCCCAAGGAACCGGGGCTGGTCCAAGAAGCAAAGGGCGCCCTCCTCCTCGAGGACAACGCTTACAAGAAGACGCCCTCCAGGACCAGCGGGGCAGCAGATCCTACTCCAGCTGCCTCAGAGAAGCTCAAGGAGAGCCATTGTGCCACGGCCACGGCACTCAACGGCTCCAGCGGCAAAAGTTAGCCCCGCTCAAGCCTGGTTGCTTTGCTCCTGCCAGGCGTCGAGAGGGAGGGGAGGGAAGTCTGTCCTCATCACCGCAGCAGATAGACCAAAACAAGAAGACAAAAAAAGATGGAGAATAAAGGATGGAGATAAATAAACAATGCCACTTGGCGCGTTTTAAGACGGCGTTCTCGGACGACGAAGGAGCAACCTATCTTGAAAGCTAGCAGGTGTTAGGAGGAAGCGGTGTTGTAGGGTGTAGCTTTGCTTACAAAGGATGCTGTGTTGAAGAACAATTTGTTGTCTACGGCAGTTATTCCGCCCCCGCCCCATAATTTTCTGACAATGTCCGCTTTCCAGAACATATTTTTAAAATCCTCCTCCCAACCAATGGCTCTTTAGAGGGAAAAGGCTATCAAAGGAAGAAAACCTGAGCCGGGTTTTTAAACTAAGACCATCGGAAGAGCCTTGCAGCTGGATCAAGCCAGAGCAGGGACATCTAGTCCAGCGTCCTCTTTTCATGGTGATCCACATGCGCCAATGGGAAGCCAGCAAGCAAGAACTGCAGCAGCGCACTTTCCCATTTGTGATTCCCAGTGTGGTGTAGTGGTTAAGAGCGGTAGACTCGTAATCTGGGGAACCGGGTTCACGTCTCCCGCTCCTCCACATGCAGCTGCTGGGTGACCTTGGGCTAGTTACACTTCTTTGAAGTCTCTCAGCCCCACTCACCCCACACAGGGTTTGTTGTGGGGGGTGAAGGGAAAGGAGAATGTGAGCCGTTTTGAGACTCCTTCGGGTAGTGAAAAGCGGGATTGTTGTTGTTGTTCAGTCGCGTCCGATTCTTCGTGACCCCATGGACCAGAGCACACCAGGCACTCCTGTCTTCCACTGCCTCCCGCAGTTTGGCCAAACTCATGCCAGTCACTTCGAGAACACTGTCCAACCATCTCGTCCTCTGTCATCCCCTTCTCCTTGTGCCCTCCATCTTTCCCAACATCAGGGTCTTTTCCAGGGAGTCTTCTCTTCTCATGAGGTGGCCAAAGTACTTGGAGCCTCAACTTCAGGATCTGTCCTTCCAGTGAGCACTCAGGGCTGATTTCTTTAAGGATGGATAAGTTTGATCTTTTTGCAGTCCATGGGACTCTCAAGAGTCTCCTCCAGCACCATAATTCAAAAGCATCAATTCTTCGGCGATCAGTCTTCTTTATGGTCCAGCTCTCACTTCCATACATTACTACTGGGAAAACCATAGCTTTAACTATACGGACCTTTGTCGGCAAGGTGATGTCTCTGCTTTTTAAGATGCTGTCTAGGTTTGTCATTGCTTTCCTCCCAAGAAGCAGGCGTCTTTTAATTTCGTGACTGCTGTCACCATCTGCAGTGATCATGGAACCCAAGAAAGTAAAATCTCTCACTGCCTCCATTTCTTCCCCTTCTATTTGCCAGGAGGTGATGGGACCAGTGGCCATGATCTTAGTTTTTTTGATGTTGAGCTTCAGACCATATTTTGCGCTCTCCTCTTTCACCCTCATTAAAAGGTTCTTTAATTCCTCCTCAGTCAAATCCAAACTCCTCTTCTTCTTCCCAGCGACTTAGTCTTCAGAGGCACCTTGCCCTCAACAGGTCAGATAGAACACAGCCACCGTGGCTCATAGCCCCTGATAGACCTATCTTCTGTGAATTGCTTAACCCCCTTTTAAAGTTGGTGGTCACCACTACATCCGGTGGGAGCTAATTCCATAGTTCAATGGTCTGCCTTTTCTCTGCCCTGAGTCTTTCAACCTTCAGTGTCAGGATTTATGATGTCTCTCTCACACCAAGACATGTCAAGCTGGCAGGTTTATTACCTTGAGATTTATTTAGTATTTACTGGTACACAGTAGTTTCAGTCGCAGCCCTCAAGGCTCAATCTTCTCCCGATGAGACTTGGGGGAAAGATTGCCCCTGCTTCTCCTCTTGAGCCGAATCTAACAGCGGCAGTTCCTCTGAAGCAGGCTCTGCTTGCCTTGTGCTGTTTTGGAAATTCATAGTCTGCATTCCAGGATGCGAGAAGCTTTCATCCCTCTCCGTGTGGGCAGGAATCAAGCGCCTACTCCCCTCAGCCTGTCCCCCTTCTTCCCCGGCATCTTCGTTGTCGCTCTGGGAAGGGACATCCAGCATCAATGGGTGACCGAAATTGGATTCTAGTATTATGAGAAGATGATGGTGTCTTCCTGTCCACTTTCTTCATGCCGTTAAAGAAAACCAGTGACTGGTATTTGGAGACGTACTGTCTCAGACGGTGGACAAAGGACGTCATGGCTGCTAGCCATGATGTATAAACTCCTTGCAGAGCGTCCTCATCCCCCCAGGAATATCTTAACCTGCCTTATAACAGGTCACAAACCTTGGTCCATCAAGTCCCACATTATCTCTGCAGGGGTCTCAGATGTTGTTGTTCAGTTGTTCAGTCGTGTCCAACTCTTTGTGACCCCATGGACCAGAGCACGCCTATCCTCCACTGCCTCCCGCAGTTTGGCCAAACTCATGCCAGTTGCTTCGAGAACACTGTCCAACCATCTCATCCTCTGTCGTCCCCTTCTCCTTGTGCCCTCCATCTTTCCCAACATCAGGGTCTTTTCTAGGGAGTCTTCTCTTCTCATGAGGTGGCCAAAGTACTGGAGCCTCAACTTCAGGATCTGTCCTTCCAGTGAGCACTCAGGGCTGATTTCTTTAAGGATGGATAAGTTTGATCTTTTTGCAGTCCATGGGACTCTCAAGAGTCTCCTCCAGCACCATAATTCAAAAGCATCAATTCTTTGGCGATCAGCCTTCTTTATGGTCCAGCTCTCACTTCCGTACATTACTACTGGGAAAACCAGAGCTTTTTCTCCCCTCTCCTGAAAGTGCAGTCCTCTGAACCATTGAAACCGCCTTTTCCAAGTAAATAGTCGAGATGATGTCTGCAGCGCCATCATAATGCGTGCTTGGCAGAGTATCGCAAGGAGGCAGGAGCTTCTGCCCCAAGTAGCTTCCAATTTTAATGTGGGAGGCAGAAGTAAATGGATATCACTATCATTTGTCAATCCGACTTGGGGTAACAGCAAAAATAATCTCCCCATTAAAAAAACATAGAATCATAGAATCCTAGAGTTGGAAGAGACCACAAGGGCCATCCAGTCCAACCCCCTGCCAAGCAGGAAACACCATCAAAGCATTCCTGACAGATGGCTGTCAAGCCTCTGCTTAAAGACCTCCAAAGAAGGAGACTCCACCACACTCCTTGGTAGCAAATTCCACTGCCGAACAGCTCTCACTGTCAGGAAGTTCTTCCTAATGTTTAGGTGGAATCTTCTTTCTTGTAGTTTGAATCCATTGCTCCGTGTCCGCTTCTCTGGAGCAGCAGAAAACAACCTTTCTCCCTCCTCTATATGACATCCTTTGATATATTTGAACATGGCTATCATATCACCCCTTAACCTTCTCTTCTCCAGGCTAAACATACCCAGCTCCCTAAGCCGTTCCTCATAAGGCATTGTTTCCAGGCCTTGGACCATTTTGGTTGCCCTCCTCTGGACACGTTCCAGCTTGTCAGTATCCTTCTTGAACTGTGGTGCCCAGAACTGGACACAGTATTCCAGGTGAGGTCTGACCAGAGCAGAATATAGTGGTACTATTACTTCCCTTGATCTAGACGCTATACTCCTATTGATGCAGCCCAGAATTGCATTGGCTTTTTTAGCTGCTGCATCACACTGTTGACTCATGTCAAGTTTGTGGTCTACCAAGACTCCTAGATCCTTTTCACATGTACTGCTCTCAAGCCAGGTGTCACCCATCCTGTACAAACAGCTTTACAGAAGATGTTTTATTGAATGGCAGTTCAACACACAGAAACGTTGGTTCCTAGTTTCTTCACAGGAGGAATTTCCTCCTTCTGTTTGTTGGGATTGTACAGTTTTGTACAAATGGGACCGCAAACAGCCTGGCTGCTGGATCCAGGCCAAAGTCCTGCAAAGCAAGCCCATGAGCAAGGACCAGAACGCAAAGGCAACTCTTCCCTACTTGCGAGTCCCAGCAACGGGGCGTTCAGTCATACTGCCTCCAACATAGCAATTCTAGCTAGCAGCCAGTCGTTTGGAAAAAGAATGCCACCGTTCCTCTGAACTCCCTCCACAATTGCCGGACTCGGTTCTGTGTGACAATTTCCATACCTCGAGGCATTCATGAGAAACGGGAGTTTTGCTGCCTCATACTAAAAACAAACCCAATGTTTCACAACTGTAAAAGCATGAGAAGTCTGCCGGATCAGGCCAAAGCATCGGACCCATCTAGTCCTGCATCCTGTCTTCACGGCGGCCAACTTGATGCCCCCACACCCCAGGTAAAGCAGGACCTGAATGCAACAGCAGCACCAACAGCAAATCTCCCAACTTCTGACTTCCAGCAGCCGCTGTTCAGAGACATACTGCCTCCAACAGTGGAAGAGGAACAAAAGCCATTGTGGCTGGTAGCCATCAGAAAACACATGCAAATTTGTGTGTGTGTTTGTGTGTGTGTGAGACAAGGCCACTGGGTCATTACCACTTCATCAAAATCCACACTGAACAGTTGGCCTTGCCGAGAGGATGATCTCAGTGGCTGGTTTCACTGCTAGAGTGAACAGGGTTATAGCGGTACCTCGGTTCCCAAACTTAATCCGTTCCGGAAGTCCGTTCCAAAACCAAAGCGTTCCAAAACCAAGGTGCGCTTTCCCATAGAAAGTAATGCAGAACGGATTAATCCGTTCCAGACTTTTAAAAGCATCCCCTAAAACAGCAATTTAGCTTGAATTTTACTAACGAGACCACCGACCCATAAAATGAAAGCAATAAATAATGTACTGCAGTCGCACAATCGATCCATCAGTAGCTGGACTGGGTTCCACACAGTCACAAAAACAAAACAAAACAAAAAGAGCCGCAAAAACGAAAACGCAAAATAAATAGCAAAAATAGACAGACCTCAGCGTAACGCTCAAAACGGAGCAAGTTCGACTTCCGGAAAAAAGTTCACAAATCAGAACACTTACCTCCGGGTTTGCAGTGTTTGGGTTCCAAGTTGTTTGAGCACCAAGGTACCAATATATTTGAAAACGCCCTCTGCCCTCTTCGAAAAGCGACTAAAACACCCCTTTCACCGCCACTTAACCTTCCCAGAAGCGTTTGCAAATACACGGCAATATTCTTCCGCAAGTGTCTGAATGAAAGAACGCACATATTAAAGACTTCTGAGCGGAACAGACAACCAACACAATATTTTGGTTGAAATCCAAAACTTAGGTCTATCAATGCAACCTTTTGCTATGAAACATCGCCTGGAATCCAAGGGCTAACACTCATGTCCATTGCTTGGTTTGATGTGGAGAGCAGCCATCCCTAACCTGTACGAAAATATCGGTAGAAGTGGCTGCTGTGTTGGGTGAGAATGATGTTTTCCCTACATTGTCTTTTAGGTGCTCCGGAACTCTGAAAAAAAGCCATTTAAATTGGGGGGGGGGGCGTTGAGCATGTTTGGTTACACTGTTAAGGCAATTTGGATTTCTGGCAGCTTTTACTTACATTGTTAACAAGTTTGTGAATAAGAAATCGACAAGGAGCTAGCAGTGGAGTGAAGCAAACCGGCAAGGGTGTTGAATGAAAATGAATTTGAGGGACCTATGGGACGTAACGCTACAAGGGAGTGTGTCTGGGAAGAGGGAAGACCCAAGCTTAAATCTCCACTCCGCTTTGACGCTCATTCTCCCACACATCTAAACTACCCCACAAGGGTACTGTGAAGATAAATCGAGAGGGCAGAACCATGCATGGCAACTTGAGCTCGTTGGGAGAAAGGTGGGGGGGGAGTACAAGAAAATGTTTAAACCTGCACCCAAAAAAAAATCCCGTTGTCTTTAGCTACATGTATAAATGGATGTAAGGAAGAGCCTTCTTCTGGTTAATATATGCACCCCATCAGGACATACTTATCAAAGGGCTTGTGAAAACAGATGATGTTTTCCACTTTAACCAGGTGCATTTTAGAGGCGCAAGGTTTTAAGAAAACTAATTGTGCACAAAGTTTTAAAAAGATGCGCAACTGATGTAAGGGGAGCGAGGGTTGGAAATTGCTGTGTGTGTGGCAGAGGCAGTCCGCCTGCTGCCTTCCAGGTGTTCTCAGACTACAGCTCCCATCTTCCCTGACCATTGGCCATGCTGGCTGCTGGGAGTCGGAGCCCAACATCTGGCTGCTCCTGGCGCGGGGTTACCGTTTCCTCTCATTTTCCTGGTTTTTTTTAGAAACAGGCACCTTAAATGCTGCGATTCTATGCATAGTTACTCAGTTGTTAAGCTCCACTGTTTTCACACGCGCTTTCTCCTGGGAAAGTATGTAGGCCTATCCGATTGCAGGCTACGCATGCCTGCTCAGAAGCAAGTTCCATTGAATTCAATGGGACTTGTTCAGCCCATGGTAAGTTTCTAAAGCCTGGGAACTGCAGTTTTCCATTCAGGGAGCTACAGTTCTCAGCACTCTTAAAACCATGATTCTGGGGTTCTTTGGGGAAAGCTGTGTGCTTTAAATTTATGGTGTGGATCTGCTGACAGACTGCAGTCAGTGAGACTTGCTTCTGAGCAAACATACACAGGACTGCATTGTAAATATATTTCCTTACGACCACTTGCTTGCTCTTTGATCCTCACATGGAGACATTTGGGGGGAATTTATTCTGGTTGGAAATTCAGGTGACTGTGTTCACATACCACCACCGATGGTCATAGGGTTGTATCAGACATCAGTAATATTTAAGATATGAGTCATTGAAATTAACTTACATGATTCACAGAGGTCGGTCAGTTTCAATGGGTCTACTCAACCCATAGACGTTAAGACCTCCCCCCAAAACAAATGTGCACCTCCCCTTTGCAAATTTTAGATATAAACCTTCCAATAAAAGTTTTATTAATGCAAAAATGGGGGGGGGGAGACGGAACTGACATTCTAGATCTTTGAGTTAAAGGAAAATTTACAAAAATCGAAGAAAAGACATTTACAAAGTCTTGGAGATCTTCATCTCTTGAAAGGGCTGACAGTGGAGCCATCTGTCACTGAAGACTTCATATGTTTTAAAATGTATAGAGAGAAAATAAGACTTTTTTTATTTGGAAGTCAGAGAGCAGCTGCTGTTATCGCTCAACTCTGCTGGTTTGTTTCATTAGTGCGACACGGTTTACAAATTCGGAGCCCTCCAGACGGGTGTGGGTTATTTATTTGTTGCAGGTGTATTTCTGTAACATGCCATTGACATAATGGCACACTATTAGTGCATTGATACCGGACCATCCGCACATCATTCCACCCGTTCCGTGATGTCTCCCCAGTGTTACTGCATCATTGCCATCCGGAGGGGCAGGTTTTGTGGTACAAAAAGTTACAGGGTTTCAGTTACGGGACATGCGCCAATTGGAAATGAAGGAATGAATCCGTTCCAAAAACTTTTGCGGTATTGGACGCTGGATGGTGTAGAAACCGTCATGATATTATCACGAGCACAAATCGTCGTGAATATAAAAAGGATACCCAGAGGGGCCTCAAAAAAAACACAACAGGGCGCTGTTTTTAACCTATCTGGCGGGCATGCAAATGCTATTCAGCATGCGCTAAACTAGAAGCAGAGAAAATGAATCCCATTTTCCCGGTTGACAAATTGTACATCTGCGTACAAGACTAGGAAAGAAAGATGTCAAGTTTGCTTGCAACGTGTCCCGGAAACCACAGCACAAATGACAGCAAGCTGTTTCCCGAGAGCAAACCTGCAATTGAGTGTAGGATCCTCCTGCTTACTTTCTCAGCCAGCCAGCCAGGCATAACCTCCTTCTGGGCACTCCATTCCAATTCCTCTCCTACCTGATTTTGTTTTTCTTTTCCCCCTAGCAGTGAGCATTCTCCGGACACTGAGAATGATCAGCGTTCACTCATCCTCATTAGAATGCTTTTGAGTTTCCCCCCACCCCAAGGTTTTCAGGGACTTTTTACCATATTTTTGTATTTCTGTAATGTAAACCCCTGGGCCTCAGCATTACCTCCCTCTTGCACATTGGATGTGTCGTTTTGGTTACATAAGCATCAGCACTGACACACCAGAGCAGGGGTAGGCAACCTAAGGCCCAAGGGCCGGATGCGGCCCAATCGCCTTCTCAATCTGGCCCGCGGATGGTCCAGGAATCTGTGTGTTTTTACATGAGTAGAATATGTCTTTATTTAAAATGCAGCTCTGGGTTATTTGTGGGGCATAGGAATTCATTCCCCCCCCCCAAAAAAAACATATAGTCCGGCCCACCACATGGTCTGAGGGATGGTGGACCGGCCCACGACTGAAAAAGGTTGCCAACCCCTGCACCAGAGCATCAGAAACGGAAGGAATGAATGATTCTGTGTTGATGGGGGCTGGGAATGATAATAATCTGTACATAAAAATATACAGAATGTGTTGTAGATGTTCCTTCAGAACTTCTTGACTCATGGGAAGACGTAGTTCTGCATTATGCTGTTGAAATCACAGTGGTTCGGTAGGAGACAAAATAGCTCTGAAAGGAACAGTTGTGAGTTTTAGAAATGTGGGTGTTTCAGACTAACCTCTTATAATAATTTAGCAATTCAACACATTTGTGACCCTTTTGGTGTTATAGGTACATACGGAAGCATACAGCTGTCAATAAAATATATCTGGAATTACTGGGTATGAATCTTTGAGACTGTTTCTTTTCGAAAAGGCACCACGTTGCTGATATTCTTGCACGTAAACATTGCATTACAGCATTAAAAAACAGTATATAGGTCAATCTATTCTAGACCAACTTTAGGGCCTTTCAGGTCTTTTGGACAGCAGCTTGCATTAGCCCCAGCCACCATGACTATAAATTAGACTCTAAATCAAGCTCCGGGAAAACGCCAGAGAATTTCAGAAGCCTGGACATTTTTCTTTCTTTCTTTTTAACTTGGAGGGTGCATGGCCAGAGGGGGGAACATTTCCAGCTGAGCCGGCCATGCACGCATGAGTTGCCTGCATGCATGCATGCGCACACACACACACACACACACACACACCAGAATGCCCACATTTATCTGAAGAAGTGTGCATGCACACAAAAGCTCATACCAAGAACAAACTTAGTTGGCCTCTAAGGTGCTACTGGAAGGAATTTTTTTATTTTGCTTTCACTATGGCAGACCAACACAGCTACCTTACCTGTAACACATTTAGAAGGTGGGGGCAGGTGCATTGGGAGTTCAATGCCTGTGGCCAAGCCCTCCGTAAGATATGGACGGGATAAAATGTATTCTGTTTCGCAAGAGTATTCCGTGCAAGCGCGTGCCCAGGGTAGGGTGGCAAATAGTGAAACCCACCCCCCCATCCCAATTCTATATAATTCAAAGTGCTGGAAAGCCCTACGCAGGCTATAAGAAAGGCTGCATTCCCTCATACGAACCTGCCCAGGCTCCGAGATCTTCAGGAGAGGCCCTTTTCTCAGTTTCAACAGAGCCAGTGTGGTGTAGTGGTTAACAGCGGTAGACTCGTAATCTGGGAAGCTGGGTTCGAGTCTCCGCTCCTCCACATGCAGCTGCTGGGGGACCTTGGGCTAGTCACGCTTCTTTGAAGTCTCTCAGCCCCACTCACCTCACAGAGTGTTTGTTGTGGGGGGGAAGGGAAAGGAGAATGTTAGCCGCTTTGAGACTCCTTCGGGTAGTGATAAAGCGGGATATCAAATCCAAACTCTTCTTCTTCTTCTTCTTCTTCTTCTTCACAATGTACGCTTGTTGGAGAAGCTGGGGAGGGCCTTCTTGATGGTGACTGCTCCTAGGCAACTTTGGAACTCCCTGCCTGGAGAAGCCAGACTACCTCCCTCCTTCTGCCGACAGGTGAAGAAGACCTTTTTGCAACAGGCTGGATGCTTTTAATGAAAGGGCTGATGCCATGTTATTTTAAATTGTAATTCTTTGTATGCATATATATATATACAGTGGTACCTTGACTTACGAGCGACTCGACGTCCGTATTTTTCGACTTCTGAATGACCTCCGGAAGCGGAAAAATGGCCGCTGCTTCCAAAATTTTCAACTTCTGAAGGGAAAGCGGCGGCACGATACCTCGACTTACGGAAATTTGAATGTGCTTTTTTCGACTTATGATTTTTTTCCTCGTTCCGAGATGGCGCCTTCGACTTACGAAGATTTCGACTTATGAGCGCACCTTCGGAACGGATTAATTTCGTTAGTCGAGGTACCACTGTATACACACACACAGTTTGTTGTGGGGATTAAACGGGGGGGAAATGTCATGTAAGTAAGAACGCCTTGGAGGAAAAAATGTGGGATATAAACCGAAGCTAACATCTAAACTGACACGGACAAGGTTCCTGGCTTGGAAAGAAACTGCTGGCGCTTAAGGCCTCACTCTGATCATGCTCAGAGGCAATGGCAGTATTCCTCCCTGCCCCACAAAGACCCCAGACGCAGGAACTGAAATGCAGTTGGCTGGCTTGGTTAGAGTGTGGTGTTCTTAATGCCAAAGTCACGGGTTCAATTCCCATGTGGGTCACCTGCACTGCAAGGGGTGGAACGAGACAACCCTCAGGGGTCCCTTCCAACTCTACAATTCTATTAAACCCCACAAGCCACTCTACTCATGCTCAGAGGCAGTCTTGTATGAACGCCACCAGCACCCACCCCATATTCTCTGAGGACGGGAGACCTGGACTTTGTGACAAAAGTGCCGGGGCTTGCTGGAAATCTGGAGACCATGTTAACATTCCCTCTCGCCCCAATATGTGGAAGGGATCTGTGGCTTCCCTGCTGGTCATTCTGCACATGCTCGGGGGGGAAAGGCTTTTAATATCTTTAAGGTGATTCCTGCATTGCATGGGGTTGGAGCGGATCATCAGTCTTCCAACAGAAGCCTCATTCAGGGTGGGCTGCTTCATGAGCAGCAAGCATGCGGCAAAAGATGAAGAAATGGAGCCTCACATGCAGGTTTGGGTTAAAAGTCTGAAAAGGTTGTAGGGCCTGGACTAGATGTTCCTTGGGGTCCCTTTCCGGCACAAGGATTCTTCTCCCCTCCTGCCATATCTGAAAACGGTCCTTTCTCGGGCTACCACCTTGCTGGTCACTCTACCCATGCTCAGAAACACAGTTTTCTTTAGAGCCTCCCTACTGAAGAAAACTCTGAAAATAAAGGCACTGGTGCTTAAGCCTTGTTGGAACTCTACCCATGCTCAGAGACACAGTTTCCTTAAGAGCCTCCCCATGCCGTTTTAACATAGTTTTGAGAATACAAGCCCTGGAGCTTAAGCCTTGCTGGGGGTCACTCTCCTCATAAACAGTTTTCTTTAGAGCCTCCCTTCTGAGGAAAACTCTGAAAATAAAGGCACTGGCGCTTAAGCCTTGTTGGACACTCTACTCATGCTCAGAGACACAGTTTCCTTAAGTACCCAGTGCGCTTTGAAGATAGCAATGAAAATACAAGCCCTGCAGCCTAAGCCTTGCTGAACACTCTACCCATGCTCAGAGGGACAGTTTTCTTAAGAGCTTCAGGCCACCATGACAGCATAAAAAAAGGGTAAAAGCTTTTCCCTCAGAGGGCGAAAAAGGCGGGAAGGTATAATGATGGCGGAGCGTAGAGGAGCGCCGTACCCAATCAGAAGCGGCGGCACAGCCGAACGGGGCTCCGATTGGCTGGTGTTTCTCCGCCTCCTTTCAAAGCGCGCGCGGACGACCGTTGGGAAAAAAATAACATTCCAACGGACCGTTGGGTGAGGGGAAAGGGCACGGGAGGGGAAAAGCCGAAGCGCAAACGGCACAGACGTCGAAGGGCGGAGCTGGAATGGGGAACGGCCAACCGCGCGCGCCGCCGAGTGACGTCACATTCTTCTTCCTGATTGACGAGAGGGCTAAAGCGAGAAAAGAAACCTGATTGGTTGATTTCGCACTAGCCGTAAATTTCCGCGTTTGCACGCCACTCTTCTGGATTCGCAATGGCGGCGGATTGTTTGCGTACCGCCTAAACTCCTCCCCCCCCCACCTACAGCGTTCTGATTGGCGCTCGCTCATCTCGCGGGAGCCGAGGCGGTTTGGTGAGGTGAGTTGGAGTCCGTGGGAAATGGGAGGGTGGATGAATCCCTCACGTGGATTGGCTGGGCGGAGAGAGGGGAGGCGGGGCGAGGCCAAGAGTCTCCCGTCAGCGGCAACGAACGGTAAGTAGGGTGGGCGAGGGGCGTGGCCTGCCATCCTCCAGTCAACGACCAAAACGGAAGAGGGAGGACGGACACCCCCCCACCAAATCTAGACGGTCCCGCGGCGTGGCAGGTTCGAATCCCGCCTCCCCATTTCCCTGCCTCGATGTCAGAGGCTTGAGGTAATTAATGAATTTATAGCAATAGTTTAAAATGAATTTGCCAGGAGGGAGCTGTTGGTCAGGAAAACCTATTACTGTATTATTATTATTATTATTATTAGTCCCCCTTTGGGGGGGGTTCCAGGAAATGAGACTTCCCTATCCCATAATATTCCCCTCCCCCAGCTCGCCAATCTCACCCCCATAATGGGATGGTTGAGTCAAGAAAACGGGGTGAGGGGAGGGCTAAAAAAAAAAAAGTGGGGCGAGGGGGGGCCTCAAATCCCCTCCCTTATTGCTATTATTATTAATTAGATTTAGTATTATGGTGGGGGAAATGTACCCCACTTTAAAGGGAATGGCAGTTTGCACCCTGCCCCCCCTTTTGTGCACCTCTTCCTCAACAGCAACCCCCCCCCAAAATGCTATTTACAAGAAGAAGCTTCCCCTTGTTATTTGGGGGGGTTCAATGGTCTTTTGAACCCACAGTTTTGAACTTCCTTCTGACCCCCCCCCTCTATCCTTGGTGGCTCCTTTGTCCCCCCCCCCAATTCGGGTGTCTCTGTGTGTCAATGTCATTATTTTATAACACCCCCCCTTTTCGGTGTGGGGGTGTCTCCTTTTTTTTGTTAGAGGGAGCGTGCGCAAGGCTTTCCTAATGGATGGCTCCCCCCCCCCAAATAATAAATATGCGGCCCACCTGTTGACATGGAGATTTATTATTATTATTAATTTAATTTCTATACCACTTTATATTTTTATGAAAAGAATATCAAAGCGTTTTACAGCCTATTACTGTATTTTTCCATATATAAGATGCCCCCATGTATAAGACACCCTCGATTTTTGAAGACTCAGATTTAAGAAAATGGGGGGAGAGATGTATTTGTGTGTAAGACGCCCCCTAATTTTCAACATTATTTTTTAGGGGGAAAAAACCTAGTCTTATACACGGAAAAATACAGTAAATCAATAAAATATAAATAACAATTTTGTTCGTGTGTGTGTGTAGTTTTTCTTAAATTTTCTGTTTTACAATTTTAAAGTACTTAGCAATACGGTTAGCCAACAAATAATAATAATAATTATTATTATTATTATTTGTACCCCGCCCATCTGGCTGGATTTCCCCAGCCACTCTGGGCGGCTTCCAACAAAAATCAGATACAAAAATATCACACATTAAAAACTTCCCTAAAAAGGGCTGCCTTCAGGTATTTTCTGAATGTCAGGTAGTTGTTTATCTCCTTGACCTGTGATGGGAGGGCGTTCCACAGGGCGGGCGCCACTACCGAGAAGGCCCTCTGCCTGGTTCCCTGTAGCTTTGCTTCTTGCAGTGAGGGAACCGCCAGAAGGCCCTCGGAGCTGGACCTCAGTGTCCAGGCTGGACGATGGGGGTGGAGACGCTCCTTCAGGTCTACTGGGCCATTTAGGGCTTTCAAGGTCAGCACCAACACTTTGAATTGTGCTCAGAAATGTACTGGGAGCCAATGTAGGTCTTTCAGGACTGGTGTTATATGGTCTCAGCAGCCGCTCCCAGTCACCAGTCTAGCTGCCGCATTCTGGATTAGTTGTAGTTTCCGGGTCACCTTCAAAGGCAGCCCCACGTAGAGTGCATTGCAGTAGTCCAAGCGGGAGATAACCAGAGCATGCACCACTCTGGCGAGACAGTCTGCGGGCAGGTAGGGTCTCAGCCTGCGTACCAGATGGAGCTGGTAGACAGCTGCCCTGGACACAGAATTAACCTGCGCCTCCATGGACAGCTGTGAGTCCAAAATGACTCCCAGGCTGCGCACCTGGTCCTTCAGGGGCACAGTTACCCCATTCAGGACCAGGGAATCCTCCACACCTGCCCTCCTCCTGTCCCCCCAAAACAGTACTTCTGTCTTGTCAGGATTCAACCTCAATATGATGCTCTCAGTGCATTCTGTCCTTCGGGTTCCCGTTTTTTTCTTTCAAATATACTTTTTTTCTTTCAAAATACTCCAGGGGCTTGTCTTTTAATCCGGTGTGCTTGGCATTCAAGTGGCGAAGCAGTTTTGAAGGTTTCATTGCCTCATTAGAGAGCCGGTCGCTGCAAACTATGCCGAGCGGTTTTGGTGTGTGGGAATCATCTGTCCCGATAAATCCTTATTTCACGTAGGACTCATGGTATTGTCTGTTAAAGTTTACAGGTTTCTTTGATGTTGAAGGCTCTTCTTCTGTCTCTTCACTGGGCCTTTTCTTTTCCCCAAGGAAACTTTCTAACGATGTCTGTTTCGTGCTCATTTTTGCTAATTTGTGGGTTAAATTTGAGCAAACACAATATACACGTACACCAAGCACCGTTAAACATGAGAAAGTACCTGTGAACAGAGAGAAGAGCAAAACACACCAGAGCCAGTGTGGTGTAGTGGTTAAGAGCGGTGGACTCGTAATCTGGTGAACCGGGTTCGCGTCTCCACTCCTCCACATGCAGCTGCTGGGTGACCTTGGGCTAGTCACACTTCTTTGAAGTCTCTCAGCCCCACTCACCTCACAGAGTGTTTGTTGTGGGGGAGGAAGGGAAAGGAGAATGTTAGCCGCTTTGAGACTCCTTCGGGTAGTGAAAAGCGGGATATCAAATCCAAACTCCTCCTCTTCTTCTTCTTCTTCTTCTTCTCTTTACCAAAGGTACAATGCCACTGCCGCTTGCAGCCACCCAGCTCCAGACGTCACCTAAAACCGCCCCGATACCACGAGATTTTGCGCGTGCACGTTATTTGTGCTGCTTTAGGTGACGTCTCTCAGCTCCCGCTTAACCTCTCGTCCATGGAAAGTCACACAAACCCGAGAGAAATACACCACAGTAAATAAAATGGGAATAATTTAATGTTCCTTGGGCGGGCCGGTACCGGTCCGTGGCCCAGGGGTTGACGACCACTGGTTTAGACCACAGCGCCACCCGCGTCCCTACTGTGAGTACAGGACGCTGGGCTGGACGGGTTCCCTTTGGCCTGAACCAGTTATGCTCTTCTTAGGATCTCCATTGGACAAGGCTGCTTTTCACAGAAATGCGAGAGTCAGAAAGGACTCCAAGCATCGCCTAGCCCCTGCGATGCAGGAATCGCCATTTTACGAGCGATGGTGCAGTAATGTGATACTTTGTCATTTCAGATCCTTGAACCCTGGCGGTCACCAGCCCTCGCCTCAAATCCTTGCTTGCCCTCTATCCTCCATGAACAGCAACCATGACGAAGGCAAAGTACATCCTTTGCAATTGGAAGAAGCGGTGGTGGCCTGCAAAGGTGATGTTGATTTTAACAGCTCGGGACCTTATTATCTCCTTTGTGTTTGCTCTGCTCCCCGTCTGTACCAGTGACTGCTATGGGAAAGCGATAGCTATGACATATACCACCCTGAGGTTCACAGAAAAGGAAAGGAGTAAGAGAAAAACATTAAGACTGAAATCCTAAGAACATTTATTTGGAAGTAAGTTCCTCGCAAATAAATGTGGCTTACCTCCTAATAAAATGTTAGCACCGGGGCATTAGAATCATAGAGTTGGAAGAGACCCCAAGTATCATCCAGTCCAACCCCCTGCCAAGCAGGAAACACCATCAAAGCATTCCTGACAGATGGCTGTCAAGCCTCCGCTTCAAGACCTCCAAAGAAGGAGACTCCACCACACTCCTTGGCAGCAAATCCCACTGTCCAACAGCTCTCACTGTCAGGAAGTTCTTCCTAATGTTTAGGTGGAATCTTCTTTCTTGTAGTTTGAATCCATTGCCCCGTGTCCGCTTCTCTGGAGCAGCAGAAAACAACCTTTCTCCCTCCTCTATATGACATCCTTTGATATATTTGAACATGGCTATCATATCACCCCTTAACCTTCTCTTCTCCAGGCTAAGCATACCCAGCTCCCTAAGCCGTTCCTCCTAAGGCAGTGGTGGCAAACCTCGGCACTGGTCCTGTTAGCTAGGGATGATGGGAGTTGTAGTTCCAAAACATCTGGAGTGCCAAGGTTCACCACCACTGTCCTAAGGTATCGTTTCCAGGCCTTTGACCATTTTGGTTGCCCTCCTCTGGACACCTTCCAGCTTTTCAGTATCCTTCTTGAATTGGGGTGCCCAGAACTGGACACCATTAAACGAACTGTATCCTACAGTCCCCTGCAACCAAGTTGAAATTAGCTTGGGCGCATATGGTAACGACGATGACAATAGCGCAAAGTAAAAGAACACAATTTATATTTATATTTTCACTTATATTTATATTTCATTTATATTTTACCCACAACCAGGATCACTTTATTTAAAATCCACAATTTTCAAACAAACGCATTGGCACTATTTCAAGTGATAAGATGACTTAAAGTAAAGGTAATTATTTGCCTTTGTTATTATTAGTGGGACCCCCATCTTTTTCTTGTCTTTGCACCATTCTGTTTCGTTGAGGCCCGCCCTGTGGGACCTTAACGTTAAGAAATCTCACAAGCGTACATTGCGTTCCTGCATCCTTCAGGTTTTGTCTGCCGGCCGGACTTCCAGAAGGCTAGCGGATCCGAAGAGCAAGCCGAGAACCCTTCTGGTTGAAATCCTCTGCCTGAACAAACAGTTAAGTTGCACGTCCAGCATCTCAAGCTCCCTTGTTGCAGTTGATGCTGCTGGACGGGACCACGGTATGGTGGGGGTAGGGACGCGGGTGGCGCTGTGGTCTAAACCACTGAGCCTCTTGGGCTTGTAGATCGGAAGGTTGGCGGTTCGAATCCCCGTAACGGAGTGAGCTCCTGTTGCTCTGTCCCAGCTCCTGCAGTTTGAAAGCATGCCAGTGAGAGTAGATAAATAGATACCGCTGCGGCGGGAAGGTAAACGGCGTTTCCGTGCACTCTAGTTTCCGTCACGGTGTGCGCCAGAAGCAGTTTAGTCCTGCTGCCCACATGACCCAGAAGCTGTCTGGACAAACGCCAGCTTCCTTGGCCTGAAAGCGAGATGAGCGCCGCAACCCCATAGTCGCCTTGGACTGGACTGAACCTTCCAGGGGTCCTTTACCTTTATCTTATGGTGGGGGTGTTTAACCGCTTTCTCTCACTTCTTAAAAGGGCTCGTGTGCGCCTCGCAGACATCAAACCTTTGCAGGAGGAGGACATCAACAGCATCGCCTCTCAGTTAGGTGACCAACCCAATGCTTCAACAGGTAACTCCCAAGGCTCGAACCAAGCACAAGAGCCTTCTCTCCTCCCATGTCTTCGAGCAACTGGGATCCAGAATTATTTGATAACAGTGATGATGATTTATTAGACTTATATACAGGGGTACCTTGGTTCTCAGAACATCTGCTGGGCTGAGTTATATACAGTGGTACCTCGGTTTGCGAACTTAATCCGTTCCGGAAGTCCGTTCCAAAACCAAAGCGTTCCAAAACCAAGGCGTGCTTTCCCATAGAAAGTAATGCAAAACGGATTAATCCGTTCCAGACTTTTAAAAACAACCCCTAAAACAGCAATTTAACATGAATTTTACTATCTAACGAGACCATTGATCCATAAAATGAAAGCAATAATCAATGTACTGTACTATAAAATAAATAAGACAGTATTGTAGATGATAAAAATTATACTTAATTTCTTTCCGTACCTGCACTGATGATAGTCACTGTTTGGATGGGTTTTTCTTTTTTTATCCATTTCCGCAGTCACGCAGTCCATCCACCGGTAGCAGAACTGGGTTCCGCACCGTCACAAAAACAAATGAACCGAAAAAGCCTCGAAAACAAAAACGCAAAATAAACGGCAAAAACAAAAGCGCCAAACTTAAGCCGCTCCGGAAGTCCGTTTGACTTCCGAAATGTTCGGAAACCAAGGCGCGGCTTCTGATTGGCGCAGGCACCCCGGGAACAATAGCTGACAGCCGCATCGGATGTCCGGCTTCCGAAAAAACTTCACAAACCAAAGCATTTACTTCCGAGTTTATGGCGTTCGGGCATAGCCAAGCTGGAGGTCCAATCCTGGTAGCTATCCAGCGAGGAGGGGAGAAAAATAGCTGCAAATCTCTCCCTTAGTGTTTCTATCTGGGTTGTGATGGTCTTGTTTGTATGCTGCCCTTTCCCTCTGCAAGCATCTCAGAGAGGAATGACACGGGTGGGGGGTAGTTGAGGGCAAACTCAGCTTCTGAGTCTTTTTGACGCATCTCAACAGGTCAGAGCAAGAAAAACCACAAAGTCCTATATGAGCTGATCTATCGGCATGCTCTGCGGCAGGCCCTGGATATCCTGAGCAGAGGGCGGAAAGGCAAAGTGTCAATCCGGAAGGACACCCCTTCTGGAGCGTCGCTGGAGCATCCGGCTAACTGTCGCCAGCTCCAGTCTCCAAGGGACCCGCACGAGGGAGAAAGCAGGGAGGGTACCCTTGAGTGTTGCCTCGGCTCCAAGGCCTCTCCCATCTCTGAACGGCAGCACCTCGCAGGCTTCGGAGAGGCGGCTGGCCAGCACTGCTCCTTTCCTGAAGCAGCAACGACCATAACTCCCCAGAAACAGCAGGAACCGTTGCCCAAATCTGATGCAGGCCGGAGGCAGCTGCAGTCCTTTAAGGAGAGGGGCGAGGGGTGCTGCCAGTCTCGTGGCAAGTCTGGCAAGGGCAGCGGCTTCCCATCGCCAAACAGAATGAGCACCCCGGCTGCTGCCGCTCGAAAGTGCCGGCCCAGGTTCGCAAAGTCTGGTCCAGAGCCTGGGGTGCGGAAGAAACTGCTGGGCTCCCCCGCCGGATGTGTTTCAGCTGAACCAGCCAGGGGAGAGGAAGGGGGGACTCCGCCCAGGACATACGGCAGCAGGCGCCCAAAGGGAACGCGGCAGAAACAAACCTGCACGCGGAATCGAGGAAGGAATCGTCCGGGGGACTCGAACTCCTCTGCAGACGAGTCTCTTTTGGGAGGCAAGGCGGGGCAAAGGCAGGATGCGGCCATCAACGTGAAGCAGTTCCAGTTTCGGGAATCTGAAGATGAAGATGAAGAAGGTAGCTTGCATGCTTTGGCAGGGTGGAGGAAGGCGTTTATGTCTTGGAATGGTGTTCCAGTGTGGTGTAGTGGTTAAGAGCGGTAGACTAGTAATCTGGTGAACTGGGTTCGCATCTCCTCTCCTCCACATGCAGCTACTGGGTGACCTTGGGCTAGTCACACTTCTCTGAAGTCTCTCAGCCCCACTCACCTCACAGAGTGTTTGTTGTGGGGGAGGAAGGGAAAGGAGAATGTGAGCCGCTTTGAGACTCCTTCGGGTAGTGATAAAGCAGGATATCAAATCCAAACTCCTCTTCTTCTTCTTCCTGACTCTGCATCTCCAGTGTGCGACTTGCAATGCGCAACTGGTTATCTCCCTCTCCCCACTAAAGCAGCAAGATTTATTTATTTTTTAAGAAAAAGGGGGGAAAGATCTCAGTACTCTGTAGTAAAAGCTGAAATTAATTAACGCTCTTTCCTTTTGACAGGATTCGCACCCGCCTCTTCCCTGCAGCTTAGCCCCATCAGGAGGTACAGTCACAGCCCAGCTTCCAGGGACGATGAGGACGAGGAACTGCCAAGCATCCTCTTCCACCCAGGTGAGGCCCGTTCTCCATCTTATGGCATGGCCCAGCCACACCGGCGTTTTCCCGAGCCTGATCTCAACCTTTGAAAGCAGGCGTGGCAAGCGTTTGGCCTTTGGCCGCCAACCCTGTGAGGCAGGTCAGGCTGTAAGATGGTGATTGGCCAGGTTCCCGCCTAGGGAGCTTCATGTGGCCGAGCGGGCCTTCTCGGTGGTGGCACCAGCCCTGTGGAACTCCCTCCCATCAGATGTCAAGGACATAAACAACTGACTTATAGAAGGCATCTGAAGGCATCCCTGTTTAGGGAAGTTTTTAATATTTGTTGTTTTATTGTGTTTTTAATATCCTGCTGTGAGCTGCCCAGAGTGACTGGGGAAACCCAGCCAGATGGGTGGGGTGTATAAATAATAAATTACTATTACTATTAAACCTTTCTCTCCACCGAGCACAAGGTGGTGCACATTGTTTAATCCTCACAACGACCCTGTGAGGTAGGCCAGCCTGAGAGGCCGTGGCTGACCCCCACAGTCACACCCAGCAAGCTCCATGGCCCGGTGGAGTTTCGAACTCTGGTCTCCCAGGTCCTAGTCTGATACCATAAACTTGACATGAGTCAACAGTGTGGTGCAGCAGCTAAAAAAGCCAATGCAATTCTGGGCTGCATCAATAGGAGTATAGCGTCTAGATCAAGGGAAGTAATAGTACCACTATATTCTGCTCTGGTCAGACCTCACCTGGAATACTGTGTCCAGTTCTGGGCACCACAGTTCAAGAAGGATACTGACAAGCTGGAACGTGTCCAGAGGAGGGCAACCAAAATGGTCAAAGGCCTGGAAACGATGCCTTATGAGGAACGGCTTAGGGAGCTGGGTATGTTTAGCCTGGAGAAGAGAAGGTTAAGGGGTGATATGATAGCCATGTTCAAATATATCAAAGGATGTCATCTAGAGGAGGGAGAAAGGTTGTTTTCTGCTGCTCCAGAGAAGCGGACACGGGGCAATGGATTCAAACTACAAGAAAGAAGATTCCACCTAAACATTAGGAAGAACTTCCTGACAGTAAGAGCTGTTCGACAGTGGAATTTGCTGCCAAGGAGTGTGGTGGAGTCTCCTTCTTTGGAGGTCTTTAAGCGGAGGCTTGACAGCCATCTGTCAGGAATGCTTTGATGGTGTTTCCTGCTTGGCAGGGGGTTGGACTGGATGGCCCTTGGGGTCTCTTCCAACTCTAGGATTCTATGATTCTATGATTCTACTCTAACCACTACACCGCACTGCCTTAACCCGGAAGGGAAGGGAAATTCCCCCTTCCGGCCTCCAACCTCTGTTTCCGTTCTGCCTTTAGAGCCCTGCACCATCGAAGCCGGGATGCTGGTTTGGTGCAAGATGCCAAGACAACCCTTTTGGCCTGCAGTGGTAAGAATAAAAAAACGTTCTGTCTTGTTGCACCTTTGTGGAAGGGGGCTGTTCTCCCGGCCTTCCTCCAAGGGGGTGGGGTAGGCATGAAACAGGGGTTTTCTCTTCCCGGCAGGTGAAAAGAGTGCAGCAGAAAGCCAGGAAGGCCAACGTCATCCTCATCCAGGACAGCTTGGGGATGAAATCCAAGGGGTAAGTACAGCTCAAATGCAGTCCCGGTCTGGCTTCTGATCACCCATTGGCTGAGCTGCTCTGATGCCTGGCATGTTCACAGAGCTTTATCTAAACTGCACCTGCAGACAGCGGCAGAAAAAGCAACTTATTTTTGCTCTGCTTTCTCAGCAAGGAGTGTTGGGTGCGTGTGTAGATCTGAATTCGAAACCCTTTTCACCCGTTGCTGAATAAATAATTTTGGACTTGTTGTTTAGTCATTTAGTCATGTCCAACTCTTCGTGACCCCATGGACCAGAGCACGCCAGGCACTCCTGTCTTCCACTGCCTCCTGCAGTTTGGTCAGACTCATGTTGGTAGCTTCGAGAACACTGTCCAACCATCTCGTCCTCTGTCGTCCCCTTCTCCTTGTGCCCTCCATCTTTCCCAACATCAGGGTCTTTTCCAGGGAGTCTTCTCTTCTCATGAGGTGGCCAAAGTATTGGAGCCTCAGCTTCAGGATCTGTCCTTCCAGTGAGCACTCAGGGCTGATTTCCTTTAGAATGGATAGGTTTGATCTTCTTGCAGTCCATGGGACTCTCAAGAGTCTCCTCCAGCACCATAATTCAAAAGCATCAATTCTTTGGCGATCAGCCTTCTTTATGGTCCAGCTCTCACTTCCATACATCACTACTGGGAAAACCATCGCTTTAACTATATTTAACCGTGACTTAGAATAATGCTTTGTGTAGCGTAGGGCAGGGACTACTGGGGGTGATTTTTAGAGAACCAAAGGGGGAGAGCCCTCCAAAAATTTGGGAACCACTGACTAAATCTCTTTGCTTCTCTCCAGTATCTAGCCATCAGTGTTCTTGCGGCTGTCAGTAAGATTTTTCCAGCTTGCTAACCTGTCGTATCCCTTTCCCTCTGCCTTCCTCCTGTAGCTTCTGCACTTCGTTCAGAAACCTGAAGCATTACGAATGCAAGGAGAAGGGAAAACTGATAGTAAGTTTTAAACGGCAAAAGTGTGAGTTTCTTGCCGGGGGTGATCCTTGGTTTCCACTCTGCAGTTGTGTCTCCCACAAAAAGCATTGCTTGGGTTCCCCAGGGGAGATAATATTCTGTTTCTCTTTTCCGTTTTGCTATGCTTTTTTGCCCCCAGGCCAAAGCCCAAGAAAGCCACCCTCACGATATCGACTGGTGCATCAAGTTGATAACAGACTACCTAGTTCGAGTAGGTAAGCTTAGCCAGCAGAGTTGGGGATGGGGGGTGGGTGAGGAGTGTCCTCTCTTTCCAGCGGCAAAAGAACTCTGTATTCTGTTTCTTCCCCTCTACAGCTCCGTGTCATTCTTTTCATTTCATTTTATTTGTTTCATAAAGCCGCCCCTACCTCTTGGTTGTGTAAAATCAGTCGCAGAGGCGCCACAGAAAAGGAAAGGGAAGCCGGGAGGGAGGAGGAAGAAAGCAAGCTCTCGCATACTGCTTCTTGTAATGGCCGGGTTGGGGGGGTTCAAGAGGAAGAGGAGATGGAAGCGGATACTCTCTCAGCAGAGCCAATGAAGCGGCATGACAGACCCATCTTTCATCTCTCTCTCCCCCCCCCCCCCAATGAATAGCCTTGTGGCTGTCAGTAAGTACAGTACATTCTGGCGTATAAGACTACTTTTTAATCCAGGAAAATCTTCTCAAAAGTCGGGGGTCGTCTTATACGCCGGGTGGAAAATCTGTGGTCGAGTATATCTCAAACTCTATATTTTAACTGGAAAAGTTGGGGGGTCGTCTTATAAGCCCAGTCGTCTTACACGCCAGAATATACGGTAAATAAGAGTTTATTGTTATTGTACAGTGGTACCTCAGTTTTTGAGTGTCTCAGAAGCCAAATGTTTTGGTTTCTGGACGCCGAAAACCTGGATGTAATTGCTTCCGTTTTCAAAACGCACCTCAGAAACCAAACGACTTCCGCTGCGTGTTTTTTTCAATTTTTCCAGTGGAACTTGCAGCCAAGCCCTTTGCGCCTCGGTTTTCGAACGTTTCAGAAGTCGAATGGTCTTCCGGAACAGATTACATTCGAGAACCGAGGTACCACTGTACTAGCCCAAAGGCCATGACGAAACCGTACAAACACCATCAGAAGAAAATATATACAGTATGAATAAGCCATCAGATCCATATATTGCAAGGGAGACTACAGTGCAAGGGTACTTGGTGGCTTTTGGTAACGCTAGAGTGTAACAAAGACACAGAGCGGAAGCTCACTCAAGCCTTGCTTTTAAATCCATGGTCGGCTTCCGCGGTGGGAACCAAGTTCTGTGACGGCATGACGTAACTTGAAATCTCCAAAATGGGATTTAGTCGAGAAACCTTCCTCTTCTCTCCCCGTCCCCAGGCTGTGAATCTTTCACGGGGTCCTTCCTGGAGTATTACGCCCACGAGATGAGTGAGTAGCTCATTGCCTATTAAAGCGCGCTGCTTTGATTAAGCTTCCTAAAGAAGGAACGAAATCAAATAAGCCCAGGTCTAAATCGGGGAGTCTGTTATCTCTTAATCTGTTTTTGTTCTTGGGGAGTTTGCAGCCACCCGGCGGAGGTCAGCTTTTGCCGAAGGCAGCAAAGGTTTCCATTACTACAGAAATGGGCAACACCTCTGAGGGTGAGGCTCCGAAGGTCGGCGCCCATTCCTGATCGACCTTCCCAAAATCGATCTTTCTATCCCCTCCTTCCGGAAGGCAACACCAGCCAAAGCTGGTTAGTCAGGGGGCGGGGTGATAGATTGCTCCTCCCACTTTAGAGGAGGGGTTATACAGATGTCCTTGGCCCACCCCACCCCTTCTGCAGGAGGAGATTTCTCGCTTCCTCCCCAACTCATTGCGTCAAGGCGGCAGGGCTTCTGCAAAACTCCGGCTCCTTGTGTATAGTTCCCCCTGCCCTGAATCGTACCATTTCATCCAGGGTCCTCACCATCCACATGCCAATGCAGCGGTACCTTGGTTCTCAAACTTAATCCGTTCCAAAACCAAAGCGTTCCGAAACCAAGGCATGCTTTCCCATAGAAATAATGCAAAACGGATCAATCTGTTCCAGGCTTTTTTAATAAAAACAAACAAACAAACAAACCTAAAACGGCAATTTAACATGAATTTTACTATCTAACCGTCTAACGAGACCGTTGATCCATAAAAAGAAAGCAGTAAACAGTCACACAATCAATCAATCAGTAGCTGGACTGGGTTCCACGCAGTCACAAAAACAAAACAAAAAGCCGCGAAAACGCAGAATAAATAGCAAAAACAGACAGACTTCAGCGAAACACTCAAAACGGAAGTGTGGCACTCAAATCGGAAGTGTAACACTCAAAACGGAGCACGTTCGGCTTCCAAAAGAAGTTTGCAAACCGGAACACTTACTTCCGGGTTGGCAGTGTTTGGGTTCCAAGTTGTTTGGGTTCCAAGTTGTTTGAGAACCACGGGACCCCTGTATCTGCTTTGAAGCTGTCCAACAAGCTCTCCCTTGTTGGACAGCTTCATAGGTAACGTGGCAAGAAAAATACGGATTTAAAAGTGGCCTCCAACCTGCTTGGCTCTGGATGTCGGAGGAGGTGCTGGACCTTGGGTTCCCATCAACGGCAACTTTGTGTGTACACACACACAGCCAAGACGTCACTGCCTCCCAATTTTTGTTTTTAAAAGTTCCTTTGGGGGATTGGGTTTTTTTTGGTTTCTTGGGACGTTGTATAGGTGTTTTCCTTCTGTGGCAGTGACACAAGTTCTAGCCATTGTCGGTTTCCTCTCCTGCGAAATGGGTACTGTGCATGTGTTTCTTCTCCATAACGTGTCCCTTCCTGTCCAGTTTCGATGTTTTGCCGGAGCGATGGGGAGGAAGGAGCATAATATTTGGCCCTCCTTCGTGTGCCTCCTCCTCGTGAATTCCAGTGGGTGGCTCCCTGTCTGTAGCATGCTCTCCCCAGGGAAGTTCGCCTGGCACCTTCAATATACACCTTTAGGTGCTAGGCTAAAACGTTCCTTTTTAACCTGGCCTTTGTTTGACCTGATCGACACCCCATGCCCTTTTAAAATGTGGCTCTTTGGGGGGAAAGCATTATTTTATTTTTAATTTTTTTAATGAGAATTTATTGACATTTTTTCTTATAACAAAACATACGCCCACATCCACACCTACATTTATACAAAAACAAAACAAATACAATTATAAAACAAATACAAACATTGCCAGGATTCTTCTTCTTGTTTATATATCTCATAAAAAAAAAATTCTATTTCCGAATCTTGACGGTTGACTTCCCCTGCCTTTTCACCTTCGGTTTTATATCCATAGTCTACTTTTTAACCACTTCTTCTAAAAATTAAACACAATTATATATATAAAAAACAATCATCTTAATCATCTTAGTCTATATACTTAATCATCTTATTCTATGTTTACTGATAATACACCATCATAAATCTTCGCAAATTATTCTTATCAGATCTACACTAACTCCTCTATCCTTGATTATTTTATTTTTATTTTATATATTGTGATTTTTTTTGTGAACCGCCCTGAGACCTCCGGGTATAGGGCGGTTTATAAATTCAACAAATGAATGAAATGAATGAATCTTTGTCCATGGTATCTGGGAGAGAGGCGGGCTCCTTTCTGCGCCTTCCCGCTGCAGAAACCGTGACCTTGCCGTCTGCTTTCCTCTCCCCGAGGCTACTCTGTCCGAACGGGCGCCCTCCACAAACCGCTGCAGGAGACCTTTCCGGAGATGCAGGAAGCGGACCCGGGCGAGTCGCCGTCTGAGCTGTCGCCTACTAAGCCCCCCAGGAAAGTCCTCCCGGACCGGGCCCGTGCCGCCCGGGACAAGGCCAACAAGCGCATTGTTGAGTTCATAGTGAAGTCCAAGGGGGCGGACGACCACCTCCACTCCATCCTAAGGAGAAAGAAGCCGTCACACTGGCTGAGCAACTTCTTCGTCCCCCGGCCGTACCTGTCCTGCATGGAGATTTACCTCGAGGACGACCACCAGCAGGACCTCGTTCTCGAGTACCTGCGAGGGGTTTACCAAGAGGCAGGCCCCAAGGTGCTGCCCGAAGTGAGCAGGGACAGTATCAAGTTCATCTTGGACGTCTTGTTCCCCGAGGTAAATCACAGCCTTTTTTTTTTTAAGGAGTTGGGACACAAGGAGCTGCCTCAAATGCCGTTGGCCCATCTGAACCAGTGCTGCCGGCACTGACCGGCAGCAGCTCTCTGGGATTTCAAAGATTCCCTGAGAATGTTGCCTTAGATCGGACCTGGGATCCTTAGTGCCATGCCACTAAGCTGCGGTTCTCCCCCTAAAGACGAACTAAGATTCTAGCCCTGGCAATTTTGAATAAGGTGCCTGTTTTGCATACGGCCAGTTAGACCCTCGGTCAGTATTGCCTACACTGACTGGCAGCGGCTCTCCAGGGTCTCAGCCCTACCTGGAGATCAGACATTCTGCATGCAGAGGAGGTGCTCTTAACCACTGAGTCACGGCCCTTTGCATTCCAGAACCCTTCCTCCGTGAACATGGCAAACATTCTCGCAAATTTTATTTCTCTCCTCTTCCCAGGCGATCATCTACGCCATTTCAGCCGTGGACCATATCGACTACAAGAAAGCGGAAGAGATATATTTGAGAGGGCCTCTGGTGAGCCAAAGGTACCTCCTTCAGTCACTTCTTATCCATAACAGCTTTGGGGAAACTTGTAAAAAAAAGAGAGAGAATGCCCAAGTATCACTGGGTTCCCCCTCTAGTTGTGATTGGCTTTAAAAAAAGGTAAAGGACCCCTGTATGGTAAAGGCGACTATGGGGTTGCGGCGCTCGTCTCGCTTTCAGGCCGAGGGAGCCGCCGTTTGTCCGCAAACAGTTTCCGGGTCATGTGGCTAGCAGGACTAAGCCGCTTCTGGCGCAACGGGACACCGTGATGGAAACCAGAGTGCACAGAAACGGCGTTTACCTTCCCGCAGCAGCGGTACCTATTTATCTACTTGCACTTTGACATGCTTTCGAACTGCTAGGTGGGCAGGAGCTGGGAACGAACAACGGGAGCTCACCCCGGCGCAGGGATTCGAACCGCCGACCTTCTGATCGGCAAGCCCAAGAGGCTCAGTGGCTTAGACCACAGAGCCGCCCTGCGTCCCCAGTTGGCTTAATCATACACTCCATGAGTTTCCCACAAATGCATCTGTGGTCAGAGTAATTCAGGTAAAGAAACAGCAGCACGATAACGAAGCATAGTAAAATCTGCACAAGCAACTCCCCGTTTACGTGGGGGCTGCGTCCCGAACCCCCATCAGATCCACGTGGGGAAGCTTCTTCCCCATGCCCATCGGCTGTGCCAGTTCCGGTCCCCCTACCCTGCTCCAGCGGAGCTTGGTTGGCCGGGTGCTCCCCATTTCTGGGCGCTTGGCACTTCACATGTACACGGTTGCACACAAATGGGGACTTTGCTAAATCTCTAAATCGACAACTTTCATTCCCGTTTATAACGTGGCTGCTGGATCAAGCCTTTGTTTTTGGAACAGCATATATCTTTACATTTCCGAGCACAATTATTTTTTTAAAAAAAAATCATATTTATTGATTTTCCAATACAAATCTCCAATTACCAATCAAATTACAATCCAAATTAATTATACAATTCCCAATTAAAACAATTCCAATTATGCCAAATTTTTACAATTTTTTTGGACTCCCCATGTCTCGGACTCCGGAGCGATCTTCACCTCTCTTTCAGTTGCATTCATAGTCCTAATACTTTCACAGCCTCTGATATATGCCAGCAAGCAGACGAGATTATAATGAATAATGTCTCTGTATGGATAAGGTCACTCTCCTTCCAAATGCCACATTCCGGCCGCCGCCATCTTCTCTTCTGTTGCAAACCGAGCTGCTTCGCACAGCCCTCTCCCCCGCGCGCATTCCATCCACTCCTTTCCAGGAGAGCCAGACACCTCCATAAAATCCAATATCAATCATCCACCAGAGCTGGCTTCTCCCTTTGAAGTGGTGTTCAGCTTCACGGACATTTCCGAGCACAATTCTAAGTGTTGGGGCTGACCTTGAAAGCCCTCAACCGCCCAGTAGACCTGAAGGAGCGTCTCCACCCCCATCACTCAGCCCAGACATGGAGGTCCAGCTCCCAGGGCCTTCTGGCGGTTCCCTCCCTGTGAGAAGCGAGGTTACAGGGCACCAGGCAGAGGGCCTTCTTGGTGGTGGCGCCCTCCCATCAGATGTCAAGGAAATAAACAACTATCTGACTTTTAGAAGACATCTGAAGGCAGCCCTGTTTAGGGAAGTTTTTAATGTTTTATCATGTCTTAATATTCTGTTGGGATCCGCCCAGAGTGGCTGGGGAAACCCAGCCAGATGGGCAGGGTATAAATAATAATTTATTATGATGATATAATTCCAAATGTCCACGTCTTTAGCAAAATTTAGTCCACTGTTGCTGTGGTACTGAAGACGGGCCTCCGTTAACTTCCCAGCTCCACGCATTACTGTATAATTTTTTGCATCCATGAGCTTAGATTTTGTTATGTGTCTCTCCTTCCCCCCCCCCCCGCCACTTTCTGCCTCTTTATCCTTCAGGGAAAGAGAAATCTTTGAGGAAGAAATCCTTGAAAAGAAGAGGAGAAAGATTCTGCAGAGCAAGAGGCCTCCTCCGGAAGCCAGCCACTGAAGCCTTCTCCACCCACCCCCGTCCCGGAGGACACAGGACAAGTTCCACGTAGGGCTTGTGACACAAAATAGGAAGTGCGTCGTCCGTAGAGGACACCAGAGCCTTTATTTTGAAATATATGTTTGTCTATGTATCAAATATGCTGCAAGAAGTTACATGTGATTCCTGAACCACAACAATCCCATCAGAGCAAATTGGGCTTTTGTGGCCGTGAAACCCTCTCTCTCTCTCTCTCTCTCTCTCTCTCTGCCTCAAGAGCTGCCAAAAAATAAATTATATATCTGTGTTTGGGACGCCCTGGGTGATGGCTTGTGCAGGAACCAGTGGCGGTTTGAGAGAGGACTTACTCCCCTGGTGTCAACAAGCCAAATATTTTAAACTACAGCCCTGCCAGCTCCTGGTGGACTTCCACATCTCACTTAACGCCAAAAGCGAAAATGAGCGTGTTCATTGTTCATAGGAAACGCTTTTACCCCTCTCCCCCTTTTAAATGGCCTCCAGGGGCTTCTCTGGATCCCGAAGAGGAAAATATTTGCTGTACATTCCGCTGCGGTCGCCTAAATTCCCATTTGCCCTGCTTTTAGCAAAGGTTTCAAAAGCTGGAGGTGCGCCGAATGAGGGGGCTTTTGCTTCGCCGACACAGCCAGGAATCACCTCGGTTAGGTTCGCAGTCTCCCATCCCGTAATGAATTTTAAAATTTTAAATTCCAGTCGGCGCAGGTATGATTGATTTGACGAGAGCTAAACCAGCCTTATAAATTCTTCCACCCGTACCAAATGGTTGCATCCTTGCTCCATCTCTTACGGCTTTTTGTGCAAAATTCTTCTTTTTTTTTTTGTTAACTCAAACAATAAAACTACTCAAACCACAGCAGACTGGTTTCTTGTGTCCTTTGGAAGAATCACAAAAATTAATCGCAAAGTCAATCACAAAAAGGTAATCAAAAATTAATCACAAAGTTAATCACAAAAATCAACTATTGAGAAAACAGCTCATTGGTTGCCCCAATAGTAACTATTTCTCAATAGTTAATTTTTTTTAATATATAGAGGGTTTCTTTTATTTTTTGCAGAACAGCAACGAGGGACACGGATAGCGTTGCATCCTGGAAGTTTGCATCTTGCAAATAATCATAAATTGCTTCTCGGGGCTTCTGAGAGGAGAGCTGGCAGCAAAAGCCAGCAAAGGGGCGTAGCGATAACACACACAAAAAAAGCAGGCCCTGATTTCATTTCTGGCCTCTAACCCTTGTGCCTCCCATCTTTCAGCTCCGGGTCAGGCCAGGGGTCCGTCTAGACCAGTTTCCCAAACTTGGGTCTCCAGCTGTTTTTTGTTTTTGCTTTTTTGGACTACAACTCCCATCATTTCTAGATAGCAGGAGGTGATGGGAGTTGTTTAGTCCAGAAACAGCTGGAGACCCAAGTTTGCTCCGGTGCTTTTGTGGGCTTGCCATAGGAATCTGTTTGGCTACTTTGAGAAAAGTATGTTGAACTTGGTGGGCCACTGGCCTGATCCCAGGAAAACGGGGACACTTGGAGGGTCTGTAATGTATGTAAAACAAGAAAACCATTATAAGAACAGATGGAATGTAAAATATGGAGAGAGAGAAATTAAATTAAATTAAATTGGCACATAGAATGAGGTCAGTTGCATGTGGGTTAAAATGACAATATTGGCTTGATCTGACCATGCAAGTCTAGTTCCAGATTTCCCAGGCTTGTGATGAGGGTTGCCTTGAAAAGATGATTCTTTTGTGTGTAATAAAAGGAGTGCCAAATCATATAAAAAAGCAATCAGAGGAGTCCTTGTCAAACTCTCGCCTCATCATGCGCGGTTTTCTCTGTTGAAGCAACGTCCCAGCGTTCAGTGTTAAGATTTCTGAGCCGTTTCCCACTTGGGTTGCAGTTTATATTCCGCAAACTTCCAACACGAATGCTTAGCAGGCCAACTAAACGAGAGAAATACAGCATGCAGTCTATAAATGCAGTTCTGTAGCCATTGCCGGATTTACGTATAAGCTAAACAAGCTATATAAGGGACCCGGGTGGCGCTGTGGGTTAAACCACGGAGCCTGGGGCTTGCCGATCAGAAGGTCGGTGGTTCGAATCCCCGCAATGACGGGGTGAGCTCCCGTTGCTCGGTCCCTGCTCCTGCCAACCTAGCAGTTCGAAAGCACGTCAAAGTGCAAGTAGATAAATAGGTACCGCTCCGGCGGGAAGGTAAACGGCGTTTCCGGTGCGCTGCTCTGGTTCGCCAGAGAGCGGCTTAGTCCTGCTGGCCACACGACCCGGAAGCTGGACGCCGGCTCCCTCGGCCAGTAACGCAAGATGAGCGCTGCAACCCGAGTTGGACTTGAAACAAGCTATAGCTGGGCCCCCACTCTCTTGGGGGGCCTCAAAAAATGTACATTTCCAAAATATAAGATAGAAAACAAATAAAATAAAACCTACATACAGCAACAGTGTTTTGTGTTGTGTAGGCTCCTATGATGTAAGTCATGGGCCCCGCCTGCTCCCTAAAATATCACTGGTTTGCTCCTTTCTATATATAGGGTGCCTACATTCTGCATGGACTGGTTGCATGGCAACATGTGCAAATGGCTTGAGATACCTATTAGGTCCATAAATTACCATATAGCATATATTCAACACACAAAAGCCAGCGAAAATTTGTTGTTGACAAAGAACAGCTGGACATATAAAGGGCCCCATTCCCTTTGATAGCTTAGGGCCTCATCAAACCTAAATCCAGCCCTGTCTGTAGCAGAGTGTCGGGCTATGAGCTGAGAGACCCAGGTTCGAATCCTCCCTCAGCCCTGAATTTCACTGGGTGACCTTGCTATTCACTGTCTCTCAGCCTAACCCACCTTGCAGGGTTGTTATGAGGGTCAAACAGGAAGGGGGAGAACCGTGTCCTTGGAAAAAGCGGGGATACTAATGTGACAATGAAATAATTAACATGCTGGCCTAAATAGATTAACTGTAAGCTTCTTGGGGCGAAGACCTGCCCGTTCGTGGGTGCTGCGTTGAGATTGCAATTGTCGATTTGCAGAGTGGTTTATTTCAAGTACATTTATTATAGACCGCTTTTTCAGGAGGAGGGCAAGGTGGTGAACAGGGAGGGAGGGAGGGAGCCGGAACAGGATCAAACAATTTGACAAAACATCCGAAAGCCCATAAAATAGCAACAATTTAAGAATTGCATGAATCAAAGCAGACCAACCAGCTATCATCACTGCCAACGTTAGTTCTATAAATCAGCAAGCTAATCGGGATTCATAACCGATAGTAAATAATGAATGGTTTGCTCTGGCTTCTGGGAATAATAATAATAATAATATAGGCCGGTTAGGCTCCTCTGATTCATGGGGAATGATGATAAATGACAGGCTCTTGTTTATGGGAGTAAAAAGACCATGGGCTGATCAACTTGTGTGACTTGTGGCAATAAAAATAAGGTGTTAAAGACAATAATATCGGCAAAACTGACAATGGAATTAAGAAGCAGAGACGACAAGGAATTTACGGAAGAATAGAAGGTGTTTTTTGCTTATATATAGAAGCATCGCACACAGGCTAATGCATTAGCAGGGATTTAAAAGCAATGGCAATTTTGCAATGAATGGATGATAGGTGATTTAAATATTAATGGACATGCGGTATGTTGACAAATAATGGAACCAGGGAAGGGATTAGAGGGAAGCCAATTTGTTTTTTTGTATTTTAATTCTTATTTTGGGAAAATCAATAAAATATTATTTTTTTGAAAAAAATATTTCAATAATAGCAATAATGATATAGGCTAGCTGGCCTCCCCTGGCTCGTAGGAAGAATAAAAACCTTCCTTTGACCTTGCATACAGAAAGGAAAGCTGGCAATTGCTGCTTTTGGAGTGTGCAATGCAGTTCCGCCTTCCTCCTTCCTAAGGGCGGCGGTGGCAGCGAGGCAGGCAGCTGGGTCTCTGTGGCGCAATCGGTTAGCGCGTTCGGCTGTTAACCGAAAGGTTGGTGGTTCGAGCCCACCCAGGGACGCGGTGGGAAGCTTCGGTTTTTTAAAAACTCCTTATTTTTTTATTTTTTTTTGCAAAAATTAAAATAATAATGCATGCCTCCTTTGCAAGCTGGGGCGCGCGAGATTGCATCCAGGGAGGTTGGTAGGAATATGGATTGGTGGATAGAAAACTAGGACGCAAAGATATGCAGGGAAAGGGCAAAGGAGCCCCTGCCCAAAACCAAGATGGCCGCGCCGGCAACGAACCAGGAAGCATATTTTATATTTAAGCATATTTTTATTTTTATTTTGTGCACTTGACTAATTCTTTTTCGTTTTTTTATTATTTGTCTTTTTTTCCCTTTTCCCTTTCTTTTTAGCTTTTTGTCTTTTTCTTTTTGAACATTTGGATGTAATGTTTAATTCTTGCTTTCTCTGTAATTTTTAAAAATGCAATAGATAATAATAATGCTGTAATAATAATAATTATTATTATTTTAAAAAAACTTCCCTAAGCCAGTTTGTTACTGTACTGCATCTTGATTTCCAACCTACAGGCTACTAATCAAAACAACTAATTTCCAAGCTATAGGCTACTAATCAAAACAACTACAAACTTAAAACAAAATAAAAATAATTTAAAAAATCCTTCCAGTAGCACCTTAGAGACCAACTAAGTTTGTTCTTGGTATGAGCTTTCGTGTGCATGCACACTTCTTCAGATACACACTTCTTCAGATGCATGCACACGAAAGCTCATACCAAGAACAAACTTAGTTGGTCTCCAAGGTGCTACTGGAAGGAATTTTTTAATTATTATTTATTTTTGATTATGGCAGACCAACACGGCTACCTACCTATAACTGGAACTACAAACTTAGTTGGTCTCTAAGGTGCTACTTTTCTGTGCACCCTGAACAGGAGCAGTCATCATTCAGAGAAAGAGGTCAGAATTGGTCAATATATTTGTGGACTGACCCAGGTTCTAGTGACCTTTCTTCTTTAAGTTCTCACACCTGTGTTGCCATCTGAACTAGCCAGATGTTTAACTGAGAATCAATCACAGTCATTGTTTCCGAGCATAATTCAAAGTGTTGGTGCTGACCTTGAAAACCCTAAATGGCCTCGGTCCAGTATCCCTGAAGGAGCGTCTCCACCCCCATCGTCCAGCCTGGACACTGAGGTCCAGCTCCGAGGGCCTTCTGGCGGTTCCCTCCCTGCAAGAAGCAAAGACACAGGGAACCAGGCAGAGGGCCTTCTCGGTAGTGGCACCCGCCCTGTGGAACGCCCTCCCACCAGATGTCAAAGAGAAAAACAACTACCAGACTTTTAGAAGACATCTGAAGGCAGCCCTGTTTAGGGAAGCTTTTAATGTTTAATAGATTATTGCATTTTAATACTCTGTTGGAAGCCGCCCAGAGTGGCTGTGGAAACCCAGCCAGGTGGGCGGGGTATAAATAAATTATTGTTATTATTATTATTATTATTACTGGAAGGAATTTTTAAATTTTGATTTCAAAGGGGCTGCTTTTGGAGCTAGAAAACCCTGGAGCGGGGAAGGCCTGCTATCCCTCCCCTTCGCCTCTAGGTGGCAGCAGCAACAACATAAGAAGCAGTAGCAGCAGCAGCAGCAGCAGGCGCCTCCAGAAGCCGGAAGCGGAAGCGGAACCCTGGCAGGGCGGACCTGTAGCGTCGCCGGCATCGGTTCCCTACCCGGAGCGCTTAGGGAGGAGCACCCGCCTGGCTCCGCCCAGGGAGGGAGAAGGTGGCTTGAAGGGCTGCAGAAATGGCGACTCTGGCAGGTGAGTTGGGGGCTGGGCTGGAGGGGGCTGGGGGTATTTGGGGAGGGGGCTTCCCGTGCTGGCTGACCCACCCAGGCAGGCAGGCAGGGAGGCTCAAGGGACCAGGAGCTCCCCCCCTCCCCCACTTTATGGGGGTCACAATAGGTGAGGGGGCCAAGCCTAAATCCCTTTGGGGACTCAGGACCTCGAGGGCCAGGAGCTTGGAATTTGCTTTATTATTATTATTATTATTATTATATATAAATTTTATTTATTTTCCATTTTATAATATATGTTCACATCCTAACACCCTGCTTCACGTCCCTGGCTCTTTAGAGCCTGTCAATTTCCTTCCCTCCCGCCTCACGGCTTTCAAAATTAACGTTTATATCATTGCGTTTTGTACGTTTTCCAATTCCAGTTACACACGTTACGAAATAAGGTGGATTGCAGTTGAAATCAAAATACTGCACCCGTTTCCGTGCAAGAAATAGTGTGTACATTCCCAGTAAAAACCCAAAGCAATTGCAACTGAAGAATTAGGACAGGAAGATGCTTGTTATTATTAGTTACAGGTAGGTAGCCGTGTTGGTCTGCCATAGTCGAAACAAAATAAAATAAAAAATTCCTTCCAGTAGCACCTTAGAGACCAACTAAGTTTGTTATTGGTATGAGCTTTTGTGTGCATGCAGACACTGTGTATCTGAAGAAGTGTGCATGCACACGAAAGCTCATACCAAGAACAAACTTAGTTGGTCTCTAAGGTGCTACTGGAAGGAATTTTTTGTTTTGTTCTTATTATGATGATTATTACATTTGTTTCTCGTCTCTTGTATCCTCCAAAAAGCTGGAGGCGTCGTAACGAGTTTCCCCCACCCCCTCCCATATCATTCCTCACAACAACCCTGTGAGGTAGGTTAGGCTGAGAAGCAGTGACTGCGCCCCAAGTCGCCCAGCGGGCTTCACGGCTGAGTGGGAGGATTTGAACCCAGTTCCCGCAGTTCAAAGCAGCCGCTTAAGCTATGTAAAAGGGTTTTCTTGGAGGGAGGGGTGGAGAGAGAGAGAGAGAAAACTCTGCGGGCCTCATTTCAAGAGAACTTGACTCCCAGGTGCATTGCGCTGACTTTTGGGGGATAGGGGGCTGCACCCAGAAAGGACTTATGGGCTGTCGAGAGGCCTTTGCCCCCAGATCTTGGAAGAGCAGGCAGGGAGTACTCTGTTATGGGTCTTGGTAATATGAGCCTTGTGCTAGGAAGCTGGAGATGGTCACCCGGGTGACTGGAAAGTGGTGGGGGGGGGGAATGTCAGGCGAAGGCTACTGAAACAGGTGCTCAGGCACAGTGCCCGGACGCTGGATCTGTCCCCCAATCAGTGCCAGATTTACGTATAAGCTAAACAAGCTATAGCTTAGGGCCCCGCTCTCTTGGGGGCCCCCCAAAAAATTAAAGGGAAAAAAACCACTGGATGTACATTTCCAAAATATAAGATATGCCCTTTCTCATCTACAACGCTGTTGTTTTATTTCCAGCTTCCCGTGTCGCCCCGCGTGGCCTGTGCCTTTGGAGGTAAGTGTGCCTAAGACACTTCTCACTCTCTTGGAGCCCAATTGTTTGATTATGTATTTCGGTTCTTTATACACTGACGCTTCTGAGCGAAGTTTAATGAACGTGCAAAGCGGTGCCGTTTTCAGTCATTTGGTAAATGGCGGGAGGTGGGGGGGGGGTTGAGGTTTCAAATCCCGCTAAGTTCTACTCAGAGTAAACCCGCTGGAATTTATGTACGTAAGTTAGGTGTGCCCATTGGTTCCAGAGGGTCTTCTCCGAACAGGATGATATTGGGTACAGCAATTGTTTGCAGAAGGACGTAAATCGTTCTGAGCCCTAAAAGTAAGGTGTGCGTCCGGTTTTCATTTCATTTCTGTTCCCTAAGTGAAGCTAAACCTGCAACGCTCTACTGAAGCAAGTTGAATGAATGAATCTTTATTTACGTCAACCGTCGGCCATAGCAATAAAACAGCATACAATATACGAAGAACAGAAATAAAAAGTCAATTATATAAAATACATTTTAGGGTTTTGACCTAATTCCTATCGCCCCGGCTTAAAACCTTGCCACCTTTGCTGTCCCCTGCTCATCTTGATCTGCCAAGAGACAGGACACCGGGGCAGTGGCTGGGCGACCCGGAATGGACAATAAAAGATGGGTGATAATCTCATTCCTCGAGTCTTTATCAGGAGCGCAAGCCAAAAGGGCATGCGCCACCAATTCGGGGCTGCCGTCTCCCCAGGGACATAAGCGTTTTTCTTGGGAATCTGTTGAAATCGTCCCTCAAGTACAGCTAAGGGCAAGACATTCAATCTTGCGAGAGTAAAAGCACGTCTATATTTTGGAATTGCTAGGTGATGCAGATAGGGTGCCAAAGAGTCGAAATGGGAAGGTGGGAAATAGCAAGTTGTTTGAGGCTTACTCTCAAGTAACTTAAATAAAAAAATTCTTTCCAGTAGCACCTTAGAGACCAACTACTAGAAAGAATTTTTTATTTTGTTTTGACTATGGCAGACCAACATGGCTACCCACCTGTCTCAAGTAACTGTGTAGGCCAGTGGCTCCCGGGGGTAGGGGGCACCCCTTTGTTCCCACAGACTCATCCGATACACCAGAAAAAGAATTGCTCAGAAGACTGGTGGGTCTGCCCCACTAAAGGAGGATGCTAATGTAACTTTGGGTGGGGTGCTGATTTTGAGCACTGTGCACGAGACCCTCTTTGAGACCCACGACTTCTCGCTCTCCCCGAACAGGCCGCTCGCGGCATCGGGCACACCCGCTCGCTCGCTCCACCAGACACCCGTGACGGACAGCACAGACAGGTAGGCCGAACCCCGCGTATCCCCTCTTTGCTGGGCAGCCTGGGGGGGATTCTGTGGGGCAGGCAGGAAGGAGCTTTGAGAGCCGCCGTGGGGCAGCCGCGAACCAGGGAGACCTCGCTTCCAATCGCCTCTCCTCGAACTCAGTGGGGACCTCGTAGAATGGTAGCAGTGGAAGGGGAACCCAAAGCTCATCCAGCCCAATCCCCTGCAGTACAGGGGTTGCGGCGAAAGAATCCCTGACAGATGGCCCTCCTGTTGGAAAAACGCTCTGGGGCAGACGGCGAACTCCATGCCTACATTTTGCATGGACTGGTTGCGTGGCAACAAGTTCAAATGGCTTGAGATACCTATTAGGCCCATGAAATTGCTATATAGCATATATCCAACACACACAAAAACCAGCTGGAATTTGTTGTTGACAAAGGACAGCTGGACATATAAAGGGCCCATTACCTTCAGGAGCTGAGGGCCTCGTCAAACCTCAATACGGCGCTGGGTGTCATAATTCGCACCCGGCTCTTGCTCATACAGGACTCCGGTCGGAAACCAGCAAGGCTGCTGCTCTCGCGACCTGGAGCGATAACGAGAGCCACGAAACCGAACTCCTTGCGGGTGGGTGCTAAGGGGGTCATCTAGCCCAACCCCCTGCGATTCCTCGGCAGGGAACGGTGCTCTGACGGTGTCCTTTCCAACGTAGTTCTGCTCAGCTTCAGCACAAGAGCGCCAGCACCGTCGTTCAGAAGAAGTCGTACCTTCCTAGCAGCCGGGGGGAGTACGTCATCACCAAGCTAGACGACTTGATCAATTGGGCTCGGCGGGTGAGTGGCAACCTTGGGAGAATCATTATTATTATTATTATTTGGTTTAATTGCTGCTGGACACTTAGTTTAAAAATATCAGGTTTTTTAAAATTTAAATTGGATTTTTAAAAAAACAAAACGGATTTTTAAAAAATTTAAATCAGAATTTTTTGATTTAAATCGGATTTTTTAAATAAAATGCTTTTGGAGGGGGAAATCTTTCTAAAGATAGTTTTCTGTTTAAGTTACATTATAGTCCAAAGGCTATTCATCAGGAAATAAGGATTTGTTTTAAGTTTTTCATGTGTGCTAAAACTCAGTCTAAGGTGTTTTTTTAAAAAATATTACAGGAAAAAGCAAGGGGTGAGATGGCTAAAGATACTGGTAGCTTTGTCATGTATAATGAGATAAGAATCCAATGTCTTTGTTCAGCCAGTCACCCATTCCCACCACCCTTCTGAGTAATACCCCTCCCCACTCTCTCACTATATATAAGGGTCTGGTGACTTCTGTTTCAGTGTATCTGAAGAAGTGTGCATGCACACGAAAGCTCATACCAAGAACAAACTTAGTTGGTCTCTAAGGTGCTACTGGAAGGAATTTATTTATTTTTTATTTTGTTTTTACTATGGCACACCAACACGGCTACCTACCTGTAACTGGAAATATGCTATAATGTTATTGTTTTGGTTAAATAAATTGTTTAAATTGATGTTAAGGGAATGATTATTTTTCCCCTTCCAATAAAGTACAGCAGAAAAGTTGCTTACTAAACCTCACAATAATTTCATAATTACCTGTCAATGTATTTCTAATATATTATTATTATTATTATTATTATTATTATTATTATTTATACCCCGCCCATCTGGCTGGGTTTCCCCAGCCACTCTGGGTGGCTTCCAACCAAATATTAAAAACACAATACAGCATTAAACATTAAAAACTTCCCTAAACAGGGCTGCCTTCAGATGTCTTTTAAAAGTAGGATAGTTGCTTATTTCCTTGACATCTGATGGGAAAAATTACCAAATCAGTAATTTGTGTAAAAAACTACTTTGAAAATGTTTTATTCCAAAAATGAAACCTTCATCTGGTTGTAAATATTAAGATTATACCAGCAAGAATGAGTCTTTCTGTAAAAATTAAAAATAAAAATATTTAAATCAAGTCTTACTGACTAGTGATTTAAATTGTGAACAATGGCAAGAAAAGTTGATGGAATACACTGAAATGGCGAAGCTAAGTGAGAGAATCAAAGATAAGGACAAGAATGACTTCAAAAAGGATTGGGAACCTTTCATGATGTATATACAGAAACAATGCTTTGAAATAAACTCACTTGCAGGATTGGAGCAATACACTTACAACGGACAAATACAAACAGAAAATATAAATATGAGATTCAAATGTTAAGAACAGATTGACAAGGTACGGCTTCAATTTTAGTACGCAAGGCATATAAAATTATAGGCAGAAGAAATAAACGTGTTATGAACCAGAAAGGGGAGTCGTAAAATGTAATTTTAATTTTTGATTATGCTAAAACTTGTTGTAAAAAAAATTAATAAAAACAATTTAAAATGAATAAACTAGCCAAAACAACGGGTAAAATAAGAAGACAAATGACCCAAGAAGTATGGAAAGAATGGAGGATATTTAAAGAATATTTAAGGAATAATGGCATAAATGGAATCCTAGTGGCAGATGTAGACTGAACCCTCAAATAAGTAATTAGAAATTTAAGGATGGAAAAAATGAAATATAAAAAGAAATTATAACTGTACGCTATACAAATACAACTCTACAAAATACAATGAGGATAATTGGAGGTACGAGAAGGCGTGTGTGTAAAGGTGGATGTATGTAAATATTTAAATTTGAAGAAGTTGATATATGTGATGTATAGGTTTATTTTGTGTGTTTTTGTGTGTTTTTAAATAATAAAGAGAGAATTTAAAAAATAAAAAAAATAAAATGAATAAATAAATTGTGATTTAAATCGATTTGATTTAAAACTGGTTCCACCCTGGTGCTGAGCGCCTCCTCCCTGCTCCTCCTCCGCCCGCAGAGCTCCTTGTGGCCGATGACCTTCGGCTTGGCTTGCTGCGCCGTCGAGATGATGCACATGGCCGCCCCCCGCTACGACATGGATCGCTTTGGGGTGGTCTTCCGAGCCAGCCCCCGGCAAGCCGACGTCATGATCGTGGCGGGAACGCTCACCAACAAGATGGCGCCCGCCCTCCGGAAGGTAGGCAGGCGGGTTGGCGTCCAAGGGGCAGCAGCCCTTTCGGGGACGGTGGGAGACGCTGGTTTGGCCCAAGGGCAACATTCCCTTCCGGGGGCTGCCTACCAGCAGAGGGCAGGGCCAAAAGCAAGATTTTTAAACGCTTTTTAATTTGGGTTCCTCTGTTCTGTTGGGTTTGGTTAAATGCTTAGTCAGGGCTGGCGGCGGTTATTTTAATTTGGACATTATTATTATTATTATTATTATTATTATTATTATTATTATTAATTTCTGTATCCCGCCCATCAGGCTGGGTTTCCCCAGCCACTCTGGGCAGCTTACAGCACATATAAAAAACACAATGAAACAAACATTTAAAAAACTGGATATCTTATACAGATTATAAATAAACCAATAGAAATTAATAATAATGATGTCCCCCAGAAGGGAACATGGCTCTCGGGCAGAGTACAAAGTTTTAAAGGGCAGAAGCAATTATTAATTAGATTCTATTGATTTATTGGTTCGTTTATAATCTGTACAGTCGTACCTTGGAAGTCGGACGGAATCCGTTCCGGAGGTCCATTCGACTTCCAAGATGTTTGGGAAGCTCCTTCAGCGAATCAGAACCCCCGACGGACGTTCGGCTTCCAAAAATAGATCAAAAACCAGAACACTCACTTCCGGGTTTTGGTCGTTTGGGAGCCGATTTGTTTGGGTGCCAAGGCGTTTGAGATCCAATATACGACTATATAAGATATTCAGTTTTTAAAAAGATGTTAGATGTTTTATGATGTTTTTATATCTGCTGTAAGCGGCCCAGAGTGGCTGGGAAAACAACAACAAATGTTGTTGTTGTTGTTTTAAAAGTGGGCGGGGCAACATATGCAAATTTTGCTTTCGTACAGTAGGCTAGGTTTCTTCCATGAGAGGTCCAGAGGGTGGCAACCTGAGCGCAGGGCCTTTTCTGCAGTGGCTCCCCGTTCGCAGAATTATCTCCCCAGGGAGGTTTGCCTGGCACCTTCATTATACATCTTTAGTCGCTGGGTGAAAACATTCGTCTTCAACCAGGCCTTTGATGTTCTGCGACATTTTAAATGTGTTTTTGGGTGTGGGTGTTTGTGGTGGTGTCGTTTTTAACAATTTATTTTGCGCTTCAATCCTGTGTTTTCGTCCTGCGAACCGCCCCGAGATCGTAGGATGAAGGGCAGTGTACGGATTCAATAAACTTTGAAAATGGCAGGCTTACTAAGCTTTGCAGATCCAGGTCTCTTGCAGCTCATTAATTGTGACTCCAGAATGCAAAGCGTGTCGTCTTTTTTTTGTTTCGACAGGTGTACGACCAGATGCCTGAGCCACGCTATGTAGTCTCCATGGGGAGGTAAAGAAAAAAGAAAATATTTCCTTCCTATTTTCGTCGGGGAAAGTCGGTGTACTTTTTAATCATTTTTCAAGCTTATAACCTCCATTCATCTCCCTGCCGCTGGTTGTCACCCGTGATTTGAACTCTAGTCCTTGACGTGCTTTTGCTGTTGTCTCTACAGTGTGGTGTAGTGGTTAAGAGTGGTAGACTCATAATCTGGTGAACCGGGTTCGCGTCTCCGCTCCTCCACATGCAGCTGCTGGGTGACCTTGGGCTAGTCACACTTCTCTGAAGTCTCTCAGCCCCACTCACCTCACAGAGTGTTTGTTGTGGGGGAGGAAGGGAAAGGAGAATGTTAGCCGCTTTGAGACTCCTTTGGGTAGTGATAAAGCGGGATATCAAATCCAAACTCTACTCTTCTTCTCTACTGAATCTTTCCTCCTCCTGCAAGCCGCACTCCTTGACGTTTCCGTGGAGGGGGAAACGTTTAAACCGACGTATCCCAAAATTAGCAGCACCACCTCAGGGGGTGGCCAGGGGTGCTGAAGGCACAAATCAGTTTTTGAAAAGCTGGTATCACGTAATAAAGCTCATCCGTTTGGTTGAAGTAATCAGATTTAAATAGTTTAAATTGGATTTCAAACACGTGCAAAAAAAATTTCCTGTTTGGAATTTCATCGCACTGTTATCTTCCTTTGGGGGCCGCGCAAACTGCTATTCTGAATAATGTTTCTATGGGGCCAGGGGAACTGGGGGCGAGTTTGCGGGACCAAAAACCTGGTTTAAATAGCAAATACTAGGTTGGCAAAAACATTGGGACTGCCCTCTTGTTTTTTTTTTCCTGTTATTTTTCAGCTGTGCTAACGGTGGCGGCTACTACCATTACTCTTACTCGGTGGTGCGGGGCTGTGACCGGATCGTGCCGGTGGACATCTACGTCCCAGGTAAACAAGTCTCTGGGGGTTGGGATAGATGACCCTTGGGGGACCCATCCAACTCTACAGTTCTGTGATTCTGCTAGCTGCCTCTCCTTGGCTGCTCTCCCCCAGCCTGCAGCTGCCTCAGACTCCCAACTCCCATCAGCCCAGGACAGGGAGTCCAAAGTGGCTGGTGATGGCTATGGACTTGAGATCAGGCCTCCTTGCAGAGTCATTTTGGACACACAGCTGTCCATGGAGGCGCAGGTCAATTCTGTGTGCAGGACGGCTGTCTCCCAGCTCCATCTGGTACGGAGGATGAGACCTTCCCTGCCCGCAGACTGTCTCGCCAGAGTGGTGCATGCTCTGGTTATCTCCTGCTTGGACTACTGCAATGCGCTCTACGTGGGGCTACCTTTGAAGGTGACCCGGAAACTACAACTAATCCAGACTGGTGACTGGGAGCGGCCGCTGAGACCATATAACACTGGTCCTGAAAGACCTACAGTACATTGGCTCCCAGTACATTTCCGAGCACAATTCAAAGTCTTGGTGCTGACCTTGAAAGCCCTAAACGGCCCTGTATCCCTGAAGGAGCGTCTCCACCCCCATTGTCCAGCCCGGACACTGAGGTCCAGCTCCGAGGGCCTTCTGGTGGTTCCCTCACTGCGAGAAGTGAGGTTACAGGGAACCAGGCAGAGGGCCTTCTCGGTAGTGGCACCCTCCCATCAGATGTCAAGGAAATAAACAACTACCTGACTTTTAGAAGACATCTGAAGGCAGCCCTGTTTAGGGAGGTTTTTATTGTTTGATGTTTCATAATTGGGAGCCGCCCAGAGTGGCCGGGGCAACCCAGCCAGATGGGCAGCATATAAGAAACAGATCGTTATCGCTATTGTTATCCCTTAGGGGCTTGGGCTGGATGAGTCTTGAGGTATTTTCCAACTCTGCGATTCTATTATCATTATGCATCACAAGGGGGTGGGCAAGGAGGTTCCGGCCTGGACATCCGTCTTGCCTCTGCCCAGCGATGGTCTGATTGCGAACCCCTCTCTTTGCAGGTTGCCCCCCGACAGCCGAAGCTCTCCTCTACGGGATCCTGCAGCTGCAGCGCAAGATCAAGCGGGAGAAGCGACTCCAGATTTGGTACCGGAAGTAGTAGCAACGGCACGTCGGCCGGCGGGCCCGAAAACGACAGTGGCGCATGTGGTTTTAGCGCATTTTGCACATGGCTTTCCCTACAAGTTTGCAATTATATAGAGAGATAAACATAGAATACGTTGGTTTAGTGGCCTGCCTCTTTTCACAGAATGATCAAGGGGTTGGAGGTGATCCTATCTCCTCTTGGTCTCCTCTTTCCCAGGCTAGACATATCCAGTTCCCTCAACCGTTCCTCATCAGGCTTGGTTTCCAGGCCCTTGATCGTCTCGGTCACCTTCCATTTGTCAGTATCGTTCTTAAATTGCGGTGCCCAGAATTGGACACATTATTCCAGGTGTCTCTTCTCTTTCTCTTTGGCAAACCCTCGTAGCCGAGTAAGATTGTCTTCCACAAACATGGTCTTAACAGGGAGTCGGCCCCAACACTTTGAATCGTGTACTGGGAGCCAATGAAGGTCTTTCAGGACTGGTGTTATATGGTCTCGGCAGCCATTCCCAGTCACCAGTCTAGCTGCCACATTCTGGATGAGTTGTAGTTTCTGGGTCACCTTCAAAGGTTTGGGGCATATTACCATCATGAGGGCTACTAACACGAGTTTGACCGAACTGCGGGAGGCAGTGGAAAACAGGAGTGCCTGGCGTGCTCTGGTCCATAGGGTCACGAAGAGTCGGACACGACTAAACGACTAAACAACAACCACCATGAGAACTAGAAGCTTTTCTTTTTAAAAGCACAAGTTGAGGTTCCGGGAACGCTAACACACACACACACACCATTCACATTTTGCAACTGGTGGCTTCGGGCCAGCTGCTCCCTCTCCGCCTAACCAACCTCTCAGGGTTGTTGTGAAGATTATATGAGGGAGGGGAGAACTAAGCCCACCGACTCGAGCTCCTTCTTAGGAAGAAGTTGGGATATAAATCTTAGAAACTGCGATAGCAAGAGCGGGATTAGCCCCAGGGTTGTTCGGGTCGACTTCCAGAAGGTCAGCCTGTTTGCTCGGGGAATAAAAGTTTGTGCTCTGGCGGCAGGAAGCCTCGGGTTCAATCTCCGGTAAAAAAAAAAAGGGTGTATGTAAAAAGACCTGTTTGGAGCGCTGCTGCCAGACCGAGTAGTCATCATGTGATATTTTAATGTATTTTAATATATGTTGGAAGCCGCCCAGAGTGGCTGGGGGGACCCAGCCGGATGGGCGGGGTACAATTACATTATTATTATTATTATTATTATTATTATTATTATTATTATTATTTATCAGCTGACTGCATGGACCAATCACCTGCTTTTGGAGCCTTCTGGCCAGCCCTGTTACAGCAACAGAGGGTAGGCTGGTGACTTATAGGTAGCCAGACTACTGATCCATCCAGCTTAGTACTGTCTGCACTGGCTGGCAGCCGTTCTCCCGCATGGAGATGTCATGGATCCAACCCGGGGCCTTCTGCAGGGAGCTGCGGCACGTGAAAAGTCAAGTTCCCAGTCCTCGTGGTTCTGAATGGAAAGGCATATTTGAACAGGGATTGGCCTCGTGCCGAGTCAGACCAGGAGCCCATCTATCTACAGGGGCTGTGTGGGGTTTGCAGGCAGAGAAGGGTATTCCGCAGCCCTGCTTGCGGAGACGGCACCAGGGGGAACGATCCAGGGACCTTCCGCATGCGGTGCTCTGGCGCCGCGCTACACCCAGTTTGCCGTTCGGCAGAGAGGAAAGGAGACACAGAAGGCAATGTGGAAAAGAATTCTCTTGATTGACAGAACAGCTTGCCCATTTTTTTGGCTAAAGGGCTCGTGTCCATGTGCCCGGAGGCTCAAAAAACAAGAGGCCATCTCCCTCCCCGACATCTGTTTGGCCACAAAAAAGGGGACCGTCTCGGCTGCTCCTGCTTCCTCGGAGAGCTGGCTGGTTGGGGAACGGGCTGACAGCTCTACTTGATGAGGGCGGGAGTGATCATTTTGGGGAAGGAGTAGTATCTGCAGTCGGACGGAGGGACGATGTCCATGACGGCCGTGTGGATGTTCTCTTTCTTGAAACCAGCCTCCACCAAGTGCTCAACCTGTGTTTCCTAAAATGCAGGAGGAAAGCGCCTTGAGAAGACTTTAAACCCATGACACAAGACATGCGGTTGTAAAGAACCAGCAATTTGAATGCGCTATGAACATCCGACACCAGAGGTGCCAGAGAGCAGGGAATTTTAAAACGTGCTTTTCCATAGAGATTTTTTTTTTCTTATAACGGTCTAATTTCTGCACGGACACAGAGGTCTTGTTCCCTGGTCTCCACCCGCCTGCAAAGCCCTCCCTCGCCCTCACCTGAAACATCTTCTCGATGTCAGAATACTTGTTCTTGAGGAGGTCTCCCCAGGAGGTCAGGTTGCAGTAGGTGAGGACCCCTCCGGGCTTCAGAAGGCGGTAAGCGTGGCCCTGCAGCAGAGGGGGGGAGTTATGGCAGACTTTGTGGGGCTCTTCCCCCCCCCCAACATGCCTTGCTGGGGTTTTTTGTCCAGCTTGCATCCCCGTATCTGAGGTTAGGAGTGTTATTAAGAAAAAAAAAACCTGCTCCTTTTCCCTTATGGGGTACCCAAGAGCCCATATAGAGTCCTTTTTAAAGTTCTCTATCAGTAGGAGAAAATAACAGAGGCAAACCAAAAAATATTGAGAAGCGAAGCAGCTAGTAAGCCTGATCTTTATTAAAGCTCTTGCAACAGGGTGCTCCATCCCACACACAGGAGAGAGGAGGAGGACCCAGGACAAAGGTGTGAAAGCCCTTATATAGACTTTTGAACTGCCCACCCTGGAGCCCAAGACCGCCCCTCCATACATCATACATACATCACAGAAGGGGTGTAGCCCAAGACCACCCCCCAATACATCATACGTACATCAGAGAAGGGGCAGACTACAACAGAAATCTGAGTGCGTTGTTTTTATCCTGTCTGCCAGGTTACCTGATTGGATTACCTGGGCACCCTGGCCACTCTTGTTATGATAACTACTCAGTTTTGAACCCAGGTTCCACGCTCACCCTATTTGTATCTTAAATGTGCCCTTGAGACAGGATTTGTGAGCAAAGAGACAATGGGGAGGCTCCCCATTTCCTTCGACCTTGCAGAGAAATATCTCAGGTCATTTGGGAGAGGCAAAATGGTTTCGGGACTTTTTTCTGTACTGTTTTCAGACATGTGGTTTATATTGATGCTTTTGAATTATGGTGCTGGAGGAGACTCTTGAGAGTCCCATGGACTGCAAGAAGATCAAACCTATCCATTCTGAAGGAAATCAGCCCTGAGTGCTCACTGGAAGGACAGATCCTGAAGCTGAGGCTCCAATACTTTGGCCACCTCATGAGAAGAGAAGACTCCCTGGAAAAGACCCTGATGTTGGGAAAGATGGAGGGCACAAGGAGAAGGGGACGACAGAGGACGAGATGGTTGGACAGTGTTCTTGAAGCTACTAACATGAGTCTGACCAAACTGTGGGAGGCAGTGGAAGACAGGAGTGCCTGGCGTGCTCTGCTCCATGGGGTCATGAAGAGTCGGACACGACTTAATGACTAAACAACAACAATGCCATTAAAAGCCTGACACCAGAGGTCCTTCTCTAAATACCCACGCTTCCTAAATAATAATAAAAAGTATTATTATTCTTAATAACAATTACAGTGGTACCTTGGTTTACAACCATAATCCGTTCCGGAGGTCCGTTTGTAAACCAAAACAGGTTGTAACCCAAAGCGCGCTTTCGCCAATGGGGCCTCCAAAATTGGGTCTGCAATATATTTAGGAAGCCACCTCGCTTCTTGCAAGTGCCGTCATGCGTTACCTTGATGAAGCTGAACTGGTGAGTGTGCCAGGTTTCGGCCGAGAGAGGGTACGTGTCATAGAGGATTCCTGGAGGTTGCAGGAAAGAAACGGGAAAGCAGGAGAGGTTACTTTGCCAACTTGGGAGTCTCCCTCACCTCCTATAAAGCAAGAGGTGGGCTTCTTTATTCCAGAGGTGGGGAAACATCTGGCCCCCCGGACAATGCTGATCTACAGCTCCCATCAGCCACAACAAGCATGGAAGGGATGATTTTTAAAAATTGGGATAAGAATAATTGTTGTTGTTGTTCATACCCCACTCATCTGGCTGGGTTTCCCCAGCCACTCTGGGCGGCTCCCAACAGAATATTAAAAATACGATAAAAACATCAACATTAAAAACTTCCCTAAACAGGGCTGCCTTCAGATGTCTTCTAAAGTCAGATAGTTGTTTATTTCCTTGACATCTGATGGGAGGGCGTTCCACAGGGCGGGCGCCACCACCAAGAAGGCCCTCTGCCTGGTTCCCTGTAACCTCACTTCTCTCAGGGAGGGAACCGCCAGAAGGCCCTCGGAGCTGAACGATGGGGGTGGAGATGCTCCTTCAGGTCTACTGGGCCGTTTAGGGCTTTCAATTACAAGTAGGTAGCCGTGTTGGTCTGCCATCGTCAAAACAAAATAAAATAAAAAATTCTTTCCAGTAGCACCTTAGAGACCAACTAAGTTTGTTCTTGGTATGAGCTTTCTGTGAGAATCATAGAATCATAGAATCATAGAGTTGGAAGAGACCACAAGGGCCATCCAGTCCAACCCCCTGCCAAGCAGGAAACACCATCAAAGCATTCCTGACAGATGGCTGTCAAGCCTCTGCTTAAAGACCTCCAAAGAAGGAGACTCCACCACACTCCTTGGTAGCAAATTCCACTGCCGAACAGCTCTCACTGTCAGGAAGTTCTTCCTAATGTTTAGGTGGAATCTTCTTTCTTGTAGTTTGAATCCATTGCCCCGTGTCCGCTTCTCTGGAGCAGCAGAAAACAACCTTTCTCCCTCCTCTATATGACATCCTTTTATATATTTGAACATGGCTATCATATCACCCCTTAACCTTCTCTTCTCCAGGCTAAACATACCCAGCTCCCTAAGCCGTTCCTCATAAGGCATCGTTTCCAGGCCTTTGACCATTTTGGTTGCCCTCCTCTGGACACGTTCCAGCTTGTCAGTATCCTTCTTGAACTGTGGTGCCCAGAACTGGACACAGTATTCCAGGTGAGGTCTGACCAGAGCAGAATATAGTGGTACTATTACTTCCCTTGATCTAGATGCTATACTCCTATTGATGCAGCCCAGAATTGCATTGGCTTTTTTAGCTGCTGCATCACACTGTTGACTCATGTCAAGTTTATGGTCTACCAAGACTCCTAGATCCTTTTCACATGTACTGCTCTCAAGCCAGGTGTCACCCATCCTGTATTTGTGCCTTTCATTTTTTTTGCCCAAGTGTAGTACTTTACATTACAAGAAGTGTGCATGCACACGAAAGCTCATACTAAGAACCAACTTAGTTGGTCTCTAAGGTGCTACTGGAAGGAATTTTTTATTTTATTTTGTTTTGGCTAGGGCTTTCAAGGTCAGCACCAACACTTTGAATTCTGCTCAGAAACATCCTGGGAGCCAATGGAGGTCTTTCAGGACCACTGTTATGTGGTCTCGGCGGCCACTCCCAGTCACCAGTCTAGTGGCCGCATCCTGCTTTAATTGTAGTTTCTGGGTCACCTTCAAAGGCAGCCCCACGTAGAGTGCATTGCAGTAGGCCAAGCGGGAGATAACCAGAGCATGTACCACTCTGGCCAGACAGTCTGCGGGCAGGGATGGTCTCATCCTGCGTACCAGATGGACCTTGTAGACAGCTGCCCTAGACACAGAATTGACCTGCACCTCCATGGACAGCTGTGAGTCCAAAATGACTCCAAGGCTGCGCACTTGGTCCTTCAGAGGCACAGTCACCCCATTCAGGACCAGGGAGTCCTCCATACCTACCTGCCCCCTGCCCCCCAAAAAAACAGTGCAGCAAATACAACAGGAACTGGGAACTGGGTGCAAATTAATGCATACACAGTAAGAAGAAAAAATTGTGGGGTTTTATTTTAATATATGCTCACAGCAGGGAGACTCTTGTGCGGAAGACAGAAAGACTTAACATTGTCTTATTCTGGAATTCAGAAGCATTTCTGCCTCCAACCATGGGGGCAGAACATAGCTTCCACCCTAGTGGACTACTAGCCATTGATGGCCTTTCCCCTCTATTAATTTGTCTAATCCACTTTTAAAGGCATCCAAGTTGGCCGTGACTGCATCCTGTGGCAGAGAGTTCCACAGTTTGCACAGGGTGTGGAAGGGCTTTATTTGACCCGTCTTGAATCTCCTGGCCTGTTCAGCTCCGTTGGGCGCCCACCAGTTCTGGGGTCACGAGAGAGAGAGAAAGGAAACCTTTTCATTGGGTCTCTCGCTTACCGTTGAAATGTTCTTCGGGCAGAGTAGGGACCACGTCCTCCCACAACCCCTTCAAGGGGACGACCTTGGGACCAGAGCAGAGGAGAGGAGGTTAATGACTGACCACCGCGCAACTGACTCAGCAGCTGGGAATCGGCTCGGAAAAGTTTGCCCAACTCCTGTTTAACCCGGTTTGTTTATTTGGGTCAAAGAGGGGTTGTTGGAGAGCAAAGAAGACTCAGAAGAAGAATTAAAATTGAATCAGGAAAACATTATTAAAATTTGTATACAGTCGTACCTTGAAACAAAATAAAAAAAAATTCCTTCCAGTAGCACCTTAGAGACCAACTAAGTTTGTTCTTGGTATGAGCTTTCGTGTGCATGCACACTTCTTCAGATACACTGAAACGGAAGTCACCAGACCCTTATATATAGTGAGAGGGTGGGGAGGGGTATTACTCAGAAGGGTGGTGGGAATGGGTGATTGGCTGATAGGTGTGGTAAACCTGTTGACGACTGTTAACGACTGCAATTGGTCTTACAGGAAAAAGCAAGGGGTGAGATGGCTAAAAATAGCTTTATCATGTATAATGAGATAAGAATCCAATGTCTCTATTCAGACCAGGTCTCTCCATGGTTTTAAGTTTGGTAATAAGTTGCAATTCAGCAACTTCTCTTTCCAGTCTATTTCTGAAATTCTTTTGTAATAAGACAGCTACTTTGAGATCTTGTATAGAATGTCCTGGGAGATTGAAGTGTTCTCCTACTGGTTTCTCTGTCTTGTGATTCCTGATATCAGATTTATGTCCATTTATCCTTTGGTGTAGGGTTTGCCCTGTTTGTCCAATATACCGTGGTACCTCGGGTTAAGTACGCTTCAGGTTAAGAACTCTGCTTAAGAACAGAAATCGTGCTCTGGTGGCGCAGCGGCAGCAGGAGGTCCCATTAGCTAAAGTGGTGCTTCAGGTTAAGTACGCTTCAGGTTAAGAACGGACCTCCGGAACGAATTAAGTACTTAACCCGAGGTACCACTGTAGAGACCTGAAGGGCACTGTTGGCATTTGATGGCATACACCATGTTAAAAGATGAGCAATTAAATAGTCCTGAGATGGTATGTTTGATGTTGTTGGGGCCAGTAATGGTGTTGTCCGGGTTTATGTGGCAGCAAAGTTGGCATCTTAGTTCCTGAATGTTTTGGCTCCCGAACACCGCAAACCTGGAAGTGACTGTTCTGGTTTGTGAACTATTTTTGGAAGCCGAATGTCTGACAGGGCTCTGGTTTCTGAATGTTTTGGAAGTCGAACGGACTTCCGGAACGGATTCCGTTCGACTTTCAAGGTACGACTGCACTGCCGTTAATCCACAGATTCGATCCGAGGCCTCTTGGCATTTGGTGTGCCACCCCCTCCCGGAATCGCGCCTACATTGCAAACTTTAAGCCGCTTCGTCTTTTGCAGGTCTAGCTTGGGTGCGAGGGCGCATGGGAAAGAATGAATCCTATAAGGGCTTTCCCCTCTCTGCACAAACCTTGTAAAGGGACCCCTGACCATTAGGTCCAGTCGTGTCTGACTCTAGGGTTGTGGTGCTCATCTCGCTTTACTGGCCGAGGGAGCCAGCGTACAACCTCCGGGTCAAGTGGCCAGCATGACTAAGCCACTTCTGGGGAAACCAGAGCAGCGCACAGAAACGCGTTTACCTTCCCGCCAGAGTGGTACCTATTTATCTACTTGCACTTTGACGTGCTTTCGAACTGCTAGGTGGGCAGGAGCAGGGACCGAGCAACGGGAGCTCACCCCGTCATTGCGGGGATTTGAACCGACCGACCTTCTGATCAGCAAGCCCTAGGCTCTGTGGTTTAACCCACAGCGCCACCCGCGTCAGGACTCTTCTAATGTACCTTGTGAGGCTGTGTTTTTGCCCATTCCTGCAGCCGCTGGAAAACGCCCTCGTTGCACTCGATGATCCAGTGCTCCTCGATGTCGAACTCCTCGATTTTGGTGGCGGCGATCGCCATGCCGAAACCCACTTCCAGCACCCGGCCCCCTGAGTGAGACACAAAGAGCAAGGAGGTCCGGTTAGCGGCCGTGACTCTTTGAGCGGTCCAAGGAGGGTTAAATCTGCAGAGGGACATTTAAGCCTCCTATCCCACGTATGTGTGTGTGTGAGAAATATAAAAAGTGAATGGGCTGCGAAGCCTTTTCAGCGGAGTCAAAGGCTCTTACATATTGCAGCCTGCTAAAGCGCAGGAATAAGGCAATTGCAGCTTTTTCTATCTTTTCTTTGGGGCCAGCTGACCCCCACCCCTTCACCTCTTCACACACACACACACCCCGTTGCATAGAATGAAGCACACGTTTTTAAGTAAGATGAAACAAACCCAGCCGGACGGGAGGGGTATAAATAATAAAACTGCTGTTATTACTATTAAACGAAGGGTTTACTTACAATTCAGTGCAGGCAGCAAGTGCAACGCGAGAAAGAAAACGTATCGGGTACGCAATTCAAAAGTTGGCTTCTAAATTGGCTGCCCCCCCAAACACATGCCTGACCAGTCTGGAAGCAGGGGTGCCAAATATTGAGGGGGCCCAGGTAAGACCCGCCCCGCATAATCAGTCACAAGATGCGGAGCACGGACGCCGTTTGAATGGCATTGTCCATCAACTGGGGGGGGGGGCGTGCCCCCCTTAAATATTGCCAGAGGCAAAAGTCGGTGAAGCAAATGTGTGTGTGTGTTGGCCTTCTGGCTAAAGACGAGAAGGCCAGAGTTCACTATTAACATGTAAGAAAAATCTAGATTTTTTTTGCTCTGTCCTAGAGAATCGTTCTTCCCCTAGGCTTGTATCCTGCGTCTCAGCCTGCAGCTGTCGGGGAAAAGCCCGACCTCTGAATCGAACCCGCAGGCAAGCGTGTTTTTTTTTACAAAAGGGGGTAGATAGTTTGCAGTGTGGCTATTCTTAACTCTGCTGCAACACAAGGAGGTCTCAGCCTGGAAGATGGGGTGAGGGGCGGAAAAGGCTAAAGCACATTCCTTCACTGCTCTGCCTGCGTCCAATAATCCCTTGGAATGGTAGCTAAAGGGTGCTGGGAGTTGTAGCTCTGCGGGGCAAACTACAGTTCCCAAGGTTTTTCTTTTTCCCCTTGGGTGGGAGTGGAATGTGCTTTAAACATAAGGGGGTCGGTGCAGCCAGAGAGTGAATGCGTTGCCGCCAACGCTAGCCCTACTTGGAGGAGACCCGCTGAAATCAATGGGCATGACTAACCTTGGAGCATTCCTTCCAGCGGGTCTACTCTGGGGCAGAGGTTACAGCTGGGTGCAACCCAGAGCCTTTTAGACAAGGAGTCGTCTAGGACAGGCTGGCAACGTTGAACCAGAAAGGGAACGTCAGGACAGCCTGGCTGCAGGATCAAGCCCCTTTGGCCCAGCATCCTGTTCTCACGGGGGGCCGCAAGCAAGGACCCGAGCACAAGAACAACTCTCCCTCCCTGCGGTTTCCGGCAACTGGTATTCGGGTGCATTACTGCCTCCTTCATGTGGCAGATAGTTCCGCAGTTTAAGCCTGCACCGTCCTTTCTTCCGCCTTTCCCGAATCTCGCAACATTCAGCTTCGTGGAATGTCCGCCAGTTCTGGCCGCTACGGGGAATTCAGAGCACTGGTGCGCTACGGCAACAACACCCCTCCAAGGTAGTCTTGCCCCCCCCAACGCCTCTGACGGCCACGGCATTGCGATTTAGCGTAGTCATGCTGGCACCAGGGAGAGACCGGGTTCCTTTCCCTCCACTTACCTTGCAGGCAAGCCGCCGGCCTCTCAGGATGGCCTGCCTCGCAGGGTCGTTGTGGGGATTCAACGGGGAGGGTGGGGGGAAAGCAGAATGCAGCGAAACAAAACGCAAACGCACGTTCCTACCTTTCGAAGCTGCCACAGAGGCAAGGGAATGCATATAGGGAGTCTCCCAGCGCTCCATAACCGGCTTCCCCATGATTTCCAAGTGGGTGTCCGTCGTGTCGTACCCCGCTGCAGCCTCTTTCCAGGAGGGCTTGCAGTTCTCCCCTTCCAGGAAAATCGGCTGGGCGGTTTTGGAAGAGGAAGTCATGTCGGCTGCGGCTGGAGAGGCAGAGAGAGAAAGAGAGAGCTGGAGATTTAACAGTTCCCAGCAGGAACCCCCTTGAACTCTTTAGGAGTTGGCTTTAAATAGATGGGGGGGGAGCGAAGGGGAGGGGGGGAAACAGCTGACTGTGCATATCAGGAGTGCTGAGTTGAAAAGGGAAGGGTGATTCCCCCCCCCCCTCATTTTGCAACGCCCATTTCCAAATGGGAAAGGGAGGAAGGGACACCTGCTGGATAACTCTTGCATGCACTCACCCAGTGCCGGATTTATATATAATCTAAAGAAGAAGGTAGACATCATCTACCTTGATGGCAGAAAGTGAGGAGGAATTAAAGAACCTTTTAATGAGGGTGAAAGAGGAGAGCACAAAATATGGTCTGAAGCTCAACATCAAAAAAACTAAGATCATGGCCACTGGTCCCATCACCTCCTGGCAAATAGAAGGGGAAGAAATGGAGGCAGTGAGATTTCACTTTCTTGGGTTCCATGATCACTGCAGATGGTGACAGCAGTCACGAAATTAGAAGACGCCTGCTTCTTGGGAGGAAAGCAATGACAAACCTAGACAGCATCTTAAAAAGCAGAGACATCACCTTGCCGACAAAGGTCCGTATAGTTAAAGCTATGGTTTTCCCAGTAGTGATGTATGGAAGTGAGAGCTGGACCATAAAGAAGGCTGATCGCCGAAGAATTGATGCTTTTGAATTGTGGTGCTGGAGGAGACTCTTGAGAGTCCCATGGACTGCAAGAAGATCAAACCTATCCATTCTCAAAGAAATCAGCCCTGAGTGCTCACTAGAACAGTGTTTTTCAACCACTGTTCCGCGGCACACTAGTGTGCCGCGAGATGTTGCCTGGTGTGCCGTGGGAAAAATTGAAAAATTCAAGAGAATTACTTTATATATAGTCAATATAGGCACAGAGTTAAATTTTTTAACATTTTCTAATGGTGGTGTGCCTCGTGATTTTTTTCATGAAACAAGTGTGCCTTTGCCCAAAAAAGGTTGAAAAACACTGCTCACTAGAAGGACAGATCCTGAAGCTGAGGCTCCAATACTTTGGCCACCTCATGAGAAGAGAAGACTCCCTGGAAAAGACCCTGATGTTGGGAAAGATGGAGGGCACAAGGAGAAGGGGGCGACAGAGGACGAGATGGTTGGACAGTATTCTCGAAGCGACTGGTGTCTATTCCAAAATCTGTGCAATATCCTTTTTTGACATGAAGCCACCAGAACTGGACACAGTAGCATAGATTTGCATGATGACATTCATGGCTTTGGCAATTTTATTTTCAGCTCCTTCCTGGCATGGGATTTGCCTCTGTCACGGCTGCTGCAGGCTTGGGCCGACGTCTCCATCAAGACCCCTCAAGGTCCTATTCGTGGTCCATGTGAAATTTATTTGCTTATTTATTTATTTATTTGCCCCAATATGCACCAGATAATTTATATTGGCCCTGAGGAGACGGCCTGAGGGCCGCATTCTACTCTGAGCAACTTTGTGAGGGCCACCTGTCCTCAACCAGAGGTGCAGCCAGAGGCCAAATGAGTCAAGCAATGGATGTGATTTGTTTTTACTTTTCCCCCGGTAGGTTAGTTTCCACACACACAATCACGTACATGTGAGTTCAGGGATAAAAGGTGCCTCTGAGCATGGACAGAGTGTCTCCTTTCCCACTAAAAGGCTTTTGACGGGGGCTGGCACCAAAAGATTCCTTCCCTTCCACCCTTATAATCTATTTAATCCTCTTAAAAAAAAAAAAAAACAGACATCACCCCACCACACACAAATGGCCTTAAAACTTTTCCTATAATAATTCCATTCTCATCCCCTCAACCCAACGGACTACAACCCCCATGAAGCCTTGCGGCGGCAAAAAATATCACTGTTTCCTCAGCGCATGCGCACCTTTCTCCTCTACCCCCACTCTTCCTGACCCGCAGGCGGGGGGGGCAAAGACGTGCTCTGCGTGCGAGCGGCTACAAACTACACTTCCCATCATCCTTTAAGAAGGCGAGACGTTTTCTCCGCCTACATTCCCCCCCTCCATTAACGAATTATTTTTTTAAAAAAAACTACACCTCCCGTAATGCCTTTCGCGGGGAAAAAAAACCACCTTGATGAGCAACGCGCGTGCGCACTGTCTCTTCCTACCTTCAGCTACCCCCGTCTCCCTCCCGCCCCTGCGGTAAACCCCGTTTAGAACCAGCCAATGGCGAATAGTGGGAGGAGCGTAAGGGAAAAAAAGGAAAAGAAAGCCTCCTCCTCCTCCTCGCGCTTTGGCGCAAGCGCAGTGCGGCGCTGTCCGGCCGGGAGCGGCGGTTGGTGGCCGCAGGGAAACAGGAGGCGGAGGGTGGGGGTGTAGAGAGCGCGCGCGCGCGTGTGCGTGCCGCTTGCGCATGCGCGCGACGCCCGCTTGCTGCTGGTCGCCGGGGCCCTCTTGTGTGAGGTAAAATAGAAAAGCCCCGAGAGAAGGAGGAGGAGAGGCGGCGGCGGAGGAGGAGGACGCGGCGGCCCGGAGCCGGAGAGGAAGGAAGGGAAGAAAGAAGGAAGGGAAGAAAGAGAGAAAGATAGAAAGAAAGTGGGGGGAGCCGCGTCAACAGCAGCCACAACCGCCGCCGCCTCCTCTCTCCCCCCCCTCCCGCTCGGATTCACCTCAGCGCCGAAGGAGGAAGCAGAAAGAGGCAGCGGCGAGAGAGGAGGCGGAGGGGCAGCCGACCGGGCCCAGGGCCTTCGCGCCCCCGCCATGAACAGCGTGGGGAGCGCCGACGAGATCGGGTGAGAGGGGGGAGAAAGAGCGGGGAAGGGGGGGGAGAAAAGGCCCTGTCACGTGGGGGGGGCAGGGCGAGGGGGGAAGCGCGGGTCACGAGGAGGACACCCCCCCTCTTCCTCTGTTTCCACATAGTAGCCCTGTTGTAAGGGAAGGGAAGGAAGCCCCCCACCCCCCCAAAAAAGACCACACTTGGGGGGGGAGTGGGAAGGCCCTGTCACGTGGGGAGGGGCAGGGCGAGGGGGGAAGCGGGGGTCACGGGGAGGACACCCCCCTCTTCCTCTGTTTCCACATAGTAGCCCTGTTGTAAGGGAAGGAAAAAGGAAGGAGGTCCCCCCCCCAAAAAAGACCACACTCTCGCACCTTATTACTATTTGGGTAAGACAGGTCTCACCCCTGTCTCTTATTTCCTCCCTCTCTTATTTTTCCTGGATGTTGGGGGATTTCTTGGATTTGACTGGGGAAGAGGGTGACCTGTCTATCTCCCTCCCCCCCCCCAAGGACCCTGCAGTGAAAGGGAAAGGCCTTTCTCCCCCTTCCCAACCACCCTCCCTGCTGCTTTTCCCCTTCCCTATCTCTCTCTGCGACAAGGGCCATAAATTTTGGGGAGGGGGCAGTTTTAGTAGGAAGAAACACACCCGCCCCAATGATCAGAAAGGAGAGCTAATAATCATTCTTCCTTTATTTCGGATCTTTCTCTTTAGTTTCGGATCTTTCTCTCCCCCAGAGCTCAGGAAGGTGGGGGGGATAATGTTGGGTTAACCTTCCTACTTTTTCAGCAACGAGACATTCAGGAGTATCTCCAAAGGAAACCCCGCGGCCAGCACATGCTTCTCTGAACCCTTTACCCCTTGTCTCTTACCCTCTCTGCACTGCAGGGCAAGGTGGGCCATTGGGTAATAACTCTTCCTGTTTGGGGGTGGGGGTGTGGTTGAGGTCTTGGGAGAGGGCCAGTTTCGGGGGGGGGGCGTCAGAGGAGCTGCGAGAATCTCTAATGAAAGCCCCCCTCCCCAGTCTATCTCCAACCCTTTGCCTTTCTCTGTGCCAGTAGGATGAGCTATTAACTAGGGGTGGCGGGGAGGATTGGATTCAAAATAATTATGAGTAATGGGTGGGCAATGTGGGGGTTAAGGCCACAGAGGGTGAAAGAGAGCTTGTGTGTGTGGGGGGGTAATATCAGCAGAGCCATGGGGTGGGTGGGTGGAGCTAAGTTCACAAATGAATTTCAGAAAAAAACGAGAGCCCTGCTTGGTCTGTTGCACCCAGAGCCCCGCTTTCCACATTACTGAACCAGGTGCTTCCAGAAAGCCCATATGGCGCCGTCCCGCCTTTAAACATGGGGGGGTTCTCTCTAGGGGGCTGTTGGTCTGTGATTGCTACTTTGCAGATGCGAATGGGGATTTGGAGCACAACCTCCAATGGAGAGGTGGCTGCTGTTGGGCCTTGGCACCCCAGTGAGTGGGTTGTATTACAGGGCTCACAGCAGGTACACAAAGATCTGTCTCCTGGATTATTGGATGCTGGAGCAGACATGGCAGCGAAAGGTTCTTTCATCATACTGTATGCTGAGTACTGTATGCTTTTATATGGTTCAGGTACTGGACGTGTTCCTTTCCTGGGCTCCATTCCTTTTCTTCCAAAACACACAGGAAGGTGATTCAACTGTTGAGGACATATGTTGGTGCATACAGTGATAACACTGTTGGGGATAACACTTCTCAGGTGCTCTTAAATTACTCCTTAGGTAATATGTGGATATAGATCGAGATTGTAGTGAGATTGTGGGCTCATATCCAGCTCCCCAATCAGTTCAGAGGCCCAGGCCATTTGTTTCCCTCTGACATGGGTTTTGGGGTTCCTCTCACAACACACCCACCCCAAACCCCACATCCTCTGACATCCTGTTTGCTACCTTTTGGGTGACGGATTTCTACCTTGGCAGTACAAATCTAAGGCTGTGGAGCAGCTGGCAGCTTGCACCTGGCTCTGCAGCTGGGGCACAAGGTCATCAGGTTGGGATCTGCGGCAGCTCCTTGCTATGTATCCCTTGTGAAGAGCTCCAATTATTATCTGAGGTCCCTCTGCACACTTTGTGAGGGGAGGGGGGGCATTGGTTGCTGAACCATGCTCCTCGTCCCTTTGTGACCCTATACAATCCTTCATGTTCAGACCTTTGCTCCTGAAACAGTCTCTCTTGTGCCTCTTCCTGCAGTTGAAGGAGGTTGAGAACCTGTGTAGGACAAGAACACTGGTGATTCATCAATGCTGCCCCCTGATGCATGGAGCTTGCCCCTCTTGTGTTTAGCATGGCTGGCAAAGGCATGGCTTTGCTTTCAGCCTTTGAGGCCGAGGCAGCCTACACTGGAGGGATAAAGGCTTAAAAGAAGATTCTCTTTTGTATCTCGTTTTTTACTTCTCTGCCACATGCAGATAAGACCTCCTGGGGTGCCCAATGTGCCTTTATATTTCTTGTTCCTGGGCAGATTTCCACAGATCAATTTCCATCCTGGGAATGGCTGAATTTGAAGGGGGGAGAAAGGGGGGGGTTACTTTTGTAAAGCCTTCTAAGGGATTTCATGCTTTTAATCTATAACCTCAAAATAGCTCACTGGTTGAGTCTTTGTATTTGTCGTCCTTAGTCACCGTGCTCCAAATGTTGAATAGGATGTCTGCAGTACAGTATGTAGGAAAAGAGCTGGGGGGATATTTCTAAGCCCTGGTTCACTAAGCTATAGGAAATAAGCATACATAGCCTGAAATCGAAGAAACTTTACTATGCTGAAAATGGAAAAGATGCTTAAAACCAGCAACTACGGTATAATATTTAGATTATGCCTCCATACATTGCTTCACATTTAGTTTAATACCAAGCAACTTGATAATGTAGTCATAAAGTTTCTTCTACTACCAGGCCCATGCTTAAGAGTAGGACATGCAGAATGAGCATGGTGGCAAAAGTATAAGCATTATGCCAGGGTTGCAAGTAGACAGACATCTGAATACTTGTTGGGAGGTGACGAGAAGTGGCTCGTCCTTTGGGTTCTACTCATTGGGAAGATTTCTGCTCTGTGAGTTGTGCATTTTCTCATCAAAGTCTGCCTTTTCCTTGAGTCTTATCTTACACCATTCCTTGCAAGCTCTTTCCTTGTAGTGTGTTGCTAAGCCGCTGTTGACATTTGTGCTTTAAGTGTCTTGAGGTTGGGCCCTGTCTTCTGCCTTTCCATTGTCAAAGTAGCACTCAAGGTGGCAGGAAACAAGCTGCTTCTATCAGTCTTGTTCATTTGGGCTGAATTTTATTTTTTTAAACTGAGCTGCAAAACCTCAGGTGAAAAATTATAACTGAATTGCCCAAAGGTTCTCAGCAGTCACCTATGACCAGTGCAAATCCTCTTTGGGCAACAATGCAGTAAAAAAAATTTTAAGGCCACAATGACTAAAATAGCTAAGTGTCGACCTATGTCAGTAGTAGGGAACCTGTGGTCCTCCAGATGTTAGACTACAATCTCAGTCCGCCTTAGTCAACATGGCCAATGGTGATGGGAGTTCATCAACATCTGGAGAGCCATAGGTTCCCCATTATTGGTCTAGGTCAAGGTATATGCGACTGGGCAAGTAACCTGTAGACCCATTGCAAGTGGGACTGGATTTACTCTAGCCTTCCTTCATAAAGATTCAGTGAATGCTGTTTCCTTGTTGGCATCAGAATTCCTCAACCTCAGCCCTCCAGATGTTTCGAGACTACAATTCCCATCATCCCTGACCACTGGTCCTGCTAGCTAGGGATCATGGGAGTTGTAGGCCAAAAACATCTGGAGGGCCGAGGTTGAGGAAGCCTGTGCTAGATCTGGATGGATTTTGGATGTCCTTGCAACACTTACAAAACTCTAATAGCAAATGGGTTTTTTAAATTTCCTGATCCTGTGGAATGTGGCACAGTAAATGTGGCCACAATAATGTGTGTTTGGTTAGAAAAAAAATGATTTTCACCTGTCACCAGAAAGATCACAAAATTTTACTTGGTGAGTGGCTAGGCGGCATAGCATTGGTGGGCCACAGAGGCAGTTGTTCTTGGCGCAAATATTCTTAGGGGTGCAAAATTTCAAAAGAAAATGAAAGTAGTAATAAAATTTTAAAATAGGGCGCCCTCCCTCTCACATTTAAATCTCCCAATGTCTTCTGCACGGGTTTGGGGAAAAGCCCTGCTCCCGACCAATCCCCCATTCCACTCTCTGCCATGCTCAATGCTCACGGGGTGCCACAGCTGCCACTCAGGTAGGTTGCCAAGCTTTTGCCCCTTAGTTCCTGCCTATTGACAGACAGTGCCAAGGATACTTGCCTTGCCCTGGGCTTTGGCAACCCATGTTATGCCACTGGGTGAGCCTTTTGGGGAAGGCTGTTGCATCACCAAAGTGTCCTCTCCTCTTCTTGGTAGTTGCCTGCCTTGCTTCATTCAGCAGGGAGAGGTGGAGCAGGCCCTCCAAAGAGGATCTTAAGGTGTGAGCAGGTATGTATGTGAGAAGGTGGCCTTCCAGGTCACTTAGTCTGAAGTTATTTAGAGCTTTAAAGGTTTAAATTGAGCACAGAAACAGACTGGAATCCTGCGGGGCAGCTAGCAAAGCACAGGCACAATACGACAACGCTGCCCGGCCCCAGTTAATTTTGGACTGCTGTTTGTCTTGACCAACTGCATCTTCCAGGCCATTTTCAGAGGCAATCCTACATCCATCTCTGGTAACAGAGCATGGATAATTGTTGCCAAACTGACTCCATCCAGGTAAGGTTGCAACCTGCATACTGGCCGAATCCGATAAAAGGTGCTTCTGCTGCTGCTGCATCCTTGCCCTTCTTCCTCACCTGGTGCACAGCAATCCCACCCTTTCCTGGAAGTAAAGGAGGGACAGAATTGCCATGCACACAGAGCAAGGAGAGGGAGTGCGCAAGCCCAAGGCTCCTTTAATATTCACCCATGTTGGCCAAACCATGGTTTGGCACTGCATCTGATGCAACCCAGTGCAAAAAAGGAGGGGGGCCGTTTGTTGGATGCTTAGCACACAAAATTCACATACAGCAAATTCATAAAAATGGCGCAGGACCTAAAACCAAAAGTCAGAAGGTGCTCATCCAAATCCTACATACGGTTCCTCAGCAACAAGCTCAGTGGTAAGGTAAAGGTAAAGGGACCCCTGACCATTAGGTCCAATCGCGGATGACTCTGGGGTTGCGGCGCTCATCTCGCTTTATTGGCCGAGGGAGCCGGCGTACAGCTTCCGGGTCATGTGGCCAGCATGACTAAGCCGCTTCTGGTGAACCAGAGCAGCGCACGGAAACGCCGTTTACCTTCCCGCCGGAGCGGTACCTATTTATCTACTTGCACTTTGACGTGCTTTCGAACTGCTAGGTGGGCAGGAGCTGGGACCGAGCAATGGGAGCTCACCCTGTCACGGGGATTCGAACCGCCGACCTTCTGATCGGCAAGGCCTAGGCTCTGTGGTTTAACCCACAGCGCCACCCGCGTCCCGCTCAGTGGTGCTTAGTACCAAATCAGTCTGAACTGGATTGCATCTAGCCTGGAGAAAATTTTCTATGGCCATTAAAACTATTTATTTATTAAATTTCTATCTCGAACTTCCAGTGGAGCCCAAAATAATCCAAGGGAGCAAGAGCCTATAAATAATATGGATCGCTTTTCTGTGCTTTGCTACCCTGTTCCTCGGGGCTTTCAGTTAGGTATGTAGAAGTACCTGTTCCTTGTTGTTGTTGCTGTTGTTAGTAGCATTTTGTTTTAGCATTAAGGAAAGTGTCAAGCAAACCGGGTTCCCCACGGCATGGGAGATGAGCTGCTGGTAAAATAGTTAGGATGGCGGTGACTGAGCACTGGAAGATCAGAGGTTTTGTTGGAACGGTTTGGTGCAAGGTAGCTTGCTTCTCTAGTGGTCTGTTTATTTATTTATTTATTTCTCCGTGCCATCTTCAGGCTGCAGTGCCGGTTTGTTCTGCATTTGCTCAGTGTACCAGAATCCCATCTAACACAAAGCCAAAGGCCAAAACTGTCTTAGCTTGTGGCAATCTATGGAGTTGTGTATAAATAGCCATACTTTATTTACATACAGCTGCTCTGCTTGACCTCAGAAAACCCTGCACTTTTTTTTTTTTGGTCTGAATATTTGTCAAGGTGGCCAGAAATAATTTACAATGGAGCTGGAAGACTGAAAAGATTTCAAAGTCCCACCTCCTTGCAGAGAGATGCTTGCTTGGCTTAAGATATGTTTTTTGGGGGGGGGGTTACAGTAATTTTGATGGAATGTTGGCTGCTCCGAGCCCCTTCAGTAAAAAGGGGGAAATGGGATTTAATGTGTTAGGGAATATGCCAGAGCAGGATCAGGGACAAGTAAAACCAACCCCATCTCCATATTTTGTCATTTATTGTCATTTCTGTTGGGTGACCTTGCACCACTCGCAACATCTCAGCCTCAGTTTTTTGTAACCTGGGAATCTTAATGCTCTCTACCTTAACAAATTTTTGCAAGTCAATGAAAATGGTAAAGCGCTTTGTATGTGAAAAGATTCCTAGCGTCAACATCCCCAAGTTGCCCTAGCCCTCTAGAACTAGCGTGCTACATCAATAGATTATATTTCAGCACGTGAACTTTCTTGCATGCAAGTTGTTTTAGTCACACACACCTGACATCCAGTAATTAAGCTGCACCCCTCCAGTGTAGCCCTTAGTTCCTTCCACACAAGTTGCCTCTCCCCCTTTCATTGGTGAATAATAGGGTGCCTCTCAAGTATTTGTTAGACCTGTGCAGTTGGGATTGTGCCTGGGCATCTTTTGATGCTTGCTTCAGCTAAGCTTGTGATAAGATTGTGGAGTCCTGCCTTACTAACAGTAGTGGTGACATCTCTCAGTAATTGATGTCCCCGGACAACCCTCCTCCGTAGGCACACTCTGTGCTTTCTGCACAGCCATTGATGGGCACTGCACATTATTAAAGCGAGCTGAAACACTGGGAGCGGTATTCATGCGTTTGCACGGAAAGCTGCCCTGAAATCTGCACTAGTTCAAAAAAAAAAAGGAAAGTTCTTTTTGTTGGATGTCTGTTTTCCCAGTGGTAGATTTCAAGAGCTTGGATAAACCTGAATTTGTCTGATCTTAAGCAAGGGCTTGCCTTCCCTCCCATTCGTAGCCCAATTCAATCTGTTCATTGGATTCCACAAACTGAAGAAATGAGGGAAGGGGCCATATAGCTCAGCAGTCAAACATCTACTTTGTTCATAAAAGGCCCCAGGTTCATTCTCTACCAGTGTCCCCAGGTATCGCTGGGAATGCCCCCTACCTGGAGAGCCACTGCTGCCAGTCAGTGAAGACAATACTGAGCTAGATGGCCCAATGATTTGACTTGTTATAAGGCAGCTTCCTATGCCTATTTTCCTATTTGATTCCTAGGTGCAAAGCTGTGGAGCTTTTGGGTCACTGCACTCGGCTGAAGATTTGCTCTTCAGCCCCATGTGAAATGATCTTGAGGCTGGGTTGAGTTTTAATACCTGGTGGTAAAGTTTTAACACCTGGAGCTGGTTCACGCAAAACTTACTAGATGGTAACGCAGCAGCAGCAGCAGTAATAATAATAATAATAATAATGTACTTTCCCCTGCCTCCACTTTCTGATGTTGTCTATCCTGCCTGCATTAGAGATCATAGGAGCATTGAAAGCTGCCTTTACCAGGTCAGCCTATTTGTCCATCCTGCCCAGTGTTTTATACCCTGACCGGAAGTGGCTTTCTAGCGGCTCAGAAGGGCCTTTTACATCACCTGCTCCTGTTTAACTGGAGATGTCAACCTGGATCGAACCTGGGTCACTCTACATGCAAAGCAGGCCTTAGACACTGGGTTCCAGTTCTACCTTCTTGGCGATACCAGCAATGATGGAAGTTCATCAGTGTCCTGTGCAGCAAAATTTCCCTCAAAGAACCTGTTGTTGCTCAGCTTCCCATGACACTTAGAACTAGCTTCCAGCGAGTCTTGTCTGTCTGATGGCAACCATCCTTAGGGTGTGGCTCGCTTACGGAGTAGATCCAGTTTTCTGGATCAAGTTGACAAGGCAAAGCCATTAGTCATCGGGTAGGGTAGTTCTTTTATCTTGGTGCCCAGAGAAATAAATATAAAAAGAACTGCCTTCTCTGCGTAGGGAGGTGTGCTTGGTTCGTCTTTGCTTGGGGTTGGGTGATGGTGGTGGAGACCACAGTTCTCCCTTAGTGAATGAAATGTAGAGTTGTAGATGGGACGCGGGTGGTGCTATGGTCTAAACCACTGAGCCTATTGGGCTTGCTGATTGGAAGGTCGACGGTTCGAATCCCCGCAACGGAGTAAGCTCCCATTGCTCTGTCCCAGCTTCTGCCAACCTTGCAGTTTGAAAGCACGCCAGCGTGAGTAGATAAATAGGTACTGCTGTGGCAGGAAGGTAAACGTTGTTTCCGTGCGCTCTGGTTTCTGTCACGGTGTTCCGTTCTGCCAGAAGCGGTTTAGTCCTGCTGGCCACATGACCCAGAAAGCTATCTGTGGACAAACAGGCGGCTCCCTTGGCCTGAAAGCAAGATGAGCGCCGCAACCCCATAGTTGCCTTTGACTGGACTTAACCGTCCAGGGGTCCTTTACTTTTACCTTTAGAGTTGTAGATGAAGCTGCAACATTGTGACGTCAAGTGTTGGCCTTATTACTGCTGTGGTGTCATGAATATGAGAAGAAGGGTACAGGATGTTGCCCTCTCCTGCCCACCAAGGGTCATGTGTTGCATAGTATTGCATTTGTAGGTTGGGTTGCTGTTACGAGGTAGAGCCCTGGCTCTTGGCTTTGTTCTGCTGGCCACATACATAGCAGCATTCAAATTTGCCACTTGCAACCAAGTGAAGATGCCCAGGCATCAGGATAGCACCTGACGTCTCCATCATCTGGATGTTCATGCCTGGGGATCCTTGGATCTTGACTGTTTTCACACACTACTGTAGCAACACATCCTGTAGAATCCTATCCATTATATTTTATCCGCACAATCAGAATGAATTTCAGGATCCAAAAAGGTGTATTGAAAACTACTGGGCCCCAAATGGCAACTCGGCATTCCATTATGGTGACTGCCACTCTAGTTTAAGAAGCCATTTGGTGCCCAGCCTTATATTCTAACACTGATACATACTACACCTGCTCTCCGTATGTTTTTGGGAAACCATAATTGGTGATAGAGAAGGATGCTTCTGTAATAAGGAGTAAAAAGTAAAGAGACCCCTGACCATTAGGTCCAGTCGCGGACAGCTCTGGGGTTGCGGCGCTCATCTTGCTTTACTGGCCGAGGGAGCCAGCGTACAGCTTCTGGGTCATGTGGCCAGCATGACTAAGCCGCTTCTGGCGAACCAGAGCAGCGCACGGAAACGCCGTTTACCTTCCCACCGGAGCGGTACCTATTAATGTACTTGCACTTTTTTGGGCGTGCTTTTGAGAGTATTTTCCAAGCACGGTCTGCATGGTTGTGTACAACAACATCTTGTACCATGAGGGCTAGAATCCTGAGGAAAATAGAAAGTGGTTTAGCACCAGCTGAGGAGTCAAATCCTCTCAGCCACAAGGTAATTGACACAACATAGCTGCTGGGTTAAGATCAGCAAGGGATTTTATGCCTGTTCTTAAACACGCATATATTTATTTGTAAAATATCTATATATAACACTTTCAATATAATACACACACACACCCCCGCCAGTGGCGAAGATTGCTTTGTATTATAGCTCTGCATCCCAGCCCATGCGCTTGTCATTTTGCCATAGTCATATACCTCTGCTGAACTTTATGGGCTCATACTCTTACCGTATTACAGCTTCCCAATAACTTTACACTGCCTGGCTTGGAAAACACAGCCTGTCCTAATTTATTGCTGAAATGTTTCTCATAATTAAGGCAAAAACAGTGTGCTCATTTGACGTCTTTACCCAAATGGGTGAACATGCCTGGGCAGGGACCGTGTCTCAGTGGCAGGCCACCCGCTTTGCATTCAGAAGTCCCAACCTGAGTCCCTGGCATTGCTAGCTTAAACAGCGTAAGTACCAGCTTATTTGGGGAAAGACCCATCTGCCTGAGACCCTGGAAAGCGGCCTGACCTGGTGCCCTCCAGATGTTTTGGACTGCAGCTCCCATCAGCTTCAGCGTCATGCAGCCAAGCTGGCTGGGGCTGTTTGGGGTTGTAACCCATAGCATTGGAGGGCACCAGGTTAGGGAAGGCTGATGAGGACCACTTAAGAGACTCATAGTCTGGCCTCCCTCTTTTGTCTGGCTTGAGCCTGCTTTAACTTGAGCCACGTTTGTGCTGTGTCGAAGGCTTCCTGCTTCCCTAGAGAAGCACACACACAATTAGATGTTTTTGTGGTGCTTAAGTTTCCTTTCAGCAGCTCCTGCCATACACCTGGCTCCCCCACCTGTGGGGTTAATCATGTCATTGTGTTTGGGGATTCACTAATAACTTGTTTGCCAGCCAGGAGGTCTGTTTCTCTATTTGTGGTTTTACCTCCTGTTAGCCCAGTGGCAGCTGAGTTCAATTCTGTTACTGAAAACCAATTCCTTAGTTGAGCATGTGCTCAGAGACATCTCTGATTCTGCCTGCCCCTGCCCCCAACCCACTGTTCTGTACCTCCCTCCAGATAGTGGATCTTAGGACTGAATATAATATGCCCTGAAAGCTTGCTCTTGTCCAGAACTGGGCATCCAGTTGATACCAAAAGTTGCCAACCTTCCTTTTGTCAATAAGCCCCAAGTGCTTTCCTTGCATAAAAGTGACATAAACAAAATATTTTATTCCTTGCTCTGTTCTCTTTCCCATCCCAGAATTGTTTGGGGGGAACACGATAAATAGGCATAGCTGCCCTTCCAACTTCATAATTTTATGATGATTCTATACCCTTCAGGGGTAAACTTTGTTAATTGGAGGGGGGGATTTTTAGCATCTGTCAGTCTGAGCTGTGTGCTGGTGCTGGAGGTGATGGGAAGCTGATGGTGCCTGGGTCTTGAATTGCTGCACCTTTGAGGGAAGCCTTTGTCTCTGCTGCTGCTGCTGTTCTCCCAACAGTCCCTCTCCCACCCATATGGCGTGCAAGTAGAGCGTGTTGCCGTTTGCACTGCTGATGGACGGTACTGTTTGCCTTAATAAAAGTGAGCACGAGAAAGCATGAACTGAAGTGGAAGGGTTTTCTCATACTTCAGTGGCCTTGAAGATCCTCTCGCTTGGAAGGCGGCGGCAGAGGAACCCCAATGTGTGGTAGAACTAGAACCAAGGCCCAGTGTTTTTTTGGCCTTGTTCAGGCATCTGCTTGTGTAAATGGAAGAGCTGCCAAGGGGGAGCAAAGAGAATCCTTTATTGTGGGGAGGGGTATGTGTCGCCAAAAATTGTGTGTGTGTGTGTGTGTGTGTAGAGTTATGTCCTTGGGGTTGTTGTGGCACTTGGACTGAAGACTGACTCTCCTTGCTGGGGGTACAGCGATGAGCTTTGTCTGTTCCGGTACTGGAGTTTAAAACAATGAAAATAGTTTTCTGTGCAGCAAGTGGAGTGTGAATGCACAGGGAGGGTCAAGCGTGCATCTCTAGCATAGAGGGACAGGGCACAAAAAGCTTAAATGCCCCAGGTGGGAAGGATAGGGAACCTGTGGCTCTTCAGGTGTTGCTAAACTCCAGCTCCCATCATCCCTGATGTATGGCTGGGGCTGGTGGGAATTGGAGTTGAAGAACCCCTGGAGCACCCCAGGCTCTGCCTCTCTCTACCCCATGGCACACTGTTGGTGCAGTGAATAGCTGTTTGACTGTAATAGTTCCATTGGCTTTGACGCCCTAATGAGCCACGGTCCTAATGTTCCCATGCTCATATGACAGTGTTAGTGTTCAAATTACACTGTTACGTTACCATGCACCTAAGGTTCTAGTGCTGGTGGGAGTGTGTCTAGAAATTCAAGGAGGTATTCTTGATGGAGAGCCTGCCAGGCCCTCTGCTGGCAGTTCAAGCCCTAAGCTGGGCACAGGCTAGGCGTACTTGTTGAGTAGATCGCTTGAGCACTGCAGCAGTTGTGAGATCCTTCCTTGGCGCCTGCAAAATAAAAGGGCACTTGCAAAAAGTTGTTGCTGCCGGTAGTGAATTACTTGCTGGACACCTTCCCGGGATGCAGTTAAATTCCCGAGGCACAAACAGTTTGTCTGAATCAGTTTAGGGAAAACAAACGGCCTGCCAGAATGGCTTTCCAGGGCCTTTGTTGTCTAGTGAATAGGGTGTTAGGGAGAGATCGAAGTTGAAATATCAGCTGAGCTGTGACCTTTCTTGGTTGCCTTGGCAAACTGCTACCTCTGTTTTAGTCTTGGTGAAAGGGGCAGAACAAAGGCTTTCTTCAAAGGGCTGCTGGGTGGAATGAGATTCAGACTGTAAAGTATTGGCACATCATATGCTGTGCATTCTTAATATTGTGCTTTCTGCAATGGTGTGATGGAGTAATGATCAATAAGAAATTTTGCTTTTTTCTGACACGTTGCTTCATAAGGTAAGTAAAAGTGCTGAGGTAACTCTTGGGTGGTAGCACATTCACAGTCTACAAAGCATGCTACCCCTTTGAAGGCCTATTATGGTATAGCACCTTACTAGAAGAGCGTTAATGTAGATTGTGGGCTGTCAGATTTCAAGGGGCCTTTGTTTTCATGGAGCAGATACTAACCTTTGTGTTCTTTGAATTACAGAAAGCTGTTTGTGGGTGGCCTTGACTGGAGTACCACGCAAGGTAACCATTTTCTAAATTGATCATGCACATCTTACTAAAGTTCAGATCCCCTACCTCTGGGCTGCTGCTCTCGTATCTTGGCTTTAAGAGGGCTGCCTCATGCCAAAGCATTTGGGGTTTTCCTGGGGCCAGTGCAGCCTCAGATGCACCCTGCAAGGTGGGTTGCTTGTCTGAGAGATGGGGGCAGGGAGCTACTGGGAGGGCAGTAGTTAGTGAGTGAGAGCACAAATCCTCAACCCTTATTAAAACAAGCCTCCCTATAATTGCAAATTGCTCCGTGTGCCTTGGCTGTCTTGCCTCTACCATTAAGCTGTCCTTCTGTGGACCCTACGAGTCTGTTCTGAACAGCGTTCCGCTGCTTCTCAAGGCACTGAATGGCTAGGAAGCCATTTTAAGGTAACGGATACTTCAAGCATTTGTTTTGGTTGCCCTGCAGGGGCTGTGTCTGCCATCCGTCCTGAATCCATCCTTCTCTTGCGGGTTTCCCACAGGCTTCTGGTTCACCACTGTGAGAACAGAATGCTGGATTAGATGGGCTGTTGGCCTGATCCTGCAGGCTTTCCTTGTGTTCTCGAAAAGGTGCAAGCCAGCTTGAGACCATGTGTTGTGGGGGTGCATTTATTTCCGTCTCTGCTCACGTTGTGTCTCCCAGCATATCATCCTCAACAAAATGCGTGTGTGTGTGTGTGCTTCTTCAACAGAAACTCTCCGCAGCTACTTTTCCCAGTATGGGGAAGTTGTCGACTGTGTTATAATGAAAGATAAGACGACGAATCAGTCGCGAGGGTTTGGATTCGTCAAATTCAAAGATCCCAACTGTGTGGGGACAGTCCTGGCCAGCAGGCCTCACACATTAGATGGCCGAAATGTAAGTTTTGGGTGGGGTGGGGGAGTGATTGCTTTTCCAGTTATTTCTTAAGCTAAACAGGCAGCTGTGACTGTGACTGACTGAATAATTAAAAGCTTTGGTTGAGCAATTGCTCCTTCCATATGTGACCGAACTGAGGCCAAACCTAATTAGAAGTCAGCTTTTAGGAGAACTTTCAGCCCTTCTCTTATATGCTGTCCCCCATACCTTAACATCTGCTCACGATATCATGGGTGGTGAACAGTGAGATTCCCCTCTCTCCTTGACTGCTAGATGAATCCTCCTTTCCTTTTTGGGGGGAAATGCTGCCACCCCAAAGTATCTCTTGGTGGTGGGGGGGCGCACTAGGTTAAGTAGCTGCCCTTGTGTGTTCTGCTGTCTCTTGGATTTGCGAAGTCTCGCAGGTGGCTGCTGTCATGCTCTTGCAAAATGAAAGTGTGGCGTAACTGAGGCAGGCTTGCAAATCAGTCCACCAGCGTTGGACTTGACAGCCTGCCCGTTGGCATGCACCACGAAGCCCATCAGTTTCCCGAAGGGGATTAAGGCCCGTCTCTCTTTCCAGTTTGCAGCAGCCTCGCTGCCCTGGTCCTTGCCAGCGCTGACTCATAGGCGAGTGGCCATTTACATGCTAGGAAGGGGTGGGCAAGCAGCCTGCCCTGGGAGCTACTGGTGGGTCCACCTTGATTCAGAATTTCCTAGCCTGCCTGTATTTATCCAAAGCATTTTTACTCTGCTCTTGAGCAAAACTAAACTAAAATGCTCCTAGGGCAGCTTCCAAATCAGTCCCTGCCCTCAGGGATTTCAAAGACATGGCGTGGAAAAGGGATTGGGGAGGAGGAGGAGGAGGAAGAAGAAGAAGAAGAAGAAGAAGAAGAAGAAGAAGAAGAAGAAGAAAGGAGGCTTGAGTACAAGTTCTTCATTAGCAGTTTCTTGTAACAACTGGCTAGAATGTACAAGGAGAGGAGGAGCCCAAACATTGCCAGTCTCTCAGCTGTGCATTGATGGAAAGGCCCTGCCATCCCTTCTATCCTCCTGCTACATAGCCTGGTAGCTGCCTTTAGAGAAGATGGCTGTGCTGAGTTGGTACACATCTGCCTCTGTTAGATTTGCCCCTATGGGCTTATTGCGAGGTGGTTTCAGCTGTCCACAAGAGGGCAGGACATACTGGTCACCGCTCAGCTTGCTTGTTGACCGCCAGCATCGGGCAAAGCCAGCTTCGGGTCTTCTTTTCTTTTCAAATAAAACTCTGGCTTGCCATGCCTCCTGTTTCACCCTCTCCCTTGTTTGACAGATTGATCCAAAGCCTTGCACCCCTCGCGGAATGCAGCCAGAGAGAACCCGACCAAAGGAGGGATGGGTAAGGAAGCCGCATTGGCGTGCACTGCTCTCTGCTCTTTCCTCCCTCGGTGCCCTTGCTGAGCTGCTGGTGTTTCCCATGTCCAAATTCCGAGGAGCTTTGTTAACCCGCTGGAAGCAGGGCAGCAAAATTCAGCTGCACTGTCAAAAAACAAATGAAGCTCGGGGGACTGGGTTGCCAGATGTCACCGCTTGCTGAAAGCAGCCATGTTTCAGTGTGCTCAGCTGAACCCGCTGATCTTCATGATCTGGTGCTCACGCGCGGGGTGGGGGGAGGGAAGCTGTGGTTTTGATACATGTATAACTGCTGCTTGCAGTGGGGCATGTTAACACAGACACATGAACATAGTTGTGTTCAGATGCCTCCTTGCCCAATGAATATTTATTATTGATGTTTATATTATGTCTGGGGACGCAGGTGGCGCTGTGGGTTAAACCAGTGTTTTTCAACCTTTTTTGAGCACACTTGTTTCAAAAAAAATCACGGCACACCACCATTAGAAAATGTTAAAAAAATTAACTTGTGCCTATATTGACATATATAAAGAATTCTCTTGAATTTTTCAATTTTTCCCACGGCACACCAGGCAACATCGGCACACTAGGTTGGTTGAAAAACACTGAAACCACAGAGCCTCTTGCCAGAAAGTCGCGGTTCGAATCCCCGACGGGGCGAGCTCCTGTTGCTCAGTCCCAGCTCCTGCCCACCTACCAGTTCGAAAGCACATCAAAGTGCAAGTAGATAAATAGGTACCGCTCCAGCAGGAAGGTAAACGGCGTTTCCGTGCGCTGCTCTGGTTTGCCAGAAGTGGCTTAGTCATGCTGGCCACATGACCCGGAAGCTGTACGCCAGCTCCCTTGGTCAGTAACGTGAGATGAGCACTGCAACCCCAGAGTCGGACATGGCTGGACCTAATGGTCAGGGGTCCCTTTACCTTTACCTATATTATGTCTATCCCTCCACCGCAAAGGAATTGTTCAAGGGGGGATAGAAAGGAGCCATAAGTGTTATAACAGCCAGTAACAGTAAGCACAGGCCAGGAAAGGCTTTGGCTATAAAGTCTTAGTGATCAAACGTGTCTTCACTTCCCGACCTCCCTTCTTGTAGTTAAGTAGCCTAGCTGGCTTCACTGGGGAACCAGTTCCATAACGCAGTTGCTACCACAATGAAGGGTCTACCAAATGTCCTAGTGTGCTTGTTCAGTTTGTGAAGTCGGACGGTTCCGTTGGGTCAGCTCCTCCTGTCAGTTAGGAGCAGCCCAACCTTGGGAGCATGTAGGGTAAGTCTCTTCAGCTTGGGGATTTTTTTCAGAGTTCTGCCTACACATCTGCTCTCTGGGGTTTTCTGCAGGTGTCTCCATTTGCCACCCACATCAGTTCCAGGTTCCCTGGCATACTGTCCCCTTGCTTTCAGCTCCACCCATGCCTGTCAGCTCTCAGCGACTCATTCCCTTCTCCCGCTCCCACCCTTGTCCCTGCTTTTAAGTATGCTCTCCACAGAATGTCTTTTCTTCTCCTCTGCTCTCAAGCCATGCCTTCAGCCTCTTTCTGCCAAGCTTTTCTGGACCTGTACTGCAACTCTGCTTTCCTTGATATCAGCCCTTGCTATCAAATCCTTTCCTCCCTTCTCACCTTTGTCCTGTTTGCTGTACTTGATCGCTGCCCATCTCACTTATATGGAGGAGGCATGGGTGGGGAAGGAATGATTACAGTGTTCTTAACAGCACTTCCACACGCAGGCAGAGTTCAGTTCATGCACGGCAACTTAACTTGGTGAGTCTTTTCAAGGTGCCTGCTCCAGTAGCATGAGCGCTTTAGGTGCAGCTGGTTTTCAAGAAAGGTAAAGTCTAAATTGTTCACCTTCTGGCCGATGTGATTCCATCCACATGCAAATACTTCATTTCAGCACCTGGACGCACATTTGTAGCACAACACACCAGCACTTCCTTCCAGTAGGACAGAAAGACTTTGGCTATTGTTCACCGCTTCACTTGTTGAATTATTGGGGGGGCCGAGATTGGGCTGGTGCCCTAGCCCTCCAATAGCCTTTGCTCAAAAGCCCCTACAAAGCTCAGATAAGAGGACCTATACAAATGGTAAGAGGAATGCACTGCCTCTCTACCTTTACCCATTAAAAACATCTCTCTCAACTCCCACCCCACTGGTGCTGCCTCATATATACCTCGCTCCCTCTGCCATTTGCAGTGGGGAAGCATGATGACAAATGGCAGTCTGGCTGCGTGAACGAATGTTGTTGTTGTGTTTTTTGGTTTGTTTTTTGGAGGGTGTGTGTCTTTGAGCCAGATCTGCAGGCTGCAAGACAAGTTCGGAAGTGCAGCTTGGTCCGTCTCTGAATTTAAAGTCCAATGTGAAAGAACCCATTGCCCCTCTCCCTTTAAGGCAGAAGTTGCTCGGCTGTCAAAAGGACCAGCGCTTCCGCAGGCATGGAGCAAGCGTCAATTTGAAGGATACATCCTAGTTTTAATTGCCGCCTTTTCTGTCCCTTTTGTCTTAGCAGAAAGGATCCAGGAGCGATAACAAATCTAATAAAATTTTTGTTGGTGGGATCCCTCACAACTGTGGCGAGACAGAGCTCAGGGAATACTTCAAGAAGTTCGGAGTGGTGAGTTTATTGCGATGGCAGGCATCAGGTCTCCTGAAAGCAGCTTCTTTCTCCCATCTCCTTCTCCATCTCCATTCCCTCCCTTACACCTGCAGTTTAATTTTTTGCTTCAGCAACATGAAATATTCCTGTAGCTGGCTGCTCCTTTTTAAAAACCAAGCAACCTGCATTTCTTGGCATTAGTCATAAAAAGCCCCTGGTTCTAAGGTGTTCGGTTTCAGAATCCTGAGCCCATGGTTTAGCCTCTTCTCAAAGAGGAAGTCCCATTGATCCAGCATAAGGATGTCTGATTTTTGCAAAATGTAGACAGCATGGCTTTTGTGTATTTGTACTATTTTGTGGCAGAATTAATTTTTTTGCTAAGGCCTTGGTTGGTATTAAATGCCGTGAAGTCTGCTCTTTCCCCTCTGTCTTCTCAGGGTGGACTGACCAGGCAGTGTGATATCTCCCTTGATGCCCTGACCGTTTCTAGGGTCCCCCCAACTGAAAGCTGGAGCCTCTGGTGAGGGGCTCAGTGGTCCCCTATTCATATATTATTATTATTATTAATAATAATAATAATAGTAAGCAAACTATATACATTCCTCGTTCTTTGGTCAAGTATGCCCCCCCATCCCAGCTTATAACAAAATCCGACGCAAGGGTGTAATGTAGCAGGGATATGTTGAGTTGCGTGTGTCCAGCAATCACCTCTTGCACCTGATAAATTATTATGATAGTGGATGACCATCCTTTCTCAGAGCCAGGGAGTGGAGATTTCCATTGGGGCTGGTCAGTGGTGAAAATGCCAACTCACAGAAGTAGCTCTGGTTATTTTTTGCTTGAGGTGCAATTTGCTTACATGGTTCGCAGATCATTTTCATGCTTTGTTCTCAAGTGGGCCACATTCTTCACTCACCCCTCTTCTTTCTTTCTTTCTCCCTCCCTCCCACCCACCCCCAAAGCAGGTAAGTCATCAAACAACTCATCGTTATTTGGGCATAGGTTGCCTGCATTTATACTTTAATTTACAAGCTGCTTATGTTTGGAGCAGAGAGAGAATTGTAGACTCCCAGTTCCGGGCAGGCTTTGGCCCTTATCTCTGTGCTCCAGGCACCTAGGGCCTGAAAAGAAGAAGGAGGAGGAAGAATCGTACCAGCAAGCTTTGAAAACAGGGTTTTGTTAATACAAGAAAAACCTATTTAATCACAACAGTGGATTTGCGTAGGTTTAAGCCTGGAGTGTTACCAGTATAATACATGAGGTGTGAAGCACAATTTCCCCCGAACTCTTCCCTTTCTCAGAGGCTTGGGTTTCTGTGGACCTTTCATTTCTAAACTTTCATTGGCTCACCAAGGAAAAGAGTTGACTGGCTTCCAAAACAGTAAATAGTGGTATGTTTTATGCTGGTGCTGATTTTTTTTTTTGGGGGGGGGGTTAATTTTAATGCACTGGCAGAGTGGCCTGCTGTTGAGGGATGGGTAATGAGTTTAATAATAGTAAGTCCAACCAGGGTTGTCTGTATTCCTGTCCGCCTTGTTCCCCTGCAAATCTTACCTTTGGAATAAGCCCCCAGATGCCCTGCTGATTTTTAAAAGTTTCCCTTCCTTCCCAAACCCCAAAATTTTCGCAGGAATTTAAGGAGCTCCAGCAGCAGCTTCAGGAAGCACCAGGAAATTGGTTCTGAGGTGTGCTGGAGCAGAATGGATTTGAGAGGCGCAGGTGGAAGGGTGGGCAAGGAACTGTGCCAGGGTATTAAAACATTCTCAGCCTTTGAAGCCCTTGGCAGGCCTGTCCAGCCACCCTTTTGGTTTCTAAAACCTCACCTAGATACCATGTGCTTGGGTTTTTGTTTTCTTAAAAACCCTGTCTCATTGGGACTAGTACCCTGATTCTGTTAAATATTGGTAGTCCTTCAGGTTCCTGCTCAGCACCAGTCCTCTGCACAAGCACTTTAAGCATGGGCCTACACGGTGTGTGCTGGAAACATTTCTGCTCCTAATCTTTCCCTAGACAGCCTGGCAGGTAACTGGAGGGAGAGGTGCTGAGTGGTGCAGAACTAACACAGCTCAGGGTGCATATATAACCCCGGCAGCTTACGCAGCCTGAAGCACCCCTCCAAACACCCATCTTAAACCACCCTGTCCTTCATTTTCAGCAAGCTTAGCTACCTCTCGGGTGGGTGTTTCTTGAACACAGCTTCCTGGGGACCCTGGTGGCTGTGGAGTTGGGAGCCTCCATGGGCTGCATGCGAGAATTCCCCACAGTCTGCAATCTAATAGACTCAGTTAGCCACTTTTTCAGCCAGCTGGCTAAAAATGGCTCTCTTCCCACCCAGGCCTTTGAGGCGGGTAGCAGGGTTGCAAAATTTAGTTTGGTCAGTTACAGGTAGGTAGCCATGTTGGTCTGCCATAGTCAAAACAAAAAAAAAAAAAAATTCCTTCCAGTAGCACCTTAGAGACCAACTAAGTTTGTGCTTGGTATGAGCTTTCGTGTGCATGCATGTATCTGAAGAAGTGTGCATGCACACGAAAGCTCATACCAAGAACAAACTGAGTTGGTCTCTAAGGTGGAAGGAATTTTTTATTCTGTTTTAGTTTGGTCAGTTTCAGAAGCAGATTGGAATTCAACTTGAGATGCACAATTAAAAAAGGGAACTGGCTTTTCCCACCAGCGAATGTGTAAACTTGAACTTGTTCAGCAACTAATGACTACTTTTGCGCAGATGAATCAGAAACATAATGCTCCTGTTCGTTTGAGGTTTTTTTGTGGGGGGGGGCGGGGCAGACAATGGGCATGGTATAATTGGGTAGGTCCCCAAAGGGAATTGGCCCATGTTAGTAAGATTTACGTTTGCGTTTGGTAACCTGAACCCTGCCAAACGAATTGTCTTTTCAAACCTTAACTCGCCCCGGGTGGACCCATGTGTATCCCATTTCATTATGCAGTTGTCCTTTGGCTCCCAAAATACTCCCTGGGGGGGAATTTGTGGCTCATCCGGGCAAATGCTTCCTAAAAGCCCTTGAGTGGTGCTGGGTGATAAAATTTTCTCCTTCCAACTGATGGCTGCTTCAGCAACTCAGCCTCGGCTTCCCCATGTGAGCAGCCCAGCCTCCTGGGGCTAGTTGGGAGAGGCTCTGAGCACCAAAGGCCCTCCTCCTGCCACAGCAGAGGCAGGCTGAGCTGACCTGTAAAATGGGGAGCAGAGCCCCTCAAGCTTGCAGCTGATGGCAGTTTCTTTCCCCTTGTGCCTAGCTAGGTGACATCTCTTCTTATCTCCTTGTCGTAACTAAAGAGGCCACCAGTAAGTTGATCCGTATAGATTTGTCGATCAGGCCTCATTTGCAGACTGTGGAAGTGGGTGGGCTGAATGTTGAGGACAGGGCAGCTCTTAAACTTGCCACTGTCCCTCCTGGCTCGACTTCTCCAAAATGCCTTGGAATGACGCTGTCTCAAGGTAGCATTGTTCCGACGGCTGTTTAAGGGGATAGAAGTCCCCGTGTTCAAATATAAACCTTTTTCTGTATGTGCGCGCACACACACACACCTCAAAAAAATACCTATGCAAGGTTCTCAAATAAGAACTCAACTGACAAACCAAGCAGACATTTCTCTTTTGTTTAGAAAATCAGAGAATTAGAAGAGACTACCAGCCTGTAAGTGCTGCAATCTTCTCTCTCTCCCTCTCCCCCTTCCCCACTTCTCGGGATGTTTGGCACAAGCCAACTTAAGCCCATGCTGCCTGGGAAGGAATATGCCTCCCTCCCTAACTTCTTGCACCATCCGAAGATTTGGGCCCTGTGGTCAAACACCTGATTTCAGCCGTCTGGGTGGCGGTACACTTGAAATAAGTGTTCTCTTGAAATCACAGCCTTTGGGATCTCTGGGCTTAAGTGACAGCTAAGATTGATTTCAGAGGCTATAAAATTGTAAAGAATTGTGAAATCTGAATGGGCAGCCCACTACCTCACAATCCAACAATCTCCCACTGCCTCAGCAGTGCCCTGTTCACTGTTTGGGGAGATGTTGAGAGATTTCGTGTATTTGCAGGGAGAGCTGCTTAGCGTCCCAAACATGACAATCTTGCATCAGTTTTTCAGGGAGTCATTATTAAATGGCATCAGTTACCCAGGGGTGAAAAATACGTCTTTATTAGGAGCCCTTATTGTCATTTGAGGCTCCCTTTCCCTTGCTTATCACGTACTAGCCTCTAGATTGCCCCTTGAAAATGTACAGAGGTTAGTAAAGGGTAGTTAATGCAGGTCACCTGTTTATATGAGCAGACTCTGCCACCTTGGGGAGTTCTGTCTGCTTGAAACAATTACTAAGACGGCTACAAAACATGCTCTGTGTTCCTTGTTTGTTCCCCCAGCTGAGGCATCCGCCCTCCCTCTCCAGGGCCATCTGCTTTTCTCCCTATTCCTAGCAAGATGTGTTTTCTGCTGCTTTGCCACAATTAATCTGCACCTTGTCTGGTGAATTTTTAAAAGACGGGTGGGGAGGTAGCCCTCTACCGAACTGCGACTTTGGTTTGCACTTTGGCATTTGCGTTCTCGGTTATCCATTTGTTGTTGTTGGTTTTTTAAAGTTTATTGCACTTATATATTAACACCTGAAAGAAGAAAGAACCACGAGTGATCTTCTGTCTCTCAGCCTTTGCTTGGGGAAGGGCTCTTGCCTTGCCAACAGCTTAATCTGCCTTGCTTCCTATCAGATGCTTATTGCTAGCCACTCCTCAAGCGTCCGATTGTGCTTCTGCTTTCTTCGTGTGGCCTCATCCTGCTGCCATGTGTTGACCCTCCTGTGGGAGCTTCATCAGTAGAATTTCCCCTTCTCTCTTTCCAGGTCACTGAAGTGGTAATGATCTATGATGCAGAGAAGCAGCGGCCCCGAGGTAAAGGAGAATCTAGTTTGTCCTTGAAATTTCTTTATCCTCTCCCTATGTCAGATGGCAAACTTTCACAACATCAACACACAATATATCAATATTGTTTGCATTGCCTCAGGAAATTATTACACCGAACAAACTACTACATGTAATTCATGCAATTCCATCCTCCAGTGTGTTACTGCTTTTGAAGTCAGGTGTTAAATGTCCGTCTCTGTCTCCTCCCTACCCGCCCATGCCCCCCAAAAGGTGTCTTTTAACAAAAAGGTTGACACCTGAATTGAGCTGCTTGTTTCAAATAGGCAAAGGAAGTGGAAAGAAGCAGTCATTAAGCTTATACATTCTCCTATGCCCCCCCCCTTTTTAGAGCATACGGGCTCTTAAAATCTGTTTTCCAAGTTTGCAGTTATGTTCCACTTTGCCCTTTTTTGTTGTTAAATGACTTCAGCCGAAAGCATTGGCCAAAGGCCACGTCTGTTAAGTTGCTGCTTGAAAAGTTTCGCAGATGAGGATCTAGGCAAGTCCCCTGTTACCCTCGAGGGGTAGCTGCTTTTATGTTTGAGTGAGTGGGCAGTTTCTCCCCGAACTCAAAAGGCTGAGTCAGCAGTGCCTTCTCAGCTTCAGCCCCCAACAGGAATCAGCCCTTGTCTTGTCTGGCTTTCCATTCCACCAATCACTTTTCAGTTGGCTCTTAGAGGCAGTATTTTTTTAAAACAAAAACGTCATCTGCGTGAGTTGCACCTAACCCACTCGGTAGCATGTCAGACATGCTAGGAAACAGTTTGCCATCTAGACTTTTCCACTCTTCCTTGTTGACTCCATTATTTTAAAGCAATATGTAAATTCTTCACTTCATATTGATTAAGCTGTTAAGTCTTAGTTTTTATTTTAATTTAGACATACATTTTTAGTGGCATATTTAAGTGTTTCATAGTAAAAGTACAGTAAACGTTAAGTTCTTTCTTCTCCCCCCTCCCCTTCCTTTTCTTCTCTCTCTCTGTGAACTGTTTGTGATTAATATCTCTTTAGATTTTCTTCTCTCTAGGTGATAGATTATCACAGAGGTACAGGCCATTTCCACAAATGGAGGAGGGGTTCGGGCTTCTGTCTTTATTTGGAGTGTAAACTTAAAGTTTTCAATATTTGGGGGCAGGAGGAGTGGGGGCAGGCGGTTTTCTCTTATTTTGATGCCTTTTAATTCGTTTTGCAACAGCTTTGCACTGTTTCAACAGAAAAATTCACTGACACAGTAAAGAGCAGCATCTTCTTGCATAGTCCCCGCCCTGCCCTTAAAGTTAGGAGAGGCAATAAAATAACCTTGCCTCTACTTTGAACCATCTTTCCAGCACTTGTGCTCACCATGAAAACAAGTCCCAAACGTGATTTTTTTTTTTCTTTTTTACCTAAACGACCCCCTAAAGCTCTCGCAGTTCAACTTTCCCAGTGGCGAAGCAGGAAACTTTGATGGCTTCCTTCTGAGGTTTTGTCTTTTGCCTTGAAGCCTTGCTTATGCAATAAGCCACCACCAGCAGGTTTGAAGGGTGTGAGCTGCTGGGCAGCCGCGTTTAGCTTCAGCCCTGTCCACCACAGGCCCCATGTTGCAACAAGCGTGTCCGGCGCCGGATGCCAAACATGGGTGGCGAGTTGTTGTGGCAGATTGGGCCCGGCTAGGCTCACAGCCGGCAGCTTTCAGCCAGCTGGACATGATCCTGCAACCTGCACTAGCGATCCACCCATTCAAACTATGGGCAGACATGACTCTTGCGTTTACAACGCTTGCCTCTTAACCACTTTTGTCTGCGGTGTCCTGCGGTTTCCAATTGCAACCCTCTGCTTTCTCCACTCCTTATTCCCATCTTACAGAAGGGGAATGTGTGCTTGAATACTAATTGGCTGCCTTTCAGCCACCTAGTGATTTCATGACTGACCTATGATATAAACTGGTTCCCCCCCTGCTGCCACCGCATCCTACCAGTTTTCCAACTAACTTAGCACCAAGTATAGATTGGAGAGGACCACTGATGGAAAAGATGCAGACATCCTGTAGAGGAATTTTGGTCCACGTTTTTGGCCGTGGTCTGTTATGCTGCTTACTTACAAAGAGCAGCTTTGTAAATGTTACACTTTTAAGTCCTACGACTCTTGTCGCAATCTTGTCTTGGAAAATGGCTTCATGATAAAGCCAGCAGAAAAGCAAAGCTTTATACTAAGGCAGGGTTGACAGTGTGGCTGAACACTGAGGTAACACTTAAGGTCAAGAAACATGTCACAGTCATTACTTTTTTTTTAGCTTGCCTGCTACTGAAAACTAAGAGCACCTTTGAATTGCATGCAGCATTCAGCTAAATCTACACATCTGCAGAACGCAAAAATTGCACGATTCCAAAACCTCTTGCGTTTTAGGCTGTTTGAGTCTCCAGGCTCACAGAGAAATGCCTGAATGATGCGGTGGATCAAGTGGGGTGTTTGGCCTTGAGGTGCTTTCCTCCCTTGCAGTTCAGCTCTCAATGCTCTCTTGGGTGAACTTGAGAGAGCTGCAGCGATCAGCCAAACCTATCTCCACAAGACTTTGGCTTGGGGCTCGGAATGCAGCTGGCTACTCATCTAGTCCTGGAACATAGCAATCTCCCCTCTTAAGGGATGAAGAGTTCACAATTTCCAACACACACCCCCAGCCGAGCTGAACCCCAACCTTTCATATCTGAGGTGGATGCATCCGTCTGTTTTCTCCCACCCCAAAATGCCAAACTTTCCCCCTTGCAACGAGTTCTTAAATCATAGGCTCTCGCCTTCTCAAAGCTCCTTGTGTTTTGGTCTCCTTATGCCTTTCGCACCCGTTTTGCTCTTCGGCAAAGCTTCCCGGGCTTCAAGGGAAATCTCCTTGTGAAGTTAACGCCCCAGATTTCTTCCAGTATCCTGAAGTGCTGCTATATCACCTGTAGCCGGGGTGCCCGAGAGCTTTTCACCAACCTTCTCCCACTTCTCCTGTTGTCAAGCAATCATTCAGCTTGCTCACCCCTTGTCCACCTGCACTACATTCTTATAGAAGTGGTTCTCACCCAACAGCCTCTTTTAGTGCTTGCCTATCTGACAGTTTTGGGGTTTTCCACCCGCCCTTTCGTTGCTGTCTTCCTTATTCACAAAAGACCTCCCTGCCAACCTCCGTGACCCCGTCACCTCTTATCTGGGTCTGTCTCAAGTGCAGATCCCCGCTTCTGGGAAACACTCAAATTTTTGCTTGGGTTTCCCCTTCTGGTGTTTGCAGTCCTCCTTTCTTCGAACCTCCTTGCTTGCCTCTCATTTTTCTTCCTAACCTTGAGTGAAGAGCAGAAGAGCACATTTTTCTTCCGCGCAGGCGATTGGTAGCTGTCCCCGATAACGTCCTCCCCCATTTTAAATAGCGGACGTTTCTGAATCGGTTGTCTCTCGGATGCAGAAGCGCCCATCTTTCCACTTTTGCCCTGCCAAGACTTCCATCTGCTTGCAGGCAAGTGAAAGAGCCGCTCTCTCTGTAGAGGCCGCTGCATCGTGGACCTGACTTCATTTATACTCTTATGTGTTGGAGATGCTCTTAAAAGCCCCCCACAATCCATTTATTTTTAATTTGATTCCACCACCCCCCGCCCCTGCTCTTGTTGCTGACAGCAGAATTTTGACCTGCTGCGATCTATCTTGGCCTGTATCTTTGTGTCTTTTTTTAAGTAAGAACCTTTTCTACGATAAGGCTCCATGGGCTTACCCAACCATGTTGGATAAGCTTAGAGAGACAATAACTGTTACAGAGACTGTAGCTTTTTTTTTTTCTCTGTTGAACGCTTTAGAGCAATAAATGGCTGCTGTCAGCACTAGCTGGAAAGCGAAAATTAAACCAAGGGGGAAATCTTGGGTTTCAGGGGGGAAGCAATTAAACGCCCCCATCCCAACGCCATTTCCCACCCCAAATTCATTTTGTATTCATTGCAAATTTTTAGAAAGCCGCTTTTGCAAAAGGCTGCAGTTGCATCAGCCAATAGTGGTCCTGAATTTGACCATTGGTAGTTTTCCAAGGGGGTGCAGTGTGTTCTGCGTAGGACTATATTTGGGATTTTCTCAGATATTTATTCATGGAATTAATTGCCAGGGAAAACAAGTTGCCCCTGGAAGTACTGCCCGTAATATATTCTCCGTCAGCCAAATTTCCACCAACAATAACAGAGAGCTATCATGTTTTTCCACCACCCCTTGGCCCCAGAAGACCTTGCCATTGGGAAGTCAGGCCAAGCCCCACCCCAAGTCACCTGAAACCCTTGCTTGAACCCTTGGTTCGCCCCTAATACTGTTCATCATCCTGTTTTGTGTCACAACACCCTGCTACCTTGATTCACTCTTCGTCGTTGGCTAGGTTTTGGATTTATTACTTTCGAGGACGAACAATCAGTGGACCAGGCTGTCAACATGCATTTTCACGACATCATGGGCAAAAAAGTGTGTAGTTGTAGTTTTATTTTACCTTAAGACAAAGCTGAGTCTTGGAGCAACTGGCAATTTGGCTGGCGGATAGGAGGAGCTTTGGGGGGGAGTGTTGGAGGGGGGACACACACACAAGAGGTGACAGGAGAAGAATCCTCATAGGTGAAGCTTCATTGAGTGACTTGTTTTATCCCACGAGTCTCCATCATCTTGGAACAGAGAATTTAATTTTCCACATTTCCACAGATTAAGCAGTAACTTCTTCCAAAGTTTGGCACTGAAGAAGGTTTAAACCAGCACCTTTCAGACTGCATTTCTAGGCCTCTTGGGCCTTCCCCGAATGTTTGTTGCGGAGAAGATTGATGGACAAAATCCCCTGAGAGGCAGTGTCTAATAAATTAGCGTTTAGCAGACCAAGAACAGGTGCTGTGCTTATATGCTCCTGCTACCTCATATCTTTGGGCATTAACACATTTTCCCTTAAGCTGGTACCCTCCAGGGGTTTTCTACTACAACTCCCATCAGCCTCAGCTTAGGGAAGAATGCATTAATGCAAGTCTCCCATGGTTGGCTAAACCACTTGTTTCCTGGAACTCTGAACTGCGTAAGCCTGGCAGCGAACTTTCAGAGGGAGGAGGGAGGATGCCAGCACAGCACTTGATCTCTGCCCGATAAGCAGTCATTTATCGACCTGAGGTGGTTGTGCCCATCCAGGCCAGCTTGTTCATCTGCATCCATCTTCCCATACAGCACTCCTCCGTAGGAGCAGGTGGGGGGGGGTCACTCTCGATTTGTGCGGTGCAGGCCCAGAAATTTGGAAACTGCTGACGAGCATTTGAGGACCATTTGTGGGCGTCTCGGGTTAAAATAATAGCTGGGGAATCCCACTTGCGATTTTATCGTGCCATTTGGCTGCATTCTAAGGCAAGCAGTGTTGAGGTTTTGCTTTAGATGTTCTACTGGAAGGTGTTAAGCAGGTATGATGGTAACGAGCCGGTAGAAGTCGGGCAGGAGCAGCAGGAGTGTTGTAGAAGGTGATTTATTTTATTTTTTGCAACGCCAGTGAAATCTCCACGTTGCCAAAGGCTCAGCTTCCCATTACCACTCCTTCAGATGTGTGTGCCTTTTATTCCATATTCCAGCTGGGGAGGACGGGAGGGGAGGGGTTGCACAGCAGCCTTTGAAAGGCGAGATTTGAACAAAACATTGACCGAAGCATCGTGAAGGAATGGTTCAAACCGGGGAGGAAAAAAAAATGGGTCACTTACTGTGAGACTTCGATACGAATCCACATATTCTTTTTACCTATAATAGTGTTTTAACCACGATGCAGTTAAGTGACCTTTTGGTTGTTGTCATCTTCATACTGTGTTGTCAGCACTCCCGAGAGACTTCTGGGTGAACCGACTCTGCTTTCTTAACTCGCTCTGCTTATAAGTCCCTCGGCTCTCAGCGTGGCTTCACGTGAGCAAGCGAGGCAGGGGAAGGAGTGGCTTAAGTTTCAGAGAGCGGCCTCAGCCTCTAAATTGCCCCAGCTTCTGGCAAAGGTGAAAGGGCGACAAAGAGATTCTCGTGCAAAACCTAAAGTGTTTGTGGCTCTCCAGTCTGGGTTGAAACCGCAGACACTTGATGATAAGACTCCTGGGTTTTAAAACACCCAACGCTCACCCAGTTCTCGAGCTTTGTAATTCACAATGAGAAGTTGATTTTACTTTTTGAAAGCTCAGTATTTTCCTGCTATCCAGAAAGTCTGGGCGGGATATCCTAGTTAATGCAGAAGTAGTTATGCAGCTTTAAAATATTACTGAAATCTTCTGAGTTGGAACTGGGGCTACTGCTTCACTCATTTCGTCAGCTACTAATCAAATTCTGTAGCTGTGGGAACCAGTTCTGGTAACCCAGGAGAGAACTGCCTGATATGAGTCTGTTTCAAAAGCCGTGCTCTCCATCCCTGCCTCACCGCAGAAGAGTCTCTGCTTATCTTTGTCTTTGCACAAAGCCAAAGCCAAAATCTCAAGACGGCAAAGATGAAGAGATTGCAGCGATATAAATGCCATGTTGCTCGCCAAGTGGCTGGAGAAAAGGCAGACTTTGAGCCTTCAATGTTTGGGTGCCAAATACGTTTTTGTTGACCAGGTAGAGGCAAGGTTCCAGCCCTTTTGGTAATTCCACCCCATCGTTCTGCTGCTCCCCGAGAAACCCCTGAAATAGCAGCGTCGGCAAAGCCACTCTGCCTTTTTTTCTCTTCTGCCCTTTGAAAATGACTACACAAGCTTATTCTCCACACCCGACCCCTTTGCCATATTTAATGAGCAACCAAACTGTCTGAAGGTTTAGGACTTGGGGCATATGACAGCAGTGGGGTGGGAAATCGCTTGTTTCCAGCACCCTCCCAGTCGACAAAAAAGAGGAGGGATGTTGGGAGGCCCGTTATCAGCACTGACTTGTGCAGCCTTGCAGAAGCAGAGTTAATCTGAAGTACACACATTTTGTACGTTTCGCTTCATGGCGTTTATATCGGGGCTTTCCTCCAGGGAGCTCAGGAAAGGTACCACAGAGAAGGCCTGCTCGGCTTTAGTAAGGTGGTTGTGCCTTTTGCCTTCAAACCGTGCCCTGGGCTCTTTGGAGGCAAAGATCCTCGAGTTATTAAAGCGTGGCTGGGCACGTCCAAATAGTTAGCTGCGTCCCGACATTAGCACAAGTTTAAAATGGGGGTTTATTCTCTCTCCCTTTCATGACCCCATTGCTCAACTTCACTTAATAATTCAGAGTTTATCTTCTGCCACCCCACCCCACGCCAAATTTCAAAATTAGCTTCACATTTGGATTTAAAACTGGCTGTGAAGTTTTATCTTGGACAGGAAGTCCGTCTTAAGTAGTCCAGGCACATCATTAAAGCACTGGGGTGCATTCACTTTATGTGTGACGCATACACCTTATTTACAAAACCAAAGCGCTTTTCCTCTGACTTAACACAGTATGAAGGTTTTGCTTCTTATTGACTCAACTGTCCATTTTTTATTACCTGCATGTTTGTTTACTTTTTTGTTAGATGTAATGTAAGGTTCTCTTATCACATCCATTCCTTCTGACATTGTTTGAGTTAATTGAGGTTCTTTAAGCATTAGCCTGGGGAAGGTAAGTCTCTATCTTCCATTAGACTTCTAAATAATAATAAAAGAAATAAGTTTATAAATAGGAATTTCTTTTTTTTAAAAAAAAAACAAAACAACAACTGGAAACTTTAAATGTGTGTTTCTCAGGTATGAACAAAGCCGAAATTGCAATTTAGCTGTGTGGCATGTTTGGCCACAAATTACACCACTTTCCTCATTGCCACCCTGCCAAAAAAAAAAAAAAGGTCTGGCTTAAAGCTTTTGTACCTTTCTTCCATGATGTTCCCCTCAACCTTGCTTGCAAACTTAATTCTTCTTACCTGCGAAGCCAGGCACCAGAGCTGTGTGCGGAGAGCGAAAGTCTGTCGTGAAGACGGCGCTGCCTGCTTGTTACATGAGCAGCAAACACAATGGAAGAGAAAAACCACGCTTGGGGACACCTTTTACCCCTTAACCGCTCTACGGAGCAGAGACCTTCGGAGCGGCTTCCTCTTGGAACTACCCATTGTACCCGAGAAACACTTGCTTTTTTTCCCTCTCAACTAGCGGCCTTTAAAAAAAGCCTGTAATTCTTTTATTAAGTTCCTAGCCGTAAGTCATAAGGTGCTAAGATTATGAGCTTTTGCTTTTTAAGTGTTAAACTTAAGGGTGTGTGTGAAGAAGGGCAGAGTGGGGGCGGGCAGCGGCGGCGGCCAGCTAACCGGCAGCCTCCCCCTCCCTGAGCAGCTTGCTCTCTTTGTTTAGGTGGAGGTGAAGCGGGCCGAGCCTCGGGATAGCAAGAGCCAGACGCCAGGGCCGACGGGCACGAGCCAGTGGGGAAGCCGGATCATGCCAAGTGCTGCCAACGGCTGGGCAGGGCAGCCCCCACCTACCTGGCAGCAAGGATACGGACCTCAAGGTACCACTTTGCCGTTGCCGGGCCCCGGCAGGTTGCGGGACGCTCCTGGGCCCAAATCAGGCTTGGGCTTCATTCCTCTGTGCGCGAACAAGCTCCTCCGGGCCGATACTGGCAGTCCCTGCGAATACCTTGCTAGGTTAGGGTGCGGAAGGGCACCTGCTCTGCCTCTGTCCCCAGGCATCTTCAGGTTCTCCATGGTCAGAGGCAGTCAATGCCTCTGAGTGCCAGCTGCTGGCAGGGGAAAGCTGCTGCTGCTGCGCTCACGTCCCGTTGGGGCATCTGGTTGGCCGTGGCGAGGACAGGAGGATGGGGTGCCCTTTGGCCTGATCCAGCAGCCAGCCTCTCCTTAAGTTCGTAGGGAGTAGGTGATTGGAAAGGGGGTTCTCTTCCCCACCCCCAGACCAAGTTCCATGCTGAAAAAACTTTGAAACAGTCACGATCCAGGCTGTTTTGAAGTGCCCCTGGACCTTGGCAGCCAATTTGAGACGGGGGGGGGGGTCAAGAATCTTCCTCCACTGCCTCTTGGAAGCCCTGCTTCCGGCCCTCCTTCAGCTTGAGCTTGCGGCAGATGCTGCCTGCGATGAAATGACAGCGTCTCAGCTGTAGAGGCCCAGGAGGTGCAGGCAGCGGTTTACTTGCGACAGCTGAATGCGGGTTAGGAACTCCTCTTTCATTTACTTTCTCCACCTCAATACGCAGGCCTCTGTAACATCTCAGGCGCTGTTTTTCAAATGCTGTTGTTTCAGAAGAGCCCCAAATAACGGGCTTCGCTTCTTGACCCCAAATAACGGGCTTCGCTTCTTGACATCCCCACAGTTCTGAAATGATGAGGTTGTAAAACATCTGAGCACTGTCCTGGTTGGTATCTTGACTGGTCTTGTGTGGTTTTTTTCTCTCTCTCCCTCCCCCTCCCTCTTCCTCTTCTCCCACCCCCCCACTTTAGGTATGTGGGTACCAGCTGGACAAGCACTTGGTAAGTATGTCACCGTTGTTGAAGGCCTTGTATATTGAGTATCCTAAGCCTAATTAAAGCAAATCAAAGGGCTGTCATGAAACAGAATGAACTTAAGTCCCTTAATTTCAGTGGTTCTACACCGAGTAGTGTTTTGTTGCATGCAACCCAGAATTTTTAACATCGGCTTAGTGCTTCTTCTGCAGTTTTCCTCCCAAGAACTCTCTTAACTGCAAATTTGCAAGTATCTTGAAGCCCCTTGAACAAGGATTCCCAGGGTTCTTGAGTGGGTGCTTGTGTGGATGAGCTGGGTGGGTGGGGTGAGGAAAGGGATTTGTTTTACCTTTGTTGGCAGGGATAGGTGTGACTCTTGGCTTTAATTCCATCCGATCCTTTGCCTTATTTCATGGAAATGTCAAGGAGGGGAAAGGGAGTGGAAGGGAAAAAAAGACCACCACTGCCAGGATGCAGCTCCCAACAGATGAGGCCTGAAACAGTGCAGGCTGGGATAGGATGGAGGTGGTCCCACACCCCCCACACCCCACCCTAAGACCTAACTGACCAGGGCAACCAAGTCAGATGGGCAGGGTATTACTGCAGTCGTACCTTGGATTTCAAACGCCTTGGCTCCCAAACAAATTGGTTCCCGAACGATCGAAACCCGGAAGCGAGTGTTCCGGTTTCCAAACGATTTCCGGAAGCCGCACCTTGGTTTTCGAACTGTTCCGGGAGTGGAACGGACTCCTGGGACTCATTCTGTTAGAGAACCCCAAGTATGCCTGTACTAATAATAAACGAAAGCAGCCACAAATGTAGCTAGCCCCACATTAGCTCATGTTAGTCATTTGTTTCACGTTGTCAACCTGAAAAGATTGGGTGGTGGGAAGGGAAGGGAGAGGGGAAAGTGAACTAACTTTTTTCCATTTGCCTAAGAAGAAGTCCTGCCTTTTAAAAGGCCTGGTCCCCTAAGACTTCATTTTCCCAGTACAGCAAAGAAAAATGTTTCTCTCTCTCTCTCTTTTTAAAGCTGGCTCCCTGAGAACTGTTCTAAGGGATCTCTCTCTCTTTTTAAAGCTGGCTCCCTGAGAACTGTGGGAACAGCTGGATTAAAGCTGCGCTCTTTTATCATTTCTCCACCTTGGTTGGCTTTGAAGAGCTGGGCTGTGCCCCGTTCAGTAGTGGGGTGGGCTACCAAATGATGGTTCGAAACAAGCCACTGCTTCATGCAGGCAGTAGCCCTTGACAGCCCCATTAACAGCGAAAGCTGAAGGCGTGTGACCCGAGGAGAATCATTTCTGCTGCCTCTTTGTGCATTTAGGATTGTTAACCTGAGCAGCTGGAGGAGGGGGCAGGAATATGCAGTTTGTTAAGACTGCTGTGCCTCGCTTTTAAGAGTGTGCTGATGCCTCGCTTTCAGTGAGAGCTTGATGCCACATACTGATTTGATAGGTAGCTGATTCAAAAAAAACCAACAACCCAAAAACCCCACTCCTCCAAGCATTCACCCTGTTGTCATTTCGCATTACATGTATTCTCCTGCAAGGAGGAGTGGGGAACCTGGGGCCCTCCTGGTATTGTACTCCAGCTCCCATCAGCCCCACCGGTCTGGGGTGATGGGAGTTGTAGTTCCGCAACACCCAGCCTCCCCAAATAAGGGCTTCAGTTTTTATGTGGCATTTCAAGCACCATCCACGCTACGTTTCTGTTGTCTTATCATTTGAGGATCAGTAACCCAGTTAAGCAGCGTGTTGTGGGGCTGGGGGCGTGGAGGGAACCACTTAAATGCTGTACTTCCCAGGTGGAAAACGCCAGTAAGCTACTTGACGTGGGTGCAGTGAATTTTGAAGACCTCCCCGCCCCCCCAAAGCCTCATAGGTCGCTCCCAGCTTGATGGAGCCGACTTAGGGCGTTGTAACATCTCCCCGTCTTCTCAAGCTTCTTCTCATTGGCTGCTCCTCCCCTTCCCCAGGTGGGTATGGCCCCCCTCCTCCAGGTAGAGGAGCTCCACCTCCACCACCGCCTTTTACCTCGTACATCGTCTCGACCCCTCCAGGAGGATTCGCTCCCCCACAGGGCTTCCCGCAGGGATATGGGACCCCTCCGCCCTTCAGTGAGTATTCCCGGCCACTTTGCAGCACAGCTCAGGGTGGGGAGGGGGGCCCTACGTGGTGTTTGTGTGCATATACCCTGCTTCCCACGCGCCTGTCCCGCTCTGTATTATTCTCACAACAACCCTGTAAGGCAGGTCAAGCCAGGAGCATATCATTGGCACAATACCAGCCAGTGCGTAAAGTCTCAAAAGATGCAGGCCTCCCCTGCTATGATACTCTGGCCCTGGCCGATACAGCTCAGAAAATCTGGAGAGCACCAGGGTTGGGGCGGGGGAGGCTACTCTGCCCTCTTCCCAACACTGATTCCATTTGAATTTTCCCTCTGCATGGCCTGCTGGTCCCCGGTTGGTGGGTGAGTAATAATTAGATGAGGAAAGGTTCCTGAGGCCCATTTCCTTTCCTAGCCTTGAGTTGAGCAGGTAAGGTATCGGCTTGGGGCTTCCTCCGTGGGCCTCCCCACCCACACTTTCCGTGACTTCTCTTTCTTCCTCCTTCCCCGCTGCCCCCCGGCCTCCTCAGGTTTTGGATACGGTGCCCCGCCACCTCCGCCAGACCAGTTTGCTCCTCCTGGCGTCCCTCCGCCACCTGCCACTCCTGGGGCAACACCACTCGCTTTCCCCCCTCCGCCACCGCCATCTCAGCCAACTCAGGACATGAGCAAGCCACCAACCGCCCAGCCAGATTTCCCCGATAGTCAGTTTGGTATAGTCAGTTTGGTAAGTGACGGCCTTGGGATCTGTGTGACTCCTCCTCCAGCTTTGCCTGCTACCCTTCTCCTCCCCGCTCCCTTTGTTTCATTCCCGATAGCTCCACTAGAGAACAGGATTGGGATTTTGCTTGCAAAGGGTATCCAAAGCATCCGTTGTGGTTGTCTTCTTTTTTTCTGCCTTGTAAAAAAAAAAGTTTTTCTGCCTTAAAGGGTGGGAGGGGGGAGCCCTGCCTGGAGAAAGGGTGGGAGGGGGGAGCCCTGCCTGTTTCCTTGTCGTAGATTAGCCTCTGGAGGGTTTAGGCTTGCGACGATCATCCTTGCGATGTGAAAGCTGGCCCTTGAGATCAGACAGGGCTGCGTCATGTGAACATGGTGCCAATCCACGAGAGGGAGGGTAGGATAAACTGAAAGTCTGATAACAACCACTTGAATTTCAGCTGTCTTGACATTGCTGTTACCCTGAGAAGTAGAGGGGAGGGGGCTATGAATCTGCACGAATTTCTGGCATATAATGTAAGTAGGCCCTTTTTTGTCTTTTAGCAACTAGTCCCTGACTTCTAAGCCTTGAACGGGACTGACTTGTCATTTTTTGCATCTACATAGAGTTCAAACAAGTTTAGGGTAGCCGAATTTGCAGGCTCAAGTTGCACCTTGCGGATATTGCAGCTGCAAAAAATGGGTCTCTTCTTCTCCTACACCTTGAGATTTGCAGGAATGTGTTTGCAGATTCCCACACCAAAATAAGATTTTGTACAATTTCTAGTTATAAGAGGGTCTTTTTTTTTCAAATTCCAGTAGGACTCTGTTTCAGCACCACCCAAATATTATTCTCAGTACATAATCAGGAAGCTTTAAACCCTCATTTTCTTGCACCAGAGTCTTATCAGATTTCAATATTGCAGGAGATTCAGAGATTCTTAATCTTGCCCTCTTTGCTCCAGAGTAGGCTTTGCTTCTGAATTTCCAGGATTCCACAGTCTGATGAAAGAAGTTGTTTATTCCTTCCAGCTGAGCACATTTTGTTCTGTAACTTGTTGAGGACTTGTACCATTCAAACCTGCCTTTGAAACATCAGGGCCAAACTCTCAAAGGAAGAATGAGAACCTTACACCTGTGTTGCTTGAGGCACAAGTTCTCTTCTGCATCTCAACTTAATCTGTTACATGTAGAATCATGATCAGTGGACACCAGTTGATCTAAGCCCTCCATCCATGTGATCCTAAATAACTTCCTTTCCCAATACCACAATTACAGAGTTTATGCAAAATAAAAAATAAAAAAAATCCTTCCAGTAGCACCTTAGAGACCAACTAAGTTTGTTCTTGGTATGAGCTTTCGTGTGCATGCACACTTCTTCAGATACCAAGTTTATGCAGACCATTCTCTCCCCCACCCCACCCCTCTCATCCCACGTACTCTTAATTTGCTGCTGCCTCAAAGGGTGGTTGTTGTCTTTTTGTTCTTCTCCTCCTTCCTCCTTTGTAGACCAACGCACCCTTTTCTGTAAGGTTGTTGGTACAAGATGTCCACTTCCAGGCTTTCAGTAGCCAAATCTTGGGTGGCTGCAGGAAGAGGTCCTGAGACCTCTTAAGATCACCTTTCCCCCCTCCCAGCAGGCTTTCTGAGCGCAGGTCATCTGTACCAATACAGAATCCATTGAGCCCAGTATTGGACTTGTGTAGAAAAATCCATGTTTGGTTTGAGTGGTATAGAAGAGGCTCTTTTAACACCCTCCCCGAAATTGGGGTTGCTCACCACAGACCCTTCAAGTTAACGTTTCAAAAATACATAAAATCCTATGGATTCAGCAAGCTTCCTGTGTCCCCCTCCTACTTTTAAAAAACAGATTGGGTACTGCTCTTGACTTTGGAATGCCCTGTGTGCCAAAGCTATTTGATTTTTCTTTTCTTTTTTGTCAAATGACTTAGAAGGCTTCTAACTGGGGCTTGGAGGGAGGGAACAGGATGCCTGCGAGTGTTTGAAGCGAAATCTCAAGAAGCCATCAAGAAGGAGGATAAAAGCATCTCGGTCCCTATGTGTCAGAAAGCTTTGTTAATCTGAACACTGCCGGGAAGCACCTTGTTGAAATTATCCGCACCCGACGGCATGTGCTTGTCGGATAGAAGTTCTGCCTCATCATCCATTTTGTTGCCAGAACAGCGAAAAGGGCTTCCCGTTAACCATTTGCACGGAAAGATTTTTGTCCCAGTGTCAAGGGAAGGAACAGGCTACCCCAAAATTCTGAGCCAGTCCCAGTCGACCTTCTTTTAGTCAAACCCGTAAAGAGGGAGGTGGCTTTTTGACAGAGCAGACAGATTGTGAACAGGGTCTTGAGGGGGACTATTTGGAGGAAGAACATAAGAAGTGTCTGTTCTGGATTAGGCCAATGGCCCATTAGCCAGCAACCTGTTCTCACAGTAGCCAAAACCGCTAGCAGGATCTGAGTGATTCGGCACTCTGCTGTCCGCAGCAGCTGGTTTTCAGTAGCCTATTGGCCCGAAACCTCATCCTACATTTCAGCCTGCATCCTTCCACAAGATCCTGATTCCCAGGGCTTCCTCAACTTTTGACTTTCAATGACCAGGATTAAGCTGAGATACAGTGATGTAAGAAGGGAGCTTTCAGTATTTAAAATAAGCCTTTTTGTTCTTTTTTTTTAATGCTGTGACCCCTTCTGTTGTATCCTAATAGCTGCGGGTTATTTCCTTTGTATTCCGAAATAATGTGTCTCGGGAGTTTTTTGCAGCTTGTTTCCAATTAATGCGCTGCTTGGAATGCTCACTGAGAGAGGAAAATGGGTGAGAGAGGAGGAGAAATGTAGGGAAATTAGAAGACAATAAAGTTAGGGTGTTAAATCCTCAGTGTGTTCTGAGAAACTTTCCCCTCCAGAAATCCTTAGTTCTCAAGATAGGGCAGGATTCCTTCAAATGTATGTCGCCAGGCACGGAGAGCCGCAGTGCACAGCCCGTTGCTCCATGTCCAAATGTGATGCTTCCGTATTTATGACTTCCGAAGAGTCCTTGCTTACATATATGTGCCTTTCTCCAGCTCCCCCTGTTCTGCATGTTTTATCACATTAAAACTGCCTAGCTGTTTTTAAGATCCCGCCAGTGGGGTGTGTGTGTGTGTGTATATATATAGACACGGCCGGGACAGTTCTGGCCCTTAACTAAGCCCCTTGTTGGGGGGCAGCGTTGTTCTTTTCAGCTAGGGTGACCCCGAAGCGCTGCGTTTTGGGTAAGTCTCCTCCGCTCCCCTTTTCCGAGAGAATTGTAGGTTTTGTACAGGGCTCTCTTGGGGGTTTAGTCACCCTGGTCTCCTCCATTTCTTGCCAGGCCTGGGTACCTATTCTCAAGACCCTTCAGGCTTCGGGCCAATTCTTTGTTTACACACTTATGGTCAGGCTGAGAAGTGAGTTACCCTAGGTAGGTGGAGCCTATTTACACCAAATCCTCTTGCTTGTGATCTCTTGTGTGGATGGAAGGGGGTGGGGTGGGGAAACAGTAACCTTTTTTTCCTTGCAGGGGTGTCACCTCTTTGGGGAGCGGGGAGAAGAAGAGACATTTGCCCCTCCCCTGAAGGTTTCTCTAGTTCAAGCAGCTGCCAGTCTTGTTGAAACCACCCCACTGCCCCTGGGGTGTTGGCTTAATTAATTTGTAGTACCGCGATCGGGCAGTGTTCACATGGAAAAGGGGGTGGCTTCTCTTGGGAGAAATTCGGGGGCAATGACCTTCAGCTGTGTTTGAAGAAGCAATTTGGGGGTGGCTTCTCTTGGGAGAAATTCGGGGGCAATGACCTTCAGCTGTGTTTGAAGAGAGCAATTTGCCCCTCTTCTTTTTTTGGGGGGGGTGTACAATGGAATTGTGGTGGGTGGAGGCATCCCGCATAAAAACAAGGCACAATGCAGCTTTGGCCAAAAAAGAATAATAATTAGAATAGGGTTAGGTACTGTGTTGTTGTTTTTTTTAAAAAAGAGTGGGGTGAAATCTCCCTATTCATGATGAAAATAGGTGGATACACCTACTTCCTATCTCTTCTGTTGCAAATATGAGACAAGTGCCTTGGGATATTCATCCTTGCTTATTGAAATCATTTTTATCCCACTCTTCGCCTGAATAAAACCTTCCAAGGCAGCCCACAAATACCGGCCCCGCTCTCAGATTTGCAGTCTAAAAGATGCAGCACAGAAGGAAAAGAGATTAGGAGGAAGGACAAAAGGGCATTCCTTCTTAGTTGCAAGCTTTCAGCAGTTGGGCTATCCACCAGCCTCTTGCCTTACGGGCTTATCCAGAAGCTCTGGCAAGTGTAGGGTGGTTCCAAGGAAGACATCCAACCTCTTTGAATGTATGGGGGAGCACACATGCCTTCCACAGGAGGGAAGATTTGGACGTGCCTGGCGAGAGCAGGCATGAAAGGGACACCTTTCTGCTCCCTGGCAATTTGGTGGTTGGCCACGGCTTAAAAGGGATTTTCGTTTAGGGTGGGGAAGTTGTAGGCCTCAGCTCCCCCAGAGCGCAAGTGCTTCGGCATTCAACAGGAGGCGCAGAGATCAGCTCTGTGACATAGAGACGGTGCTTTGCATGCAGAAGGCCCCAAGTTCGCATGGACCTGCAGCTTTGTAGGAGCACGTGATTCTCGAATGTGTGAGGAAGTGCAGAGCTGTGAATTTTTAGCCTTTCCCCTCCCTTAACATTTCAAAGCTCCACTGCTGCACAGAGATCTGAAGGAGTGTGCATGCACACGAAAACTTATACCCAGAACAAAGTTAGTTGGTCTCTAAGGTGCTACTGGACAATTTTTTAAAATTTATTTCAACTGTGTCAGACCAACATGGCTACCTACCTTAATGCTGTAGAGAGAGTCAGCTTTTACATCCCATAAGCCTTTTGGCATGCTGTATAAGGTAGCACATCAGAGAAGGGCTCTGCTGGCTTTGGGGCATTCTTAAATAGATGCTTTGAGGTAATTAGGAAGCCTTTGTCTTGTGGATATGGTCAGGTAAAAGGTTTTTACAGGCTGTTCTTTAGGCCATTAGCATTAAGGACCCTAATTTAGCGCTGCAAATAAGAGGGCAAAGCCAGAGCTGCGGAACTTCTTGAAGCAATCTAAGTTTCTTGGCTGCCACTGTCCTTATTCTGGTCACATTGGGCGTCTCTTTGTTACCAATCTTTGCTGTGTTCTGAGTCCGCTTTTGCTTGCTTCGGGGCTCCTGGGCCTTCCAAACTGGAATGGCGATTCTTCCCACCCCACTGCCATATGCCTCCTTTCTTTGAACTTTCTCGGGGGGGGGGGGGGAACCCAGAAGCAGTTGTGTGAGGAAATATCCCAAGCCCCTCTGGGTTGGTTTTTTTGAGAGCATTCTCCATCCCAGTGATGAGGAAGGCATGGGAGAAGGGACACCGTCTTCCAGCCAGCTCACTTGCACAGAAATCTTGGCACATGAGGTTTTTTCCTGGCACGAGCGCTTCAACATTGGAAGCGAGGGCTTGCACAAACAGGAAAGCTGATCTTCCTCTTTGTGGAAGAAGAAGCTCTTCTTCCAAGGCTTCCCTGTTCCCACAATATATGCACAAGCCTGTGCGAGTGAGTTGTCTGGAATGTTGACAAAGAAGGTGAGAGGCAGACCTAACTTTCAGGCAATAAAAGTTCAGCGTAAGAACCTGCCCCGTAAGAATCCTCTGCCACTCAGAAAAATCGCTGCATAGCCCTGCCAAATGCAGTCGGTTTGGTGCAACGGCTTGATCTGAGCCATTGGGGATCTGGGCTGTTTTTCACAAGACGCCTGAACGAGCTGGAGATTTAATTACCAGCTGTAAACTTCAGCCGGCACCTAGCTAGACTGGAGTCGGTGAGGGGTAGTTCAGTGGCAGAGTTCTGTATCGCAGGCCTAGTTTAAAAGGATTTAGTGGTAAGGACCTGCTTGGCGAGCTAGTACGGGTCATAGTCGTTGTGGCCTTCAATCTACAAAAGGAAGAAGTTCTCCACCCCTGGTCCGAGGCAGCAAATTCTCCCCAAGTTTGCTTTTAGGAGTAACTGCAGATTTGGTCAAATCTATTTTGCCCAAAAGTGGTTTTTTGCAAAAGGGACTCCTGCCGTTCCATCTTGCCCCTACGTTTTGGGTGATCCACTAGCCTCACAAAAATATTAGGATGCTTCGAACCCTCTGTGATAGGACTTGTGGTTCCCGGGGGGGGGGGGTTGACAAAAAAGAGAGAGAGCTGGCAGTAGGAAGCTTTAAAACCGTGGGGGGGTTGGGGTTGTCTCTTGTTCTCCCTCTGCTCATTCCCCCCCACCCCCCCATCCTTGACACTGCACCAACTTAACAGCTCCGTGGGGTCAGGGTGCTTTGTGCATACGAACCCCACACGCACTCTTGTGGATGTGTAAATTTAGAATTGTGTTCTGTGTTCTGGCCTTGCTTGGTGCGTCAGGAGCTCACCTCCCAACTCTCCCCCCTCCTTTTTTTTCTCTTCTCTCCCTTCTAGGATACGGACAAGATTTGAGTGGTTTTGGACAAGGCTTTGCCGACCCCAGCCAACAGCCCCCCTCCTATGGAGGCCCTTCCGTACCACCCTCGAGTGGGCCGCCTGCAGGGGGCAGTGGTTTTGGCCGTGGACAGAACCATAATGTTCAAGGTTTCCACCCTTACCGACGCTAGCACGGCCCAATCAGGGAGTTCTGTCCAGAGCAGGATATCTGGTACCAGCTGAAACCCAGGAATCCCAGACTTATATGAACTTGTGACAATCACCTACTTTGCTGGAGGGGGGGGGAGGGCGGGGAGGAAAAAAAAACCACAAAACGTAACATCTTGGGAAGGGGGCGTTGGGGGAGAAGGAAGCTTTTCAAAACGAAGCTGTGGGTGGTGTTTGGACTGCAGTTTTTAATTTTTGTTTTCCTTTCTTTAACACATCAGCACAAATAAAGAGAGTGTCACTGGTTCAAACTACAGGGTTTTAAAAACGTCTTCAGCTTTAATTAAAAAAAAAACAACAAACTTCAGGTTTCTTTCTCTATATTTTTGTTGAAAATTTAAATTTTTTTTCCCCCTGAGCCTTTGTTTCACCATATATTGTAAACTTTATGTTTAAAGAAGAAGAAAAAAATATATATACATTTACAGATTGTGAGATTTTTAAGAGAAATTTTCTACTATGTATGCTGGCTTATTTTTTAATTTAAAAGAGAAAAAAAAACAGGGTTTCCGTTAGCACTGCTTAGAAGTAAGTGAGGGTCAACTCCCAACCTCCTTTTTAGTGCGGTTGGTCCAGAAACTCTGGGAGTTAAAAAAAAAAAAAAAGTGCAAGAGAGAAAGAGAAAAGAATCTACTCTGTGTGTTGGTCATTTTGTTATTGGTTCCTGAGCTGATGACAACAGTCGGGAAGAGCAGAATTGTTGGGAAAGGCAGCGGGTCAACTTCGGAAGCGCAGCGTTTCAATCTGGGCTTCAGTTCTTTAAAAAAAAAATTAAAAAATCCTTTTTGGGATGTAGATTTCTTTAAAGGGGGTTAATGGAGGCCTTGCGAAGATGTAGATTTCCCTCAGGCGAAAATAAAAAATAAATAAATGGTGCATTTTGCACTAACCAGTGATCACCCCTGGTTTGAATAAAGAGAAGTACATTTGGATTAGAAACACAAACCTGTCTCTTACTTTCTTTTCTTCTTTCCTTGTCTGCCCCCCTGCCAAAAATGAGTTTCTCACCATAGCTCATAAACTCCAAGAAACACCACCTTGGATTAGATTGGTGGCTGCCAGCCACTAAAAAGGCTCTGTGTGGCTCTGAACCTTGCGTGTTTTTCAGCCACTAATGAGAAGACCGCTGTCTTTTTTGTTTTTCCCTTGTGTCAGTTCTGTATTCCTTCTCCCCACAGATGGTGGGGTCAGCGGCAGCAGCCGCCCGATCAATACGGAAAACGCCGTTTCTGCGATCTTTCATACTTCCCACCCTTGAGGCAGCAAAAATCAGTCCATGTTCCGCTTTGTCACCTTGCACACACCCTCCTGTGATAAAAAGGCAGCCTAAAACTTTGAACCATCCTGGGTTTGGCGAAACAACAAAAGGTTTCTGCTTCAACCCTTGCCGTCCATCGATTCCTGAACCGAAGCTTGTCTTTTCCTGGCTTTTTCCCCCACCTGCCAGGTTCGGAAAAAGCCGTTTCACTATCTTGGGCTTTTTGCTGCTTTAAAACACAAGCATGTGTTGATTTGAGCTGCTAATGGGCCAAAATTAGTGAACACTAATCAGTTAACAAGTAGTCAAAAGAGATAGAGCTCTGTGGTTGCTAATGTACCACTTGGATACGGTTTGGAGGACCTGGCCTCCGTAACATTAAAAAATGCACTCTGATCAAGTGTTCAGAGGGGAAGCTTTCTTCCTAGCCCTTCCAGCTTCCCCTAATTCACACCCCACAGTCAATGTTTTGTACTACAACTCCCATTGGCAGCCAAAATGAAATAGGGGGTGATCCCTTATGGAGAAAGATCGGGGCATCTCAGTTTAGAGATAAAGGCAGGCAAGGAGGAGACAAAAAAAAACGAGTCGCAGTGTGGATACAACAGATCTAGAGGGTTGGGGAAAATCTTCCTTTCACAGACTACCAGAACCTGGGGGCCCCAGATCACAGAAATACAGAGCTGGAAGGAGCCACTAGGGCCTAGATCTAGTTCAACCCCCTGCAATGCAGGAATCTTGCCCAAGGCCGGGCTCGAACCCACGACCCTGAGATTAAAGAATCTCCTGCTCTACCGACTGAGCTATCGCCCGGCTGCTAGCCACAACGGTTGGGCTCTGGCAGAGGCAGCAAAAAACCCTCAATAATACCAGTCGCTGGGAATCGCAATTAGGTGGAGTTGCCGCTGCTTTGGGGCTCCCCTTTGAGACACCCCACTTGGCCACTGAGAACAGGATGTTGGACTGGATTCCCCCTGCCTTTGGGCTGATCCAGCAAGCAGGACACCTCTTGGTTGGAGCTTCCATGCCCAAGAAGGTTTTAAGTCCTGTCTCTAGGGGCGGTCAAGCAAACTTCCTCCTCCCAATTCTAACCATGTACACAGACCCCACCAGCTGCATGGTGAGCAAACGGGGGGGGGGGCTTTTCTCTCCTGCTTGGTTGACCCCCAATACACATGTGGGGTGGGCAGGTGTTGTTTGAACACTTCTCCCACCGTGCGCTTAATGGCATGCACAAACCGTATTCTCGTGCTTAACGGTCCCTACGGAAATTTTCCCCTTGCAAAAGTTTGTTAGCAGTGGGTGCCGAGACCTTCAGACCTGCACTCAGTGAGGTCATTATGGCGCTGCTCATGCAGAGGTTTGGTTTCACCCCCAGAGGCACACTCCATTGTCTCTCGAGACATACAACAAGAACCATTATTTATACCGTATGTTACCTTTCCCCCAAGGAGCTCAAGGTGGCAAATGTGATTCTCCCTGTTCCCACTTCATCCTCTAGCAACCCTGAAATATTGAGTGACTTGCCCAAGGTCATCCAGCGAGCTCCAGCGCTCTGGGTTCGAACCCTTATCTGTCCCGGGTTCTAGTCCAACGCTCTTGCCGCCATGATGGGATTGAACCTGGGGCCTTTTGCACGCAACGCATGGGCGCCAGCACTGAGCTAGGGCTCTTCCTCAAAAATTGACAAGTTTCCAGCCCTTATGGTTCTGAGTAGGGGGCCGATTTACATAGCCTTGGACACTGATTTGAATAGAATAGAAGCATACAAACCTGCCTTATCCAGAGCGCCCATTGAGTCCATCTGGCTTAGTGTTGTCGCCACTGAAGGGTGGATTTCAGACAGATCTTTCCCAGTCCTACCTGGGCCCTTCTGCATACCAGGCAGCTGTTCTTCTGAACCTGCCCTTTTATATCCATTTTAGAATGCTGGAAGCAGATCGCCTGTAGCAAGTGGGGAGGGTCTAGAATCAGAATTGTGGAGTTGGAAGGAACCCCAAGGGTAAGGTTACAAGGTGTCCCCGTTTCCCGGGGACAGTTCCCAGATTTACAAATCAGTCCCCATACAAAATCAATTGAAGTTGAAAAGTGTCGTCGGATTCCATTGAAAAAAATCTGGTAACCATACCCAAGGGTATGTAGTCCATCCCCTAATTGGCCAGGCTGCCCCTCCTCTTGCTTGGAGCTGTTGGCAGGTGGTAAAGGAATCACTGGTGCCTGTTGGAAAGGTAGGATGGAAGGCAGGGAGACCCAACTGTATTAGTAGTGTTGCTGTTATTAATAGTAGTAATTAATTGTCTTATTAATTTGAATTACTACACACCGTTCACCCTAATAATATCTGGGCTGCAGCCCCAGCAGCAGTTTTAAACACCCGGAGGGCGCCACGTTGCAGAACCCCGACGTATTTTGCCCGCGGCTCCTTTAAGAATCTCGCGCATGCGCACAGTGCCGCTCGACTGCTCTATGGGCGGAAGCGAGCTCCCCTGAAGCCGGCGGTGGTGGGCGTGTGCTTGCGAAGGGCCTTCCGTTCTGCGCCCGGAAGCCGCCGGCTCTCGCGAGACGAGGATCGAACCGCGCGGGATCTCGGCCTTTTCCTGGAGGAGACTGCGGCCAAGATGGTGGGTAGTTTCTGAAGCGGGCCTCTTTGGCGCCGCGCAATCCGGCTCCATCCGGCCGGAGGAGGGCGGCGAGGGCCGGCGGGACTTGGCTGTTCGCGGAGTGGGGATCGGGACCCGGTTATACCGTCGGGGGCAGGAGGGCATGAACGGGGTGGGAAGCCCGGCGGACGAATGGAACGGCAGGGTAGCCCAGGCCTAGGCCTGGAAAGGATGGAGAGCATTAAGCCTGGGGGATAGGGGGGTCCTCGGCACGACTATAGCTGTCTCTGCAGCGCTTGATCCCGTGTGGCTTAAGCTCCAGTGCCTGGCGAGGAGGCTTTTAAGAAAACTGTTCCTCTGAGCATGTGTAGAGCGTCCAGCAAGGCTTAAGCTCCAGGACCTGTATTCTCAAAGCTATCTTCAAAGGGCACGGGGAGGCTCTTAAGGAAACTGTGTCTCTGAGCATGGGTAGAGTTCCAACAAGGCTTAAGCACCAGTGCCTTTATTTTCAGAGTTTTCTTCAGAAGGGAGGCTCTAAAGAAAACTGTTTCTGAGCCTGTATTCTCAAAACTATCTTCAAAGGGCATGGGGAGGCTCTTAAGGAAACTGTCTCTGAGCATGGGTAGAGTGACCAGCAAGGCGGCAGCCCAAGAAAGGACCGTTTTCAGATATGGCAGGAGGGGAGAAGGAATCCTAGTGCCGGAAAGGGACCCCAAGGAACATCTAGTCCAGGCCCTACAACCTTTTCAGACTTTTAACCCAAACCTGCATGTGAGGCTCCATTTCTTCATCTTTTGCCGCATGCTTGCTGCTCATGAAGCAGCCCACCCTGCAGCATGAGGCTTCTGTTGGAAGACTGATGATCCGTTCCAACCCCATGCAACGCAGGAATCACCTTAAAGATATTAAAAGCCTTTCCCCCCCGAGCATGTGCAGAATGACCAGCAGGGAAGCCACAGATCCCTTCCACATATTGGGGCGAGAGGGAATGTTAACATGGTCTCCAGATTTCCAGCAAGCCCCGGCACTTTTGTCACAAAGTCCAGGTCTCCCGTCCTCAGAGAATATGGGGTGGGTGCTGGTGGCGTTCATACAAGACTGCCTCTGAGCATGAGTAGAGTGGCTTGTGGGGTTTAATAGAATTGTAGAGTTGGAAGGGACCCCTGAGGGTCGTCTCGTCCCACCCCTTGCACTGCAGGTGACCCACATGGGAATTGAACCCGTGACCTTGGCATTAAGAACACCACACTCTAACCAAGCCAGCCAACTGCATTTCAGTTCCTGCGTCTGGGGTCTTTGTGGGGCAGGGAGGAATACTGCCATTGCCTCTGAGCATGATCAGAGTGAGGCCTTAAGCGCCAGCAGTTTCTTTCCAAGCCAGGAGCCTTGTCCGTGTCAGTTTAGATGTTAGCTTCGTTTTATATCCCACCTTTTTTCCTCCAAGGTGTTCTTACTTACATGACATTTTCCCCCCCTCCTCGTTTAATCCCCACAACAAACCTGTGAGGTAGGCTGAAAGTCAGTGACTGGCCCGGGTTCACCCAGTGAGCTGCATTGGGGGGGGGGGATTTGAACCCTGGTCTTCCAGGTCCCAGTCCAACGCTCTTAACCACTGCCCTACACTGTATCTCAAACTGGCAAGGCATGCCAGGTTGAGGAAAATTATAGGTCTGTTCTCTTTGCTGGAGAGTTTTGGGTGAGGGCATAATGAAGTGGGTTTATGTATTTGATACACCCTTTCCCTTGGTGTGACCGCCTTTCGTTTCCTCTCCCTGGGCAGGCGGAAGTGGAGCAGAAGAAGAAGCGTACTTTCCGGAAGTTCACCTATCGGGGTGTTGATCTGGACCAGCTCCTTGACATGTCCTAGTAAGAGAATCCTCTTCCCTGCCTGTCCCCTGTTTGTACTACATCTCCCATCGCCCACAGTCGGCCATATGATGCTGGTGGAAGTTGTCGCCCATAGCTTGCCAAAAGCTTCCTTAGTTTAAAGAGGGCCGAAGGGCTGAACTCAAGCCCTTTTTCGTGGTGTTGAGGCAGGGGGGGGGGCATAGCTGGTCTTCTGCAGGGTGTGTGTGTCACCATCTTCGGGGTGGTAGATCTGAATTTGGTTAATTTGGCGGATGGGGCGAAATGGAAATTATGTCTCCAGTGTTAGAAACTCAGATATATCATCTCCTTAAACCTAAGGTTGCCATGGCCAAAATGGAATGTCCGTTTTGGGGCAAGACAGCTCAAAATTCTTATTTTTCAAAGGATGGACTGTGATTGATTCTCAGTCAAACATCCGGCTGGTTCAGAGGACAACCTTGGGAACTTGAAAGAAGGGAAATCCCTTGATCCAGTGGCTTTCCACATCTATTAGATTCACCTTTTTCTTAATGGTGACACAGACCATTCATAACGTAAGAATATTCTTCACAACCGTGAGCAGGGCAGCCGGGGGAGGGGCGGTAAGTGAAGACAAGCGAGAACAATTCACTATAATGTCGATTCACTGTTCCTGCTCAGGCTGCACAGGGGAAAAAAACACATTTTGGTTCCAGAAATCCATTCTGACTGTGCAGCTAAAATATAATGGATAGGATTCTACAGGGTGGGGTGTTACTGTGTGAAAATGGTCCGGATCCAAGGATCCCCAGGTAGCGAAGATTCCAGGCATCTTCACTTTTGGTTACAACAGGTGGTCGAGACCCAGGTGCGAAATGCGCCTGTCTTAATTCCGAACGCTGCTGTCTTCCCTCTGAGGGAGGGTTTTGGCCGGCTGATTCCCACCCCTTCTGGGCACCTGGGATTGACCCACTTGACGCCCTTAACTTCTGCCTGACCTTTCCCTTTCCGTCCCCAGCGAACAGCTGATGCAGCTGTACAGCGCCCGCCAGCGCCGGCGGCTCAACCGCGGCCTCCGCCGCAAGCAGCACTCCCTCCTCAAGCGGCTGCGCAAGGCCAAGAAAGAGGCCCTGCCCATGGAGAAGCCAGAGGTGGTCAAGACCCACCTGCGAGATATGATTATCCTTCCGGAAATGGTGGGCAGCATGGTTGGCGTGTACAATGGGAAGACCTTCAACCAGGTGGAAATCAAGGTGAGGAGGGCTGGTGACTGGGGAGGAACAGATTATCATTATTATTTATTGGATTTATATAACGCCCTATACCTGGGGGTCTCAGGGCGGTTCACAGGATAAAATCAAGATATAAAACCACAAAATACATAATAAAAGCAGAAACCCCAATAGCCGCCCAACAAAACAAAAACACATTTTATAGGGACGTAGGATGTAAATCAGATCAACCAAAGGCCTGGTTAAAAGGGAACGTTTTTACCTGGCACCTAAAGGTGTGTAATGAAGGCGCCAGGCGAGCTTCCCTTGGGAGAGCGTTACACAGATGGGGAGCCACTGCAGAGAAGGCCCCGCTTGGGACCTCTCGAGGAGGAGGAACACGAAGAAGGGCCTCAGAAGGTGATCTCAGGGTCCGGGTAGGTTCATATGGAAAGAGGCATTCCTGAGCCGTTTAAGGCTTTTTAGGTCAAAACCAGCACACTTTGAATTTGACCCGGAATTGCAGAGTTGGAAGAGAGCACAAGGGTCGTAAGTTTTGAATCTCTCGGAAATTGTAATTAAAATTGCAAACTGAACGATCAAATGAATTTAGCAAGTTGATGCCAGATTAATCTTAAGGCAGTAATGTCAACATGGCTTTAAGGTTAAAAGCGTTCTCTTAGTAAAAAAAAGAAGACTTGCAAAAGCAAAATTGGGAAATTCCGCGGTTGTAGAAATCGCATTGCTAGTCAGTGCCCATCTCTGTGTCAACGCAACACAAACTCATCTTTACTCCCAATACTGAATCTCAAATCTCCCCGTGCAGACTGATAGGGATTTTTAAGATCTAACATGGACCACATTTATCACCCATTTACTTTTCTCAGCATTTATTTTCATTTAACAAAACGCATTTACCACTTGAGGGTTTTAAAAACAAACCAGCCCACAGACACTCTTAAGCAGTTTAGTAAACCCCCAGGTAAAGAAAAGCAATTTTGCCAACCATATTCTAGCCATTCCCCTTTGCCTTAACTGCCTCCGTCTCCAAACTTTGCTGTTCTTATGGTGTGATTGTTTAACTCTGTTTTCACCATCCTTGACACAAAGCTAACCTTGCAATTGCATAGGGGTTGAGTCGTTTCACAGAAAGCAGTTCATAAATACATTGAATGCATTATTTCTTTCTTGTTCGATTTATTAGTTGCTTGTGATCCAAGGTCTCCCAAGAGCCTTATATTTAAGAACAAAAATTATTGTGCCTTTAAAAATTCAGGCAGAACGTTAGCATTCTTCTGCAGATGCGGTTCATGTGCACAAACAAAAAAACAACCTTCCTCATCACAGCCCCAGGAAGATTGCCAGGGTGCTAAGAAATCTCGTTTTCCTCCTTTCTCTTTCAGCCTGAAATGATTGGCCACTATTTGGGAGAGTTCTCCATCACTTACAAGCCCGTTAAGCACGGCCGACCTGGAATCGGGGCCACCCACTCCTCTCGGTTCATTCCTCTGAAGTAAAGGGATTTGGGAAGATTCACGTCTCTCATGTAAATAAAAGGGTTTCCCAACAATATTGCCTGTGTTAGTTTTGGATAAGGGGCATTCCCAAACAATTTCTCTTGCACACTCTTGAGTTACACTTGCGGTGGTGAGAAGCAACAAGAAAACCCGATTTCACCTCGCGACACTGGGATTTTTCCTCTGGTGTGGACTGCACCATTGTAGGATTTCTGAGTTGGGCTGCTGTCTATAGAAATGTGGGGCTCTATAAATGCTGTATCTTTAACAAAAGAAATACCAGTAACTAGGAGGACTAGGTCAATAATAATAATACCCCACCCATCTGGCTGGGTTTCCCCAGCCACTCTGGGTGGCTTACGCCACCTTAAAAATTGTAAAACATCAGGCATTAAAAATTTCCCGATACAGGGCAGAAGGCAGATACACTTCATGGATATAAACATGGGGGTGTGCCTTGGGGCTCATGCGAGATGCACTCATATGCACAAGGACTAAAGACAAGATGCAGCCACCTTCCTGCCCAGAAAACTAACTTGAAGTGACCCTGAATTCTGAAGACTTACGGCTTATAGCAGCTAAGGCTGAGCATCCGGTCTGGAGTGGGTCAGGGCAGCCCCAGGTCATCTCTGATTGGGTTGGGTTCACTGAGAGCAACCTGGAGCCGTGAAAATTTGGGGGGAGGATATTAAACATGCAGCCAGGTGGCAAGGAGAAGGGAGAACGAGACTGTGCAGGTGAGAAATCTCTCTCCTGCCCCCCCCCCCTTGACACTTGACCCAAAGGCTGTGCAAAACCCCTGATTCCATTCAGAGCCTAGATCTTGATGTGGGAGCGTTGCAAAGCAGTTGTTGTTGGCATCTGAAGTCAAACTGATGCATTAGCAGCGCTGAAGTTAACACACACACCCCGGGGGGGGGGCACAAGCCTGTGCAGTGTGTCTGGGGGTCCTGGGCTGCCCAGATGACAAGGCCCCCTTCTTGGCCTCGCTATTGGGGTCCAAAGGAAAGCAGAGCATGTTGTTCGGCACCAACCTGGGTTGCAGGAAGGAGGCGTACAAAGCAATGCGCTCCAGATTTGTGTAGGGTTTGCTCCTTATCCTTCTGAAGATGTCCAGGAGGCAGCGGAAGTTTAGGATCAGTTTTCCTTCAAACTGCCAGAGCCTGCCTTTGCATGCAGGGGAGGGCCCCCCCTACCTTACACCGAATCAGACCCATCGGTCCTAAGCTCAGTATTGTCTCCACTGACTGGCAGCAGCTCTTCGGGGTTTTGCCCGCAGAAGGACCCTGAGGGCTTCTCCAATTAGGGCTGGCCCCCCTGCCTGAAACCCGGGAGAACCATTGCTTCCATCCAGTGTGGACAATACTGAGCTCCATAGTGCAATTTGCTGGCTTGGCGCTAGTTGACTTCCTGCTTAAATCAGCCCATTCAGAAACGGGACTAGAATATTTCTAAGGGAAGGGCCGTAGCTCAGTGGCAAAACACCTGCTTTGAATGCAGAAGGTGCAGCCCCCAGCATCTCCAGGTCAGGTGGCTCATGCTAGAAGAGGCCCTTCTCAGTTGGAGAGGTGCTCCCAGTCAAAGCTGGCGAGGTTGTTATTGTTATTATTTCTTATTTGTACCTTGCCCATCCGGCAGGGTTTCCCCAGCCACTCTGGGCAGCCCCCAACAGAATATCAAAAACAAAATAGAACATCGAACATTTAAAAACTTCCCTAAACAGGGCTGCCTTCAGATGTCTTCTAAAAGTCAGATCGTCGTTTATTTCCTTGACATCTGATGGAAGGGGGCGCCACCACCGAGAAGGCCCTCCGCCTGGTTCCCCGTAACCTCGCTTCTCGCAGGGAGGGAACCGGCAGAAGGCCCTCGGAGCTGGACCCCAGTGTCCGGGCTGAACGATGGGGGTGGAGGCGCTCCTTCAGAGTCGGCGGTCGGTGCTGGGAGGTGTCAAACATCCGGGATTGAGAGAGGCCGTTCCAGTTGACTCTTCCCTGGGCCCAATGCGCAGTGAAAGGTTTCGGATGCCGCTGAGAACAACCCGGGGAGGCACAGCGCGACTGAGGCCCAGGAAGCCCCGGCTATGAAGAGGTTGAATGCGTCTTTCCAGTTGGCTTGCTGGACGGTGCACAGAACCCTGCCGGGGCAGGAGACGGACGGAGGGCAGTGGAGTTGCGACGGGTAGCGAGCGTAGAGTCCGTGGAAAACCACCAGGAAGATCCCTTCCAGGGCCGCCTTGGCCAGGAGGCTGAGCCAGTGCAGCTGTTGCAGCTTCCTCTTGCCATGTACCAGGCCCTGCCTCCAGCCGCTCTTCTCCTGGCAGCCGGGCGGGCGAAAAACGCAGGAGCAGGCCGTGCCGTGGGTCAAGAGGCTGGCCATCTGCAGCAGGAAGAGGTTGAAGGGGGAGACCGGGAAGAAGGCGTCGAAGCAGGCCAAGAGGCAGCCCCGGGCGGCGGTGTCGCAGTGCAGGTCCCCTGCCTCGTCCCGCCAAAGGGTTCTTGCACCCAGGGCCAGGGATCCGAGCCGGACCGCGGCAAGGGTGGCGAGGCCGGTTCGGCACAGCCTGGGCGCGTGCCCGCTGGTGCCGCTCAGGAGGGTCAGAAACACTTCCGTCTCCATGGCTCTTTCCACTGCAATCAAAATTACTCGCATTGTTATTCTACACTCTTGTGTGGCTTCCAACATATATAAAATAATACATAAGGGTAATGTAAAGGACCCCTGGACGGTTACGTCCAGTCAAAGGCGACTATGGGGTTGCGGTGCTCATCTCGCTTTCAGGCTGAGGGAGCCGGCGTTTGTCCGCAGACAACTTTCCAGGTCATGTGGCCAGGACTAAACTGCTTATGGCGCAACGGGACACAGTGACGTAAACCACTGCACATGGAAACACTGTTTTACCTTCCCGCCGCAGCGGTACCTCTTTATCTACTTGCACGGGCGTGCTTTCAAACTTCTAGGTTGGCAGGAGCTGGGACAGCAACAGGAGGAGTTCACCCCGTCGCGGGGATTCGAACCGCCGACCTTCCGATTGGCAAGCTCAAGAGGCTCAGTGGTTTAGACCACAGCGCCACCTGCATCCCTGTTGATTGTAGTGATCTGTTATCATTATATTTCTTCCCCCCCCCCCAACATGGACTTCTGTTGCAGATAGCTCAGTCCGGTAGATCATGAGATTCCTGATCTCTGGGTTGCGGGTTTGAGCCCCGAATTGGGTGAAAGATTCTTGTATTTCAGAGGGGTTGGACCAGATCAGTGTTTCCCAAACTCTGGTCTCTCCAGCTGGTTTTGGATGACGATTCCCATCATCTCTAGCTAGCAGGGATGATGGGAATTGTAGTCCAAAACCAGAGTGGCCTCAGGAGAGTTAATGGGGACCAGTTGGAGAGGTGCAAAGGGACGCATTCTGCGGTTCTTCCCCCTCCGTGCTGTGTCCGGTGAAAGACAATAAGGACCCCTGTTTTAGCTGAAAAGCAAGAAAGCCCCTCAAAACAGTTCAGCCCGAGTACCGTTTCTGAGAAAGGACTGGGCGCCCTCAGCCCAGGACTAGAGACGTTAAAATTTTAAGAAGAAAACATTCTGCCGTAGCTTTAGAAAAAAGATCGGAGGGATAAAGCAAAGGGTACAAGTTTTGAGTTCTCAGCAAAGGCCTCACCTGGCAGGGCTGCCGTCTCTGTATCTGACAGGCTGGTTTGTTTCTCGAGGCTGGTTTGGTCTTCTAAAGGGGGCGAAACGGCGTGAAGGCGGTCAGGGGTCCTCCATCCTCCAGGCTGCCTCTCTGAAGCTGCCCTTCCTAGGATCAAGGGCAGCAGTTAAGAGACCAGGAAATCTCTTCTCTCCTGTGGGTGTATTTTGATATAAACAAGGCAGCGTCTTCGGCACAAGGGTGGGGATTCCTGCCCGAGTGAGTTTGAAGCAGTTGAGACAAAGGCTCTGTACTTTGGGGAGGGAAGGACCTTCATTTTCTTTAAGCAACACCTGGAAGGAAGGATTGTTCTTTGCAGTTTGAAGTGGATATACAGTGATAGTTACCTTGGTTTATGAACTTGATCCGTTCCGGAAGTCCGTTCTTAAACCAAAGCGTTCTTAAACCAAGGCATGCTTTCCCATAGCAGCGGGGGACTCAATTTACAAATGGAACACACTCAACAGGAAGCGAAACATGTTCTTATTCCAAGGCAAAGTTCGCAAACCAAAACACTTACTTCCAGGTTTGCAGCGTTCTTAATCCAAGTTGTTCTTAAAACAAGATGCCACTGTAAGTGTTTTTGTTTCCGGAGCAGGCAAATGCAAATACCATCTTTGCAGCTATAGGAACACCGGAAGAACCCGGTTTATTTGTTTCGTAAAGTTTATGAGCTGCTGGAATGTAAAAAAAAAAAAGGGGGTGGGGGCCACAAAGCCATTTAGGAAAAAGATAAAACAGTAACAAGACCTTGAAAAAAAGCTTAAGTGTGGGCTGGAAGCGGATTAAAACTCGCACCGACTTTCTGAGCCATCTGCGGAGGCTTGCCTAAACCAAAAAAAAACGTTCGTAGCAGGCGCTGAAAAGAGGGCAGCGAAGGCTCGGTGTCAAGTGGCAGGGAGTTCCAAAGTCGAAGCGCCGCCACACGGCAGGATCGAGTCCTTAGAAATGTGGGGCCGGCGTTTTGCGGCGCCTGCAGCGGCGGCAGTCCTGCAGGCTTTTCAAAGGTTGGTTGGGCAAATAAAGGGTGAGGCCGATCCCAAACGGGGGCCCCTCTATTCCTGTTCTCACCGTGGCCGGCCAGATGTCCCCAAGGGAAGCCCCCACACACACCCCCAAGCAGAATCTGAGTGCAAGAGCAACACAGTCTTTCTGCGGCACCCCTGTGGGGCTCGGGAGCCCGGTTATGTCGCCCCTTGCCTGCCGAGCTGGCAGCCCCTCGCCCCTTTTCCGAACAGCCTCTTCTCTTCACCCCTCTCCTTGGGAGACCTCTGGGCAGCCGCAGCTGCCTTCCCTGGTCTCTGAGCTGCCCCCCTCTGCCCCAAAGAGAGGCGCCTCTTCACACTGCCCCACAGGGGCCTGGGGAGCACCCCCTGGCCGGCCCCAGAGGCACCATTCGCCTCCGGAGCTTGCAGCCAGGGCCGCTGCAATAAACAGCCTCGCAAGCCTTTGGTAGGCAGAGACGCAAGAGGGCATCAGAGGGAGGGAGGGAAGAGAAGAGGGACAGAGGCCAGCGTTGCACCCCTGACCATCATTCTGGACACCCCAGGGTGCCACAGCACATGGGTTGAAAGCCACTGGTCTATGCTCACCGCCGGCCCTTCCCCAGAGTTTTCAGGAAAGGGGCATTTTTCCAGAACCACCTGGCAATGCATTTGTGGCACAGGTGGGTGGGCATTTTGAAAATAAAAGAAATAGAATTTCCAGACTGCCTTGAAACCTCCTCCACCTCCTCCTCCAACTTTGGCTCCTGCAATATTCTCTCGGCCACATTTTCCCCCCTAGCAACCCGGAGAGCTGACTCTCCACTGCTCCCTAGCGCACGCTTGAGAGCGCTGCTGCCACCTCCGTCCTTGCCAGAGCAAGCAAGAGAGCCAAGCCCATCTGCATCCAGCAGGGAGGGAGGGGAGAACCAGCCAAAGGGTGGCGAAGAATGCAGAGGAATACATGGGCTTGCTGTGGGTTCTGTCCTTCCTGCATTCAACCTTCTTCGGTGATGAGGTAAGGCCTCCACCTTTGGGCTTTTTTCCTTTCGCTGCCTTGTTTTTTAAGAGATGCACCTGCGTTTTCCAAGATGTTTTCTTCTCTCAAACGATAGCCATCGATGGCAAACAAAAAGCTTCAGTCTGTGCATTTGTGTGTGTGTGTGTTTTTTTCCTAACCCAACCACTGGCCTCTCAGGTCTGGAGTTTATGAAACCAGGGACCAGCCCTGCATCCTTGGGGGTGAACCGGGAGCCAAAAATGCGGGTCTTGGGTAGGGTGCAAGCTGTGGAGGGTGGAGGGTGGCAGGGACGGTTGGCGTTTTAATTTTGCAAGGTCCAGATTGCGGTTTCGAGCCTGGACTTGTTCGCGCTGCGGCGTCCCCCCCAGAGCCACAATCGCATTTCAGTTGTGCTACGCTGGTGTGTGTGTGTGTGTCTTTTAAACTATTGCCAATATTGTGCTTTAATTGTTGCAACCTCCTTCGGTGACAAATCGTTTGGCCGGCTGGCTAGCGTCTGTCTTGCTATCTGTTTATCCATCCACCTAGCTGTCGAGATATCTGTCGAGATTACAGACACACAGACACCCCCTCCCCACATGAAGGACGAGGGACGGGGATCTGTTTTTCTGCATTTTTTGTTGCCTAGCGATGACAACTCCAGACAAAGGTGTGTTGGCAGGCATTTGGGGATGCAATAGGCAGTGTGTCTCTCTGTGTGTAGATTTGATGCTGGTCCAAACCAAAGGACCGCCATCTTCCCATCAACCCTACCGCCCCATCCAAAAGGTTTGGCCGGTTGGCTAATGTCCGTAGGGAAGGCAAAGAGAGAAGGGCCGAAAAAGTACATTCCCGTAAGAGATAGTTTAGCCAAATGGCACCAACGCCCTGGGGAAAAAAGGAAAAAAACCAAACAAGCGAGCGTTCAGAATGGGTTTGCTGGATCCGTCCCAAAAACCAGCCCATCTAATAGATTGTTCTGTGTCCAAAAGTGGTTGGACACATGCCCTCTGGAAAAACCGATGCAGACAACAAAGACGGCAGCGTAACGCCCCTGGTTTGCACCCCTGGCGTTTTGCGGTACACTGCCCCTCGCCCAGGAGGCTCCATTTAGCTGCTGGAGTGACTTTGCATGTTGTAAGGCTCACAGCTGGGGACGTTTGAGGCTCAATAATAATGATAATAAAGCAATGTGTGCTCTTTAAAATTGCATCAATTGCCTTATACGGAGTGGGGAACCCCATGGTATCCACGTATCTCAGTGCTTTCTGCACTGACTGGCAGCAGCCATCCGGGGGTTTCCGGCAGGGAGACCTCTTCCTTACCTTGAGGTGCATTCGGGACCTTCTGCATGCAAACGCAGCTGCTCTGCCACCTGCCTTGGAAATAAACCAAGATTCTAGTCCTCATAGCTTTGAACCACAAGGCCAAAATAAACAGAACGCTGCCTTAGAGACCATGGCTCCATCTAGCTCAATATTGCCCGCACTGACTGGCAGTAGCTCTCTAAGATTTCAGGCGGGGGGAACCAGGCATGGATGCTCTGCCACTTAGCTAAAGCCTCTTTAAATTTGCATTCAGTAGATATAAAGAGACAATCCTTAAACAATCCTTTGTGGTGTTTTTGTATGTGCTGGAAACCCAGCCAGATGGGTGGGGTATAAATTAGTATTTTTAACACCCACCCCTGTAAGGCAAGCCAGTATTATTATCATCCATGGGGTTTTTTTTTAGTGGGAACGGGGACTGAGGCAGAGAGATAAGGACCTGTCTCAACCCACCTGTTGTGAGTTCGCGAGACACAGGCAAGATTCGAACTCAGCACTCGCCGACTCTTAGGTCAACCTCCGAGTCCTCGGTTCGGAACGACAACCTGGCGCATCCCCGAAGAACTTTGAGGTGTTAGGAAAGGGGTGGGATTTATTTATTATTTAAGGGTGGGGGGAAGAGAGGCTGGTGTTTACTCTTTCGGGGGACTTTGGAAAGGACTGGCCTTTGTTAAAACAGCCTGCGAGAAGAAACCTTTCTGAACAATTGCTCCGAAACAAGACAGCAGATTCAGGGAGGGTTCTGAATAATAATAATAATAATAATAATAATAATAATAATAATAATAAATTTATATGTACCCCGCCCTCCCCAGCCGGAGCCAGGCTCAGGGCAGCTAACATCATAATAGGCTGCCTTATCTCCTATCTAGCGCTGCCTTGCCTGCACGGACTGGCAGCAGCGCTCCAGAGTCCAGAGGAAGGAGACATTCTCTGCATCCCAAATGTCAAAGGATTTGGAAGACAAATGTTAAGACAAAAAAAAAAAAGGGTTTGCTTTCACAGAGCTAACTGCCTTCCGAGTAGCCCCACCCCGTCCTGCTGCAGGCGGGTCTCGGACGTAGGGAGCAGGTCTGGAAGGGGAGATACCCAAAGCCCTGAGTTGCTCATCCAGAGATGCAACAGGCCGCCTCTTCTCTTGCGGTGGAGATTCTTCCGTGTCCGCCTCTCTGGGATAACCCAGTACAGAGATTCAACAGTGTACTTCATCCCCAGTGGAGGCAGACGGGAAGGAGCCAGGGACTCATGCAGAGAAGCAGCGGAGAGGCTGGTGAGAAGGAGAGATGGATTCGCGGCGCAAGAGTCCCTTGCATGTGGTTGGGACAGGGGGGACTTGTGCAGAGAGCCACCTCTGCACACAGATGCTGACCAGAGCAAAGCAGGGACTCGTGCAGAGAGGCAGCGGCCGCCCTCCTTTTGCACTCGAGACGTGTACATCAATTCCTTCCCCGGTTTGGAAGTCACTGAGAGACACGCACACTTTTTATAATTAAAAACAAAACAAAACCCAGTTTCTTTTTATGAATCTAGCTTGCCAGGACTACCTTCCTCCCTGTAGGCAATTAAAGAATTGTTTCCTTGATAGGTTTTTATGAGGGGCTGGGGGGGGGGTTACTCCTTCCATCATCATTTCCATGGCCTTCTCCCCTTCCCCATCCTCTAGCAGGCTGGCTGCATCCTGCCCTCCTCCTCTGGAGGGGAGACCTAGGCAAAGCTGGGTACCAGTCAGGCCCGGTTGCCATGGTGACCCCATCCTCTGTGGGGTGGGTAGGGGAGGATCCTCCCCTCTCCGGCATCAACGTGTTTGCATGTCGTGTCTGGGTGTGATGATATATTGATTCCTCCTGCTCTATCCAGCAATTGCATTGACCTTGCCTCGCAACTGTCGAACTGGGATATGTGTACCTCTGAAGCAGGACATGAGAGGGAAGGGGGGGGCTGCTTCTGGGGGCTTGGGTGCCCCCTCCTCTCTCTCTCCCCCCCCTGGGGCCGCTTTGTTTGCCAGAGTTGGGTTTCCTCTTTCTACCCCCCCCCTTTAATCTCCTCCTGCGGCCCTGGATCTTGACTGAAATTTCAATTAGCAGGAGCTGGTAACAACAGCCTGTTTGTTTAAACCCCCTAATCTCTCCCCCCCCTGGGGCCGCTTTGTTTGCCAGAGTTGGGTTTCCTCTTTCTACCCCCCCCCTTTAATCTCCTCCTGCGGCCCTGGATCTTGACTGAAATTTCAATTAGCAGGAGCTGGTAACAACAGCCTGTTTGTTTAAACCCCCTGGGGGGTTTGCAGGGTGTGAGTGTATAAGGGGGGGGGAGACTAGCCCCTCTCCCCTTTCCCTGGAACATCTCCAGGCCCTGAAAGATTCAGGCACTGACTAAAGCATTTTTTTTTCCATTTTAAGGTCCATTTCCTTTTCAATTCTTGCTCTCATTTTCCGTTTCAGTTTTCTTCATCCTTTCCCTTTTTTTTCTCTTCCCCTTTCATTTAAATTCCCTCTCCCTTTTTGCATTTTAATTCCCTTCCTCCTTTCCCACAAGATCGCCTCTAGATGCATGTTCCTTTTAAAAGTTATTTCCTCTCCTGTTCTGTTAAAAAACAAAACAAAACAAAACAAAAAAACAAAAACAGGACAGTTTCCAACAATCCAAAAACAGTAGAACGGAGTAGAATAATAATAATAATAATAATAATAATAATAATAATAATAATAATACGATAAAGCAGCTGAATAAATCCAGATTATATCAGATTTAATTCCTTTGTGATATTTTTTCTCTCTCCTTCTTGCTCCCCCCTTAATTTTCATCTTAATGATGCCCTGCTCTTTGTTTCTTTGTATTTCACTAACTTAGTTCTTTCATTCTGATGCTCTTCCTTTTTCTTTCGGGCACCGCTGTGTCCAACTTTCACAGAATCGTGGGATGGCAGAGTGGAAAGGGACCCCCAAAGGCCATCCAGTCCAACCCCCCTGCAGTACAGGAATCGCAGCTAAAGACTCTGTGAGAATTGGCCATCCAAATTCTGTTTGAAATCTTCCAGTAAAGGACACTCTGCCACTTTCTGAGCCCAGTCTACTGCTGAACGGCCCTGACCCTCAGAAAGTTATTTCCTAATGTTTAGTTGGAATCTCCTTTCTTTTTGTCACTTGAAGCCATTGGAAAAGCTGGAGCGTGTCCAGAGGGGGGCAACCAAAATGGTCAAAGGCCTGCAAACGATGCCTTATGAGGAACGGCTTAGGGAGCTGGGTATGTTTAGCCTGGAGAAGAGAAGGTTAAGGGGTGATATGATAGCCATGTTCAAATATATAAAAGGATGTCATATAGAGGAGGGTGAAAGGTTGTTTTCTGCTGCTCCAGAGAAGCGGACACGGGGCAATGGATTCAAACTACAAGAAAGAAGATTCCACCTAAACATTAGGAAGAACTTCCTGACAGTAAGAGCTGTTGGACAGTGGAATTTGCTGCCAAGGAGTGTGGTGGAGTCTCCTTCTTTGGAGGTCTTTAAGCGGAGGCTTGACAGCCATCTGTCAGGAATGCTTTGATGGTGTTTCCTGCTTGGCAGGGGGTTGGACTGGATGGCCCTTGGGGTCTCTTCCAACTCTAGGATTCTATGATTCTATGATCTGGTCCCTCCCTCTGGACTCAAGAGTAGATCCCTTGAAATGAAAGAATATGACAGTACTGGTTAGGTTTAGCCTTGGTGAAGTCTTCCTTCCTTCCTTCCTTTCTTCCTTTCTTCCTTCTCTTTCTTTCTTTCTTTCTTTCTTTCTTCACTCCCTCCCTCTCCTTCCTTCCTTCCTCTCTCTCCTTCCTTCCTTCCTTCCTTCCTCTTCTTTCTTTCTTTCTTTTTCTTTTTTTCTTCACTCCCTCCCTCCCCTTCCTTCCTTCCTTCCTTCCTTCCTTCCTTCCTTCCTCTTCTTTTTCTTTCTTTCTTTCTTTCTTTCTTTCTTTCTTTCTTTCTTTCTTTCTTTCTTTCTTCCCTCCCTCCCTCCGTCTCCCTTCCTTCCTTCCTTCCTTCCTTCCTTCCTTCCTTCCTTCCTTCCTCTCTCCTTCCTCCCTCTCTCACCCTTTCTCTCTCTCTCTCTGGTGTGTATGTGTGTGCTTCAGTTTTCAGCACAGCACTTAGAAATATTTTTACTCTATTGAGCCTATAGAAATTAAACATTCCATCAATATATGTTTATTTTGTGGGGGCTTTAAATAACCCCCCACAGCCCTAAATATTTGATTATGTTGATCGATGTTAAGGCATTGCTTAACAAACTATTGCTTTAACACTGAGCAATGCAATGTTTCCATTTAACTTTTTCTTTTCAAGCAATTAAAAAAACACACCCACAATCCTGGGAATTGTAGTTCCCCTGCTCACGGAGTTACAATTCCCAGCACCCTTACCAAATGACAGTTCCCAGGGTCCTTTGATGAGGGAAGCAATAATCTAGAAGCAAATCAGAGGCATTACTGTTTTCTAAAAGCAAAAGCAAACCAATCGATAATGTCTAACATCAGTCCTAGATCCATTTAAATTAATGGGCAAGCTTTGGTCAATTTCAGTAGGTCTACTCTGAGTTGGATAACCCTTTTTCTGTGTCTGCTGTTTTAATGCCCTTCTGTTTAATGTACACTTCCTCCCCTCCTGTTCTATCATTTCATTTGATTTTCTTCTTTTATCTCTCCCAATGTTTTTCTCTTTCATCTAATATGCCACGTTAGATATGTGAGGCTGGCTTGACCCCCGGGGGTGGCAGATGGGATCTCCTTGCAGGCTGGTAATCTCTCCAGAACATCTGGGTTGATAACTAAGACCCCTGAGCTTGTAGTTTAATATGTTCACTCTCCTCCCCAGCCACAAATTTAATAATTCCAAATTCTGCATTTTGGCACGGAGATGTAAGGCAGAAATGCCCATATCCATTTATTTATTTATTGGTTGGGGGAGGAGAAAGGGGGGTGGGGAGAGAGATGCCTCTCCTGATCCTTTCGAATCTCAAAACCTGGATGCTTTTGCGGTACGTTTCCAAGCACAATTCAAAGGGTTGGTGCTGACCTTGAAAGCCCTAAACGGCCCAATATCCCCGAAGGAGCGTCTCCATCCCGGACACCGGGGTCCACCTCCCGAGGGCCTTCTGGCGGTTCCCTCCCTGCGAGAAGCGAGGTTGCAGGGAACCAGGCAGAGGGCCTTCTCGGTGGTGGCGCCCACCCTGTGGAACGCCCTCCCATCAGATGTCAAGGAAATAAACAACTATCTGACTTTTAGAAGACATCTGAAGGCAGCCCTGTTTAGGGAAGTTTTTTAATGTCTGATGTTTTATCGTGTTTTCAGTGTACTGTTGGGAGCCGCCCAGAGTGGCTGGAGAAACCCAGCCATATGGACAGGGTATAAATAATAAATCGTCATCATCGTTATCGTCATTATATTGCAATGGTTAAAAAAAAAATAATGATGACAATAGCAAAATGCCACTCCAACCCAAATCCTTTAATTCTTTGCCAGAGTTGTGGCATGCAAGAATCTGCCTTGAACGCAGAGTCAGACCTTTTGATTCTTCCAGGTCAGAGAAGGGATGATCCCATCCATGTCAGAGAAGGGATGATCCCTTGTCAATCATTAGGTAAAGGTAAAGAGACCCTGACCATTAGGTCCAGTCGTGTCCGACTCATCTCGCTTTACTGGCCGAGGGAGCCGGCGTCCAGCTTCCGGGTCATGTGGCCAGCAGGACTAAGCCGCTTCTGGCGAACCAGAGCAGCGCACGGAAACGCCGTTTACCTTCCCGCCGGAGCGGTACCTATTTATCTACTTGCACTTTGACGTGCTTTCGAACTGCTAGGTGGCAGGAGCTGGGACCGAGCAATGGGAGCTCACCCCGTCATTGCGGGGATTCGAACCGCCGACCTTCTGATCGGCAAGTCCTAGGCTCTGTAGTTTACACCACAGCGCCACCCGCATCCCTTATTTATTATAATAATGTCAATTATTAGAGTGGTTTAAAAATCCACCTCCTCTTCCCGGGGAACTTTGGGAACAGGGATCCGCTCTCAGCACCCAGACCAAACTACAATTCCCAGAATTAATTGAGGGGGAAGCCTTGGCTGTTCAAAGTGGGGCGAGACCGTTTTAAATTCATAGTGCCGATGGGAACCTTAGGGATATTTGATGCCGGCTCTGTCCAGGGTGCTGAAAGAATTCTAGTTCATCCCCCTTGAACTTTGCTGACTTCGAAGGACTTGAGAAAAGTCGACCAAATGGAAATCCGCCCTGCCCTGTTTTTAGGGACCCAGACGGACCCCCTGTTGTTGTTATTTTAACTGTATATCTATAGGGTGCCAACGCAGCTGTTGCAATCGGTGGGTCCCTGCCCAATGTCAAGGTAGGCCCATTGAAAGGGAACGACCTGGGTCCTTTTCTTCCAAACCCAATCCAGTAGGAGACTATGTGTGGTCTTCGCAAAGGGGTTGATGGCTTTAATTTGCTTAGGAGCTTAAAATAACTGAAGTGGGGAGGGTGGGTGATCTGAGGGAGATCTCTGGGATCTAGAGTTTCGCTGGCACTCGGTGTGAATGGTTGGTTGACGGCTGCCTTGAGCCAAAAACTTTCCCCGAGAGAATTTGTGACATTAATTCATAATGAATAGACAGCCTTAAAATAGACCTGACCTCCAATGACGTATCTCGGTTTTCTACATTTTTCTTCTAGAGGGTTGGAATCTCGCCCATACACTATGTAAAAGAAGGAACATTTACTCTTCTTCTTCTTCTTTGGCGATCGCCAAAGTCTTCCACAAACACGGTCTTAACAATGAGTCCATAAGTGACCATGGAGGCCAATTCTGGATCCACACGTCCCTCCACAGTGGGGACATAGGTTTCTGGGTGGGAGTTGATCATGGTGGGGATTTGCCAAGCGTGCCTTCCTCTTAGAACGTTTCTCCCTTCCGTCCTGAGTTTGAGTGTCTTCAAAGCCCATGACACCTTTGGTCAAGGCTGTTCTCCAACTGGAGCGCTCGCAGGCCAGTGTTCCCCAGTTGTCGGTGTTCATACTACATTTTTTAAGATTTGCCTTGAGAGAGTCTTCGAACCTCTTTTGTTGACCGCCAGCATTACGCTTTCCATTTTTAAGTTCGGAATAGAGGAGTTGCTTTGGAAGACGATCATCAGGCATCCGCACAACATGACCAGTCCAACGAAGTTGATGTTGAAGAATCATCGCTTTGACACTGGCGATCTTTGCTTCTTCCAGTACACTGTCTTCCCAAGTGATGTGTACCCCCTCTCCCCATCCCATCTCTCTTCTCCCCCAACCTTCTCCATGGATAAGGGGCAGCGAGTGAGAATGGGTAGAGAGCGGTGTGTGTACGTTTTATGGTGTATAATAAACATGACCTCCCCTACGCACACAAAGAACCGTGGGAACTGTAGTTTCCCCGGTCACCCCTCGGAGGAAGCTGCCATTTGCAGCGCCCTGAACGGACTACAGTTCCCAGGATCCTTTTGAAAGGTGGGGAACCGATGCATTGGGTGCGCTTTAGATGTATGGCACAGATTAAAATTTTGGGCAGTGAGGGCAGGGGGACGTCTGCCACCCGTTATTTTCTCTGCCACCTCCCTCACCCCACTTAAAAAATAAAAAATAAAAAATAAAACAAAATCTGAGCTCTCGAGTCAAAACCAGATCAAAATGAAAGACTGGCTTCTCCAGCCCAGGAACAGATCTATCTATCTATCTATCTATCTATCTATCTATCTATCTATCTGGAGGAGGGGGAGACAGAGAAAGAGAGAGTCTCTCTTTCTCTTTATGTATATATGTATATATATATATATATATATATATCCATCATCTTGGAAGCCATTGGCTGTCGCCATGGTTACACAAGAGCATGTTCTGGGCTGCTATTGGCTGGCATCAGCTCTCTGTTGCTTTCCTCCCCACTTCTCTCTTCTCCCCCCCCCAAACCCCCCCCCCCCACAATTTCTGTCTGATTTATTCACTGTATGGGACAAGTCACTAGGGACTCTCTTTCCAATGCAAGATGAATGAGGCTTGGAAGAAAGGTAGCTAGCCTTTTGTCTCCGTGGGGGCGGGGAAGGAAAGGAAAGGAAAGGTTATTTATTTATTCTGAGGCATCCCAAACCCCCCACCCCACCCCAATTCCTCTCTCTCTCTCTCATTTTAAAAGGGCAAATTCCACTCACCCAACCATGCCCCTGAATTTGTCTCCTCTACAAAACAAAAACACTGTGCGTTTAAACAAGGGGAGGGGGCTTCACCATGGTACGTGGTTCTGGAATAAGTGGGTGGTGACCCCGTCTGATACAGCAAAACTGGTCCCCGGGGGCGATTCGAGGCGTCCGGAGGGCGACCACCACCACCCCCCCAAAAAAAAATCCCCAAAAGGGTTTTGGTTTTGTTTATAAGGCCTCGTTTCCAAGGCTTGGTGCACCCCATGGTTAGAGCTCGGTGGCGATAACGGCAAGGTTGCAGGTTCGATCCCCGCCAGGGACAGCTGCCTATTCTTGCATGGAAACAATGCCTTAGGAGGAACGGCTTAGGGAGCTGGGTATGTTTAGCCTGGAGAAGAGAAGGTTAAGGGGTGATATGATAGCCATGTTCAAATATATCAAAGGATGTCATATAGAGGAGGGAGAAAGGTTGTTTTCTGCTGCTCCAGAGAAGCGGACACGGGGCAATGGATTCAAACTACAAGAAAGAAGATTCCACCTAAACATTAGGAAGAACTTCCTGACAGTAAGAGCTGTCGGCAGTGGAATTTGCTGCCAAGGAGTGTGGTGGAGTCTCCTTCTTTGGAGGTCTTTAAGCGGAGGCTTGACAGCCATCTGTCAGGAATGCTTTGATGGTGTTTCCTGCTTGGCAGGGGGTTGGACTGGATGGCCCTTGGGGTCTCTTCCAACTCTAGGATTCTAGGATTCTATGATTACTTCAATTCGAGATACGGTAGAGCAGGGGAAGGCAACCTAAGGCCCATGGGCTGGATGCGGCCAAATCGCCTTCTCAATCCGGCCCGCGGACAGTCCGGGAATCAGCGTGTTTTTACATGAGTAGAATGTGTCCTTTTATTTAAAATGCATCTCTGGGTTATTTGTGGGGCATAGGAATCGGTTCATAATTCTTTTCGGAATATAGTCCGGCCCGCCACATGGTCTGAGGGACGGTGGACCGGCCCACGGCTGAAAAAGGATGCTGACCCCTGCTGTAGAGCTATGTAAGACCGCCCCAGTGGAGAACGACGTCTGTGGCTCAACAACGTATTTTTGGAGCGGGGCGTGTGCGTGCCAGTTTGAGGGAGGATGACGTGGTTAGGGCGAGATGTTTGCGAAGGAGGTTTATGAGCAATTGAGAGAGAGTGGGAAGAGAGGAGAAGTGTGTATGTTCCCCCCCCCCTCGTGTCTCCTAATGCTACGATGTGTGTGGGTGATTGGTTGGCAAATCGGTACAGTGCCAGGCAGAGCGAAGACCTGTGGAACTCACCGCCACAAGATTCCAGGAGCAAATGTGTGCCTTTTCACCTCTCTATCTTTCCCCACTTTCTCTCTTTCAGACCTCTCCACCTCTCTCTCTCGCTATTTCTCTCTCTCTCTGTGGGCTCCGGTTTCCCGCCCCCCTCCCCCCATGCATGAAATCAGGCACACAGCATTCTTCAAATCAGGCCTAGACGTCTCCTTTCTCGCACCCGCTCCCTTCGTTTTTTAAAGGGTTGGTCAGATTCAAGGAGGAGAAGTCTGCCAATGTAGCGCAAGGGGCTCCGGGGAGCCTCTGTATGCCAGCGCAGTCTATCTCGGAATGCCCAGTGGTCAGGACAGAGAAAGAACAGGAGATGGGCTGGCAGCTGCAGGCTCTGTTTGTGGCCTTCCTAGTGTGGAAAGGGGGCCTGGTCTTAAACAGAAAGGCATCATGTGAGGTGGAATCGCAGCACTTGGACTCAATGAGATACACCTGGAATTCTGGGGCAGAGGCATCAAATTATTATTATTATTATTATTATTATTATTATTATTATTATTATTAGAATTTCTATACCGCCCTATACCCAGGGGTCTCAGGGCGGTTCACAGAATAAAAACAACATATAAAACCACAAAATACCTAATAAAAATAAAACCAGCAACCCGATACCCCTCCCCACAAAAAACCCCAACACATTTTAAAAGGGCATAGGATGTAAATCGGATCAACCAAAGGCCTGGTTGAAAAGGAACGTTTTTGCCTGGCGCCGAAAGGTGTGTAATGAAGGCACCAGGCGTACTTGCCTGGGGTGAGCGTTCCACAGACGGGGAGCCACTGCAGAAAAGGCCCGGTTCTCGTGTCGCCACCCTCCGGACCTCTCAAGGAGGAGGCACACGAAGGAGGGCCTCCGAAGGTGATCTCGGGGTCCGGGAAGAGGCGGTCCTTGAGGTACTGTGGTCCTGAGCCGTTTAAGGCTTTATAGGTCAAAACCTCTTGGGAGGAAAGCAATGACAAACCTAGACAGCATCTTAAAAAGCAGAGACATCACCTTGCCGACAAAGGTCCGTATAGTTAAAGCTATGGTTTTCCCAGTAGTGATGTATGGAAGTGAGAGCTGGACCATAAAGAAGGCTGATCGCCGAAGAATTGATGCTTTTGAATTATGGTGCTGGAGGAGACTCTTGAGAGTCCCATGGACTGCAAGAAGATCAAACCTATCCATTCTGAAGGAAATCAGCCCTGAGTGCTCACTGGAAGGACAGATCCTGAAGCTGAGGCTCCAGTACTTTGGCCACCTCATGAGAAGAGAAGACTCCCTGGAAAAGACCCTGATGTTGGGAAAGATGGAGGGCACAAGGAGAAGGGGACGACAGAGGATGAGATGGTTGGACAGTGTTCTCGAAGCTAACATGAGTTTGGCCAAACTGCGGGAGGCAGTGGAGGATAGGGGTGCCTGGCGTGCTCTGGTCCATGGGGTCACGAAGAGTCGGACACGACTGAACGACTGAACAACAAGAAGGAGGGTTGGATTTAGGTGGTTTCTAAGAGTAACTTAGAAGTTGAGGCTCCAGTACTTTGGCTACCTCATGAGAAGATAAGACTCCCTGGAAAAGACCCTGATGTTGGGAAAGATGGAGGGCACAAGGAGAAGGGGACGACAGAGGATGAGATGGTGGGACAGTGTTCTCGAAGCTGCCAACATGAGTCTGACCAAACTGCGGGAGGCAGTGGAAGACAGGAGTGCTTGGCGTGCTCTGGTCCATGGGGTCACAAAGAGGTGGACACGACTGAACAACAACAGTGTCAAAACCAGCACTTTTAATTGGGCCCAGAAACTAATCGGTAGCCAGTGCCATCGGACCAGGATCGGTGTAATGAACTCAAACCGTCTTGCCGTCCGGTGAGCAACCTGGCCGCTGAATTCTGCACCGGCTGAAGTTTCCGAACCGTCTCCAGAGGCAGCCCTATGTACAACGCAGAACGTAGTGTGTGTTGTATTTCTAAGCACTGCTTATTTCTCATGCCCATTAGTCCTTCTCAGAGTAGAAGCCGCGTGAGGCATTCATTCCCAATGGGCCTACTCTGAGGAAGGCGAACAATTCGGACCCTCCAAAGGTCCCTATTTTCCAGTCCCAGATTTACAGCTGAAAATAGGGACCTGCGAAGGAAAAGCGGGACATTCTGGGATCAAATCAGAAATGGACAGCTTCTGTAAATCCACGACTGTCCCTGGAAAATAGACAACGTTGTAGCCTGGGCGGCCTGGTTGCTCCCCTCTGAATTTTGTGCCCGGGCCCCCAGCCCCCTGCTACGCCACTGATTCCCAGTAAGGCTAGGAAGGAAACTCGAGGTCTAAAGGCCTGGAGCGATGCTGCATGGTCTAACTCTGTATAAGAGTTACATCATTGTGATTATAATAGAGCGTTATCAGTGCAGGAGTCAGAAAGCCTGTGCTCTTGACACGCTTTGGAAGTGATGGAATGAGCTCGGCCGGGGAATCCGGCCCTGCCTTGTACGGCTTGCGCTGAGATTGCGGGGTGGCAATTGGAGAAAGGGGTGGGGGTGGGGGGGTCTTCTCACAGCTATTTGGTTCAATACACCCGCCACGTGACTTGTCATTGGCAAGCGAGGTTCCCCACGAAGGAGAGAAACGTCTCGCCCTTTATCTCCCCTCGCATTTATTCCGTGGTTCGTGCCCGCCGTTTGAAACACTGGCAGTTTCTTTTCTTAAGAAAAAATGGGGGTGTTGCACGCCTGCGGGGACCCCAAGACCACGGGGACCCTCGAAAAGACCCCCAAGGGTGCTGTGGAACCAAGGAGTGGAGGAATTCGCAGGAATTGACAGCCTGAGGTCAGAGGTCGGGGTCCCACGGGGACCCGGCTGGCATTTGTGAGTCAGGGGTCTTCATTGTCTCGTATCTGCTCTCTCTCTCTCTCTCTCTCTCTCTCTGTTTCTTGTTGATGTTCTCTGTTTTTCTCCTTTTCCGTAAGAATAACCTTGGGGAGATTTCTTTTTTTGGGGGGAAGGGGGGTGTTCCAAGAGACCCCAGGTGTGCTTGTGTGTAAGAGAGAGTTGTGGGGAAGATGGAGGGGAAAAGGGGGGGTGATGGGGAGCCCACAAAGGCAGCGGGGAGCCCCCAGAAGCGGGGTGGGGGTGGGGAAAGAAAGAGAGAGGAGGCAGTGGAACGGAGTCCGCTCTGAGAGAGGCAGGGAGACAAAGGAATGAAGGGGTGATGGAGAGGGGTGGGCCAGGGACAGACAAAAGGGGGCACCTTTCTGTGTAAAAAAAAAATGACCGTGCCCATTCATCTGTGGGGACGCCGGTTTAGAAAAGGGGAGAGGTTAGCAGGTGAGGGGTTTGCGAATCTACCTGCTCGTTCCGCACACCTCCAGTGCTAACCTGGTCTCCAGGTGATGGCAGAGAGCAGGCTTAAAATCTCCAGATTGGGAGAATGTACCTTTAATTTATATGTATGTATGTATGTATGTATGTAGATTGTGCATGCAGTTTGCGGGATTCTGCCCGGCAGGGACTCCGTGCAAATTATTGCATATAGATTCTCTCTCTCTCTCTTCCGTCTTCTTCTCCTACTATTCCCTGTCCCAATTAACCTCCGTCTCCAGGGATTGGCGAGGGAAAGAAAGAACTAGGCTGGGCTCAAGGGGAGGAGCGGGTTCCGCGTGTCTGTGTGTGTTTGGCGTGGGGCACGGCCCAGGTGGCATCGCTAGGGGGCCACCCCTAGGTCTTGTGAGGGTCTGAGATGCTTCTTCCTGGGTGACCCTATGGCCGACCGGATTGCAAGAAACAGTTGCTGGGTTAATTTGTAGGTGGGGGGGAACTGATGGGTCTCAGACCCTCGGCGAGTTAGGGGCTTCCCCTGAGTGCGAAGATTTGGGCTTCCAGTGGGAGGCCGCTTGTTTAGGGAAGTTTTCGATGTCTGATGTTTGATCGTGTTTTTAATATTCTGTTGGGAGCCGCCAAGAGTGGCTGGGGAAACCCAGCCGGATTGGGCGGGGTATAAATAACAAATTATTATTATTATTATTATTAATTAACCCAAGAGTGTTTGTACACGATGGGCATCAACGCTTAGCCCTCGGTGGTCTCTTCCAAAAGCCTGCGATTCTGTGGCTCGCATTCCCGGCACTTGTTATCAGAGTTAGGCCTGTCGCGAGGAAAGGGCCGTCGGGAATCGTGGAGACGCCTGCCAGGTTTCTGTCTGCGACCCGCAAACATCCTGGACACGGGGAATCTCGGGGCTTGTGTGTTTCCACGATAGCAGAGCCCCCCTCACTCATCCCTTTCTGCCCCTCTGCAGTTGACGGAGGAGCTGAAGATGTCTGCGTCCATCGCTTCCTACGACCAGCTGGTCCGGCAGGTAGAGGCGTTGAAGACGGAGAACACACACCTTCGGAGGGAGCTAGAGGACAACTCCAACCACCTGTCCAAGCTGGAAAATGAGACTTCGGATATGAAGGTGAGAAAGGGAGCGTCGTGTTCGATGTATTAGCAATAGCCCTCGGCCTCAGGTCAATGAGGACTAGAATCTTGCTTTATTTTAAGGAGAGGATCGGAACTCGCGGGTAGGGCATGTGCTTGGCAGGCAGAAGGTTCAATCCTGAGATAGATGGACAGATTCCTGTTTAATTCGGATCCTATTCCTATTTAATCCAGGTCAACGAGGACTAGAATCTTGCTTTGTTTTAAGGAAAGGAGCAGATCTCGCTGAGAAAGATGGACAGATTCCTGTTTAATTCAGATCCTATTCCTATTTAATTCAGGTCAACGAGGACTAGAATCTTGCTTTGTTTTAAGGAAAGGAGCAGATCTCGCTGAGAAAGATGGACAGATTCCTGTTTAATTCAGATCCTATTCCTATTTAATTCAGGTCAATGAGGACTAGAATCTTGCTTTCTTTCAAGGAAAGGAGCAGATCTCACTGAGAAACATGGACAGATTCCTGTTTAATTCGGACCCTATTCCTATTTAATTAGGGTCAACGAGGACTAGAATCTTGCTTCATTCACTCCACCTCTTTGCAATGAGGCATTCAACCCATTTTCTGTCTCCTCCGTCTTTTTTTTTTTTCCTTTTCTCGTCTGTTCCAGGAAGTCTTGAAGCACCTCCAGGGAAAACTGGAACAGGAGGCCAAGCTGATGGTTTCGTCGGGGCAGATGGAAGTCCTGGACCAACTGAAAGGTGGGTGGAAGTCACAATCCAAGAGGAGATCTTTGTGCGTTTTGGGGTGGGTGGGTGTCGCTCCTGAGCAGGGCCCCTAAAACAATTATTAGCCCAGGAGGGTGGTTCCCTCCACAGCTCGCCTCTCCATTTAACAACAACAACAACAACAACAACAACAATTTATGCCTTGGGACGCGGGTGGCGCTGTGGGTAAAATCTAGCTATCATCTTTCTGTTTATTATCTATCTATCTATCTATCTATCTATCTATCTATCTATCTATCATCTATCAATGTATCTATCTATCTAATCTATCTATCTATCTATCTATCTACTATCAATCTATCATCTATCTATCTATCTATCTATCTATCTATCTATCTATCTATCTATCTATCTGTCTATAAAATTGGAAGGTGCTCGGGGCATCATCCAGACTGACCCCCAAACCCTCAACAATATAAATTAGCCTGTTCAAATTTTATGCAAACCTCTGTCAACGCCCCCCCTCCTTTTGGCGATGTCAATACCTTACAGGGATCTCGTCTTTGGCCTTTTCTAGGGCTTGCCGATCGGAAGGTCAGCGGTTCGAATCCCCGCAATGACGGGGTGAGCTCCCGTTGCTCGGTCCCTGCTCCTGCCCACCTAGCAGTTCGAAAGCACGTCAAAGTGCAAGTAGATAAATAGGGACCGCTCCGGCGGGAAGGTAAACGGCGTTTCCATGCGCTGCTGCCTTTGACTGGACTTAACCGTCCAGGGGTCCTTTACCTTTTACCTTCTGCTCCAGCCCTGCAGATGGACATCAGCAGCTTGTACAACCTCAAGTTCCACCCGCCGGCTCTTCTCCCCGAACCCATAAGCCTGGATCACAGCCCCGAAGGCAGTCCTGCCCACCCGGGCTCCCTGCAGAGGAAAGACAGCATGGGGGACCTCAGCCGGGCCACGATCCGGCTCCTGGAGGAGCTCGACAGAGAGAGGTGAGGGGGCCCCGTGAGGCCACCATTGGAGTCGGCAAGCCGAAGCTCCCTGTCTCAGTTAATTTCTCTCTCTCTATTTTTCATCCACAAATGCAGTCTGAGCCAGCTTCCATTCTTGAGATCATAGCCTTGTCATTGAGGGGGGGGGGGTTGTTTTAATTTTTTTATTATTTATATTGTGGTTTTATATCTTGATTTTATTCTGTGAGCCACACACACACACACACGGGTATAGGGCAGTATATAAATTCAGGAAATAAATACAGGTGAAACTCGAAAAATTAGAATATCGTGGAAAAGTCCATTTATGTAAGCAATTGTTTTCATTAGCTACTGGAGTTTAATATATGAGATAGACTCATGACATGCAAAGCGAGATACGTCAAGCCTTTGCTTGTTATAATTGTGATGATTATGGCTGATGAAAACCCCAAAGTTGAGATTGTTAATTTGGGGTTCTCATCAGCTGTACGCCATAATCATCACAATTATAACAAATAAAGGCTTGACATATCTCGCTTTGCATGTCATGAGTCTATCTCATATATTAGTTTCACCTTTTAAGTTGAATTACTGAAAGAAACGAACCTTTCCACGATATTCTAATTTTTCGAGTTTCACCTGTAAATGCAGTGGTCCGTTGGTTCTCAAACCGAATCCGTTCCAAAACCAAAGCGTTCCAAAACCAAGGCGCGCTTTCCCATAGAAAGTAAGGCAAAACGGATCAATCCGTTCCAGACTTTTAAAAACAGCACTATAAAATGAATTTTACTACCGAACGAGATGCATAAAATGAAAGCAATTATCAGTGTGCTGCTCAATAAAATAAATAAGACAGTATTGTAGATGATAAAAATTAAAATTACATTTTTTTTTCTTACCCAGACTGATGATAGTCATTGTTTGGACGGGGGGCTTTTATCCATTTCCGCAGTCAACCAACCAATCAACCAATCAATCAATCAGTAGTTGAACTGGGTTCCGCACAGTCACAAAAACAAATGAAAAAAAAAGCCTGAAAAACAAAAACGCAATATAAAGAGCACAAACAAAAGTGCCAAACTTAATCCGTTCCGGAAGTCCGTATGACTTCCGAAATGTTCGGAAACCGAGGCGCAGCTTCTGATTGGTGCAGGCGCCCCGGAAACAATAGTCGACAGCCGCATCGGACATTTGACTTCCGAAAAATGTTCGAAAACCGGAGCACTCACTTCTGGGTTTTTGGTGTTTGGGAACCAAGGCGTTTGAGTACCAAGGCACCACTGTAAATAACAATGTGGACTAGCACCTCACTTTAATTGTAAGGGAGGGAGAACACCTTGGTGGCATAGCACCTGCTTTGCATGCAGAAGTCCGCAGCTTTGATCCCCAGATCTTCCTGCCTCAAAAAAAACCCGATCAGGATCAGGTGATGGGAAAGGCGGTGGAGAGCAAGCTGCCAGTCAGAGCAGGCAATACTGGCCAAATGGACCCAACACAGATTCCCGTACCTAATTGAAAGTGTGCCATTATGTTCTATACTAGGTTTCGATTTAGCTAACTGCAAGGTAGAAACATCCACACTGTACATATAAAGGTCCCCCCCAAAAAAGAATTGTGGGAACTGTAGTTTTCCACACACGGCACTACATTTCCCGGCGCCCTTAACAAACCACAGTTCCCAGGGTTCTTTTTTTTGGGAGTGGGGAGTCACACGCCTTCCTTTTCTGATGGATGCCCCCCCACTGTGCTTCCCCCCCCCTTGCTCTCTCCCAGATGTTTTCTCCTGAGTGAGATTGAAAAAGAGGAGAAGGAGAAATTCTGGTACTATACTCAACTCCAAAGCCTCTCCAAGAGGCTGGATGAACTTCCTCACGTGGAGACGGTGAGTTTCGGAAACCCAAGCCCCACTTCTGGGCGTAGCAGGGGTTTGCGGGACCAAGGTTAGTGCGATGCTCTTCCCAAGTTCCTAGTCCCTGGTGTGTGTCTGCTTGTGGGGAGAGAGATTCTGCGGAAAGAGGAGCGAAAACATGACACAAATGCAAAGCTTTTGCCTAAACGGGTTTGTAATCCTCTCTCTGCGTGTCCTGAATATGCTGGTTTGTGTCTAATTAACATTTCTTAACATTTCCTCGGCTATTTTAGGCCTGGGTGAATCCAATCAATCTGTTTATTTTGAGAGGGCTTGAAAAAAATCCCACAAAATCCTAAATCTTCGATTACGTTGACTAACCTTAAGACAGAAGCCCATTGCCTAACACTTTATTGCTTTAACACTGCTTGACGCAATGTTTTAAGGTTGTTTTTTTTAAAAAAAAAACAACGGATCTGGGAACTGTAGTTCCCGCACTCACTGAGCTACAGTTCCCAGCACCCTTAAGAAACGATGGTGCCCAGGAATCCTTGGCGGGGTGTGGGTGGGTGGAGAGCAGTGATCTAGACAGATTCACCTCTATAAAAATTATGAAACTGCTCAGTGAGAGAGATGGACGGAGTTTGCCGTTTTTAACCTGGCCTCTCTCCCCACCGATGCCCAGTTCTCGATGCAAATGGACCTGATCCGCCAGCAGCTGGAATTCGAAGCCCAGCATATCCGCACCCTCATGGAGGAACGTTTCGGGACGACGGACGAAATGGTGCAAAGGGCCCAGGTGAGGATCATAAAAAATCGTAGAATTATAAAGTTGGAATTATAAAGTTTTTTTATTAATGTATAATTTTTTTATTATTTTTACACTAAACTACTACAATGTCACATTAAATCAAACATTTTCATACATTTTCCATTTCGCTTACAAAGCCGTGACTTCCCTCAATCCCTCCACATGGCTTTCGAAATTATATCTTGATATTATATTTCTTTGATCAACCATTGCTTACATTATCATAAGGTTCCTTCTTACTTTTGTTATCATACTTACAATAATAATTCTACACATTAACTACAAAACTTCTTGAAATCCTATTAGCGTATTCAATTGTAAATTGTCTTTTAAATAGTTCGTAAACTTTAACCAGTCTTTGATGAATTTCTGGTCCCGCTGTTCCCGGATTCTTCCCGTCATTTTGTCCAGTTCTGCATATTCCAGTCAATTTCACTGTCCATTCTTCTTTCGTCGGTAATTCTTCTTGTTTCCATTTTTGTGCTAGAAGTATTCTAGCTGCAGTCACTGCGTACTGGAAAAGTCTAATGTCCTTTTCAATGTCTGTACCTACAATACCTAATAAGAAAGCTTCAGGTTTCTTAACAAAATTATATTTCAACATTTTTCTTAACTCATGATATATCATATCCCAATACATTCTCACCTTTTTACATTCCCACCACATATGATAAAAGGTACGGAATTATAAAGTTTTTTAGCTCCGGGACCCATTCACAACTCAAAAATTACGTAAGTCGAGTTGCTCGTAAGTCGAGGTACTACTGTATTAGCTCAAGTTTCCAAGCGCAGGTCTCAACAGGAATGGGTCGCCAGGGAAAGTGCAGCGAATGGAACCTGCTTGCAGGGGGTTGGACTAGATGACTCTGGGGGGCCCCTTCCCACTCTGCGATTCTATCTCAACAGGCAGGGAGTTCCAACATTGCAGGTGCTGCACACTGAATGAATGAATGAATGAATGAATGAATCTTTATTTGCATCAGCCATCGGCCATAGCAACAAAACAATACAAAATTCAAAGAATAGAAATAAAAAATCAATTATATACAATACATTTTAGGGTTTTGAATCAGTAGTCAAATAGTGGACCTTATTCCGATTGCCCCAGCTAAAAACCTTGCAGCCTTCGCTGTCCCCTGCTCATCTTGATCTGCCAAGAGAAAGGAAACTGGGGCAGTGGCTGGGTGACCCGGAACGGACAATAAAAGGGGGGTGATCATCTCATTCCTCAAGTCTTTATCAAGAGGGCAAGCCAGAAGGGCATGTGCCACCGATTCGGGACGGCCATCTCCGCAGGGTCGTTTTTCGTGTGGCATCTGTTGGAATCATCCCTCAGGTGCAGCCGAGGGCAAGACATTCAATCTCGCGAGGGTAAAAGCGCGTCTATATTTTGGAATTGCTAGGTGATGCAGATAGGGTGCCAGAGAGTCGAAACGGGAAGGTGGGAAACAGTCACGCCACGGGCAAAAATTCCTTATTGTGGCCAAGTTGTTCTGATGCTCGAGATCATTTAGGCGCTGGCAAATTAGACGGTTTGCTTTAGTAAAACCCAAAGTGAGTAGCCGTCATGGTGATAAACCACCAGAGTGAAGTTTTTGATATTTTAGTCCAGGCGCTCTTGTGACAATCTTGCAGCGCTAGGGATATTAGACCAGGGGGATTTGAATTTAGGCGATATAGAGTTGGAAAGGACCCCGTAGGTGATCCAGTCCAAATCCCTGCAATGCAGGGATCTCTCGCCCGATGCGGGACTCAAACCCACAACCCTGAGATTCAGAGTCTCGTGCTCTGCTGACCAAACTATCGGGGGTTTGCTGTAGAATCGCCGGACTTTACTGAGCTGGAAAGAGGGGGCACTCCAGAGGACATCTAGATGAACCCACCCCAAACTCAATGCAGGATGCGACCACGTCATCCTAAACAAGCTTGAGTCAGCGGAGCGGGAGACCCTTAATCTCATGGTCATGGGTTCGAGCCCCACGTTGCAGGGGGTTGGACTAAATGACCCTCGTGTTCCCTTCCACAGTTCTATACAGTAATTCTAAGCTGGGGGAGAAAGGATTGCAAGAGCCCTCACACATTAATATTATTATATTAATATTACATAATATAATAATATATAAAATTATTATGGTATTGTTATTTTATTTTATTTTATTTTATTATCATGATCGGAAGTTGTTCTGAACAGTTTATAACATTGTGTTTTAATACTGTCACGAACCCTGGGCAGGTAATTAAAAACAATACAGACTGGTAGAGTCGGAAGGGGTCTCGTGAGTTATCTAGTCTATCCCCCTGCAAAGCAGAAAGCACAACAACAATGCTTCTGTGTAAGATCTGACAGCTTGTTTTATTCCGTAAAATTTATACACTGCTTGGTTGTGTGTGGGTGGTGTGTGGGTTGTTTTTTTTGGGGTGGGGGGAGAACTCAAAGCGGTTTACCAAAAAATAAATAAACATGATAATACAATTATCAATAAGGAAAATTAGCAATGATCATTCGGAGATCTTCGGAAAAGTTAACATAACAACAGGCTAAAAACAGATTAAACACCTTTCTAAGCAACGGGCCAGAAAGATTGCAGCGAATGCCCGGCATCAATAGGCAGAGAGTTCCAAAGACTGATTTCTCACAAATAAGGAACACATGTAACAGCGCCGGTTCTGCAGATCGAAACAGTCAAGTGGGTTAAAGCGAGCTTACAGGTAAACAATACGATCTTTTCCTCTCTTTTTTATTTTTATTTTTAAAAACCGCGCAGATCCGGGCGTCTCGGCTGGAGCAGATCGACAAAGAGGTGATCGAAGCTCAAGAAAAGGCCCAGCAATCGGAGCCGCAGGTGAGGGGGCTTGGAGCTTTTTTTGGGGGGGGTGCAGATCAGTGTTGACCCCGATATCCTTTTTCACACGTTCTGCTAGCAAGCCAGGTGTGCTCCGTTTTTCTTGGAGCTGGTTCTTTCTACCTAAGCGCATAACCTGACATGATTTGTCCCTGTCGAAATTCGGTCGGTTCGCTTTGGCCCAGTTCTCCAACCCGTTAAGGGCACCTCGAGTCCTCATTCTGTCTTCTGTGGCATTAGTGCCGCCCGAAAATTGGTGCCGCCCGCAAATTGGACGAGGATCCCCTCAATTCCTTCGTCCGAGTCCTTTATCTTCTTATCAAACCTTTATTAGGCATTTACAAGTAAAATCGCGAGAGAAAGAATCACATACAGGAACTTTAAAATATATATACGGTACACAAAGAAACAACAATTAAACTCATAGGCTAATTGTATGTGTGTATATGTAAAATCTAGAATTTCCTCCTGTTAAAGTACTACTCCTTGAAGCACTGCTTCCAAAAACCTTAGAGACCAACTAAGTTTGTTCTTGGTATGAGCTTTCGTGTGCATGCACACTTCTTCAGAACAAACTTAGTTGGTCTCTTAAGGTGCTACTGGAAGGAATTTTTTTATTATTATTTCATTTTGTTTTAAATAAATAAAAATACTTTCGAACAGATTTTCCTGAGCACTTTGGGCTCCAATGATAGTGATTTGAAACAACCGCTGTGGAGACATTTCGTTCTGAATCTGCTAGACGGAAACAGACAGAGGAGGGTGGCAGCTGGGTTTCCTGCCCCCACAATAAATCCTGGGTACACCCATGACCCATGCACCTTCCCCAAAGCTGGTGTGTTGCAGAGGGAGATGGTGTGGGTCTCATTGCAACCCCTTTCCCCTTCCTCCCCCTTGTCCCCCCGAGGCGGAGATATGGTGCCGGTGATGCTAAGCTGTCACGGCAGCCAGGCGGAGATGTCCGCTCGCCACAACGAACGCCGTGACAGCCGCAGCTTGTCCCGCAGAGTGGGGCGGGAGACCTTCCGCTGCCTGTGAATTCGAATCCTCGTATCTGCAGGGCAGGCGGATCAAATCAGCCTTCCCTGCCGCGACTAGATCGGACAGCGCCGGATTTACGTATAAGTTAAACGAGCTATTGAAAGCACGTCAAACCGCAGAGCCCAGGGCTTGCCGATCAGAAGGTCGGCAGTTCGAATCCCCGCAATGATGGGGTGAGCTCCCGTTGCTCGGTCTCTGCTCCTGCCAACCCAGCAGTTCGAAAGCACGTCAATGTGCAAGTAGATAAATAGGTACCGCTCTGGCAGGAAGGTAAACGTGTTTCCGTGCGCTGCTCTGGTTCGCCAGAAGCGGCTTAGTCATGCTGGCCACATGACCCGGAAGCTGTACGCCGGCTCCCTCGGCCAGTAAAGCGAGATGAGTGCCGCAACCCCAGAGTCAGACACGACTGGACCTAATGTCAGGGGTCCCTTTACCTTTACCTTTAAACAAACTATTTGTTGTTGTTCAGTCGTTCAGTTGTGTCCGACTCTTCGTGACCCCATGGACCAGAGCACGCCAGGCACGCCTATCCTTCACTGCCTCCCGCAGTTTGGCCAAACTCATGTTAGTAGCTTCGAGAACACTGTCCAACCATCTCATCCTCTGTCATCCCCTTCTCCTTGTGCCCTCCATCTTTCCCAACATCAGGGTCTTTTCTAGGGAGTCTTCTCTTCTCATGAGGTGGCCAAAGTACTGGAGCCTCAACTTCAGGATCTGTCCTTCCAGTGAGCACTCAGGGCTGATTTCTTTAAGGATGGATAAGTTTGATCTTTTTGCAGTCCATGGGACTCTCAAGAGTCTCCTCCAGCACCATAATTCAAAAGCATCCATTCTTTGGCGATCAGCCTTCTTCAAACTATAGCTTTCCCCAAAAAACTGAAGGAAAAGAACAACTGGATGTACATTTCCAAAATAAAAAAACAAAATAAAACCCTATATATAGAAATGAGCAAACGGGTGATATTTTGGGGAGCAGGCTAGCAGGCGGGGCCCATGACTTACATCGTAGGAGCCTACACAACACAAAACACCGTTGCTGTATGTAGGTTTTATTTTAAATCTTATATGTTGGAAATGTACATCCAGGGTTTTTTTGTTTACATTTTTTGGGGGGCTCCCAAGGGAGTGGAGCCCCAAGCTATAGCTTGTTTAGCTTATAGTAAATCCGGCACTGGAGGGGTGTTGAAAAAGAGAGGTTTTTTTGTTTCTGTTTTTTGTGCAACCTTCTTTTTCCTGTTCTTGTGGGCATCCCTCGAAGGGCAAACGCCACGGCCGCGATTTGGTCCTGCGCCTCGGAGAGCATAAGGATGGATTTCTGCATCTGATCCAGGAACCAAGCTGCCCGTTTCTTCTCCTTTCCCTGCTCTCTTTCCCCAATGAGGAATAAAAGAAAGCTTGGCTTTTTGTGCAGGCACCCCCCCTTGGAAAAGGGAGGCAGTTGCCGTGGCGACGAGAAGTAGGTCAGCAAAGCGGGGATGGAGGGGGGGGACCAGGCTGGCCTGCTGGCCGCAAACAGATTCGGCGCAGCTGCCAACTTGTGTGTGTAAATGGGGGAAAGGTTTGGCTGGCAATAGCTGCCTTCTCCCGCCAACCTGGTGCCACCAAAATTTACCGGGATGCAAGCCAGTTCTGCATGGCTTTGTGCATCCTAACCTCGCCCCAAAATTTATTTATTTTTGTGTGTGCTTTTCTTTTGGCAAATCCTAGCAAAGAGTAAAATTAAATAAATTCAGGATTAAGGTAAGGTCAGCAGACGTCACCTTTTCCCGGGGACAGTCCCCAGATTTGCAAATCAGCCCCCTGACAAAATCCATCTACAGGTGAAACTCGAAAAATTAGAATATCGTGGAAAAGTCCATTTATGTAAGCAATTGTTTTCATTAGCTACTGGAGTTTAATATATGAGATAGACTCATGACATGCAAAGCGAGATATGTCAAGCCTTTGTTTGTTATAATTGTGATGATTATGGCATACAGCTGATGAAAACCCCAAAGTTGAGATTGTTAATTTGGGGTTCTCATCAGCTGTACGCCATAATCATCACAATTATAACAAATAAAGGCTTGACATATCTCGCTTTGCATGTCATGAGTCTATCTCATATATTAGTTTCACCTTTTAAGTTGAATTACTGAAAGAAATGAACCTTTCCACGATATTCTAATTTTTCGAGTTTCACCTGTATTTAGTAGGAAGTTGAAAATTGTCCCCGGATTCATTGGAAAAAAAATCTGGTAACCTTAGATTAAGGTGGTGGAGTGGCCACAACCCTTCTCTCCAAGTGCAAGCAAGATTCCAGTCCTCATTGTTCTCGGCTTAAAAAGGGAATTGTGGAGAGGTCATATAATAATAATAATAATAATAATAATAATAATAATAATAATAATAATAAATTTTTACCCCACCCATCTGGCTGGGTTTCCCCAGCCACTCTGGGCAGCTGCCAACAGAACATTAAAAACAGAATAAAACTTCAAACATTAAAAACTTCCCTAAACAGGGCTGCCTTCAGATGTCTTCTAAAAGTCAGATAGTTGTTTATTTCCTTGACATCTGAAGGGAGGGCGCCACCACCGAGAAGGCCCTCCGCCTTCAGGTGTCTTCTAAAAGTCAGATAGTTGTTGATTTCCTTGGCATCTGATGGGTGGGTGCCATCACCGAGAAGACCCTCCGCCTGGTTCCCTGTAACCTCGCTTCTCGCAGGAAGGGAACTGCCAGAAGGCCCTCGGAGATGGACCTCAGTGTCAGGGTGGCTAGTGAAATTGTTCCCTTTTTATTGATATATTCAGTGCTTTTTTCCTGGGGGGACAGACGCATACCCCTAAACATTTTGTAAATCTTAACAGAAGAAACTAATTTTTTTTTTAAAAAAGTTTCTTATCTAGCACAGTGAATTGTCAGTTCCGTTGCTACCCCCAATGGTGGCCTTTTGTCCATTTACTGTATTTATTTCCCCTCAATTTGAACTATAAAATGGTGATTTCCTTGAGTCAAAATGAGAGCACCCCTAAACATTTTTTTTTAGAAAAAAAAAGCACTGGGTATATTTATTTACAGTACTGCATTTCTATGCCATTATGAGGCACACATTTTATCCTTCTAGGCTGGCTCCAGGTTGATTTATTATGATGATTATTAACCAGTATACAAATGTAATAATAACAACAACAACAACAACAACAACAACAACAACACCCCGCCCACTGGCTGGGTCTCCCCAACCCTGGGCGGCTTCCAACAAATATTAAAATACAACAGTATACAGATTAAAAACTTCCTTCAACAGGGAATATACAGCCCTTCATCCATAGATTTCACGGCGGTTTACAACATAAAATTGCAACATAATTGATTGATCAATCAATTGCATTTGTTATTATTGTTATGGTTTTTAAAATTTATATCCCGTCTTCTGGGGAGCTCAAGGCGGCGTATGTGGCTCTCCTCCTCTCTGTTTTGTTTTGTTTTTGTTTTGGCTGCTCTCAACAACCCTATGAGGTAGGTACAGCTGCTCCCAAACCATCCTGGTTGTTGCATGGCTGAAGTGGGGATTCGAACCCTGGCCTCCTGGGGTCCCCAGCTCAGGATTTCTCTGCCAGCCTGGTGAATCCTCAGATAAAATACAAAACCGTGTATATCTCTGGATAGAAATGTATTGATTATGGAACTAAACTGACAATATCATCATACAAAAAGTATACATAGATATTTCCTCCGAGGCTTTATATGCTTTAAAACATCAAAGTGCAATATACAAAGTGCAATATGCAATGTATAATGTGCAATATACAAAGTGGAATATACAAAGTGAAATATGCAATATACCCAGTACAAAGTGGAATATACAAAGTGCAATATACAATGTACAATATGCAATATACAAAGTGGAATATACAATGTGCAATATACAAAGTGCAATATACAAAGTGCAATATACAAAGTGGAATATAATGTTAAAGATGGTTATGCAAAAGTCTATAAGACGTATGGGTCTATCTTCCCAATGTTGGAGGTTATACAAAGTACCGTGACTGTCTGTTGTTGTTTCAGCCTGGTGAATCCTGGCAGATTTGGTTTAAGAAAACAAAACAAAACTATTATTTTAAATATTTTTTTCTTTTTCCCTAGCTCTGCGGGAAACTCTCCGGCCTGGAAGAGGATGGTGGCTTTGAGATTCCCACCCACCCTGAAGATGGGAATCACCAGGGCCAAAACAAGGCACGTTGGTTTTTACCTTGGTTCTCAAGCGCCTTGTTACTCAGACAACTTGGAACCCAAACACTGCAAACCCGGAAGTAACTGTTCCGGTTTGCAAACTTTTTTTCCGGAAGCCGAACGTGCTCCGTTTTTGAGTGTTACGCTTCAGTTTTGAGTGCCGCGCTTCCGATTTGAGTGTTACGCTGAGGTCTGTCTGTTTTTGCTATTTAATTTGCGCGTTTGTTTTCGCGGCTCTTTTTCGTTTTGTTTCTGCGACTGTGCGGAACCCAGTCCAGCTACTGAAGGATTGATTGTTTGTGACTGCAAGCACATTGTTGATTGCTTTCGTAAACGCAAAATAAACAGCAAAACCAAAAGCGCCAAATACCTTGAACTTAATCTGTTCCGGAAGTCCGTTTGACTTCCAAAATGTTCGGAAACCAGTACACTTACTTCCGGGTTTTCGGTGTTTGGGAACCAAGGTACTACTGTATTACTTTGGGAACCATGATTTTTAAAACAATCCTGCCAGGGATATCCTCCTTCCCTTGGATGTTGCTCATGAGTAACGACAAGCCTTTAGGTAAGCTATAATTATTTATTGTCCATGATGAATTTACAGAGTCTCTGCAGCCATGACTGCTCAGTCAGTTTCAGTTTCTCGGAGTGGCGGGCTTTCGCGCGCCCGCCAACACAACCAACGGCTCGGCACCCTAAAATGACGTCTGCGTCTCCTCCTACCCCCCTCGGCTCATCTTCCTGTCTGTGACTGACGGTGCTGGGTCTCTGCTCTGTCATCCCCAAGCCTGGCATCTCCCTCTCTTCCGGAGACATTTCCTGACGGGGGCTGGAGGAGGAGGATGAATCTGTGGAGATTATGGGTGGCTGTTCTCTATAACCCAGCGACCCCCCCCTTCCCTGGAGGAATCGCTATCTTCTCTCCCAGCTCTGGCTTGCTCCCCTCTCCCTCCCTGCTCCTCCCGAGTAGTCCCTCTTTCCCCGACAAATCCCATTTGCTTTTAAACGTTTTTTTCAACTCATTATCCATCGTTCCCCAAAAAACCTTTTACCCTTTTACATGTCCCCAGCTTTTACAGGAGCACCCCTTGGTGGCTACCTTTGTTGTTGTTTTTTTAAAATAATATTTATTAGAAATTTCCAATTAATTCCAAATTACAATACATGATTACATTTTCCCCAGCTCCCCTTTCTCTCACTAAGGGGAGCATACCAAACAACCCCCCCTCTCACTGGGGTGATCAACAATTCCTTCCTAATTTAACCACTTATCATCATTGCTTTTACAGACTTCCCCGATTCCCCCCCCCGTTGATTTCAATTTAACCCTTAATTCACAGTTATTGCCAATTGATCCCCATATTACTTTTCCTCCTCCTCACATTTTCCCACTCTTTTACTAAATACTCATTCGTCTTACACATTTTATTTATCATTTTAACCTATCCTCTGCATTCACTGTATTCCTGAACCTCCCTTACTTAATTCCAAGTTTCATTACAACATCCCATTTGAAATTAATTCTATTCAAACTCTTCCCCCCCCTTTCCCTCCTACACTCCCTAAAACTGAATTCTTATTCTATAACCGTTATCCATGACCCAACCGTATGTCTATACCATGACACAAAGAGAATTTCCATAAAAAAAATTCTGGTTTTTTTAAAATAATTTTTTATTATTTTTCAAAATACATCAAATTACAGCCAATTTAAATCTAACATAAAATACATTCACCATTGCTCTGCCGAGCTGCGACTCCCCTCCATCACGTCAGCAGGTTTTCTAGTCCAGTGTTTTTCAACCACTGTTCCGTGGCACACTAGTGTGCCGCGAGATGTTGCCTGGTGTGCCGTGGGAAAAATTGAAAAATTCAAGAGAATTACTTTATATATAGTCAATATAGGCACAGAGTTAATTTTTTTAACATTTTCTAATGGTGGTGTGCCTCGTGATTTTTTTCATGAAACAAGTGTGCCTTTGCCCAAAAAAGGTTGAAAAACACTGTTCTAGTCCAATCTCAACACACAGTTATTATTACTCCTATTAAACTATGTCAAAGGTTTATTCCAATCCTACTAGTGTTTTTTAAGCTTCCACGATTCAATCTTAAGTATTCCACAAATTTACTCCAGTTTCTCCGAAACCTCGAGTCATCCTGGTTTCTGACCCTACCGGTCAGTTTCGCCAATTCTGCATATTCCGCCATCTTCGTCTGCCACTCATCAATCGTTGGTAGTTCCTGTAATTTCCAATTTTGGGCAAGCAATGTTCTTGCTCCATAAAAAATTTCTGGTGGCTGCCTCTGACACCTGCATCTGATTCTTCCCTTTCCGCCTTGTGCAGGTGGAGGTGGTGTTCTGGCTCCTTTCCATGCTTGCCACCCGGGACAAGGAAGACATGTCTCGCACCCTGCTGGCGATGTCCAGCTCCCAGGAGAGCTGCCTGGCCATGCGGAAGTCAGGCTGCCTGCCCCTCCTCGTCCAGATCCTCCACGACACGGACCGGGAGCCGGGGGCCCCCGAGAGCCCCGGAGCCGCCGGGAAGGACTGCCGCATGCGGGCCAACGCAGCCCTGCACAACATCGTCTTCTCGCAGCCCGACGAAGGGCAGGCCAAGAAGGAGATGCGGGTGCTGCACGTTCTGGAGCAGATCCGCTCCTACTCGGAGACCTGCTGGGATTGGCTGAAGGCGCACAGCAAGGAGGGAGCCAAGATCCCCGAGGGGGGAGCAGGTAACCCCCTTCTCGCTCTCCGGGTAAAAGGTAAAGGACCCCCTGGACGGTTAAGTCCAGTCAAAGGCGGCTATGGGGTTGCGGCACTCATCTCGCTTTCAGGCCGAGGGAGCCGGCGTTTGTCCGCGGACAGCTTTCCGGGTCATGTGGCCGGCAGGACTAAACCGCTTCTGACGCATGACGGAAACCGGAGCGCATGGAAACGCCGTCTACCTTCCCGCCACAGCGATATCTATTTATCTACTTGCCCTGGTGTGCTTTCGAACTGCTAGGTTGGCAGGAGCTGGGGCAGAGCGACGGGAGCTCACCCCGTCATTGCAGAGATTCGAACCGCCGACCTTCCGATCGGCAAGCCCAAGAGGCTTGGTCGTTTAGACCACAGCGCCACCCGCGTCCCATCAGAGGATGTTCGCCGGGCCGAGCTCTATAGCACCACCACGGCAGCAGGCCAGAAAGGGTACTGCACAGAGGTTACTTCCAAGGACTAGCAAGGGGGGGGCCTGACGTTCCTGTGCAGATTGTATTTCTGCTCATAAAGTGTTCGCACCGGAGAGCTTCTGCCGGCCTGTGTGGGTGACATAGACCTAGGCAGAGTGGCGTAGAAAGCGGTTTCTTGTAAACAGCAAGGACTGGAATTGTACTTGATCTTTAGAGGGGGACGTAGCTTAGGGGGAGAGAGTCTGCTTGGTGTGCAGAAGGTTCAGGTAAGGTGGAGAACATTTTCTGCCCCAAACCCTTGAGGGCCTCTGCCAGTCAGTGCTGAGCGAGATGGCCTGACTCTGCGCATAAGGCGATCCCTAGGTTCCTTCGACTGAGTCTCAAGGCAGAGCCCACAGCTGAGAGAGGTCTCTACGCTGTTGTTTTTTTTGCAGAGTTGCCCTTCTGAGCTCAACTATCTATAAATACATTTCATATACGTTTTCCTTGGCAGGGCCCGTCCCCATCGAGCCGCAAATCTGCCAAGCCACATGCGCCATCATGAAACTCTCCTTCGACGAAGACTATCGCCGGGCTATGAACGAGCTGGGTGAGCGGAAATTAAGTTTCTACCATTCTCCTTCCCTCCCACAAAAATATGATAAATAAAATGTGACCGATATCTCCCCCGCCCTGCTTGTCTCTCGCTCTCTGTCCCCTCTCCCCGCTTTTCTGTGATCCCTGCCTTGCCAGGGGTTGAGCTAAATGCCCTCTGGGGTCCCCCCTCACTCTTACAATCCCACAGCTCTGTTCTAAAAAATTATTCAGGTTTATACATTTCGCTAATTTTACAATCATTCTACCGTCTCCAACCTTGACTTCCTTCCCCCTCTTCCTGCGCGGTTCCTTAAATTCATTTTTAATATCTTCTGCATATCCAAATTGATTTAATTTGCTCATTTATTCATCTAAATATATACTCTTATAAAACTGCAGGTCATTGCAATAACCCTGCCAATGTTCTTATCTGCTTACAATTTATCTGTAAATATTCAGTAAACCGTTTATCATGGTTTCTTATTCTTACGGTAAGTTTTGCGCATTTCTGCGTAGTCCATAAGTTTCTGTATCCGTTCTTCCTTTGCTGGGACTTCTTCTTCCTTCCATTTTTGGGCAAGTAACATTCTTGCTGCTGTAGTCGCATACATCAATAAGTTTCTATAAATTTTAGGTAGTTCTGGTCCCTAAAATTCCCAAAAGAAAAGCTTCTGGGTTGTTGTTGTATTTCAAACGTTATTTTAAACATCCTTTTCAGTTCATTATATATCATTTCCCAGTAAGCTTTAACCTTGCTAGATAAAGGTAAAGAGACCCCTGACCGTTAGGTCCAGTCGTGTCCGACTCTGGGGTTGCAGCGCTCATCTCGCTTCCGGGTCATGTGGCCAGCATGACTAAGCCGCTTCTGGCGAACCAGAGCAGCGCACGGAAACGCCGTTTACCTTCCCGCCGGAGCGGTACCTATTTATCTACTTGCACTTTGACGTGCTTTCGAACTGCTAGGTTGGCAGGAGCAGGGACCGAGCAACGGGAGCTCACCCTGTCATTGCGGGGATTCGAACCGCCGACCTTCTGATCGGCAAGCCCTAGGCTCTGTGGTTTAACCTTAAAAAAGAGAGAGAGATGCTCTTAAATATGTCCGGGGTCAAACACAGAAGCAGTTCAAAGCCTCCCTTTTCTTCTTCCCAGGCGGTCTGCAGGCTGTTGCCGAACTGCTCCAGGTAGACTACGAAATGCACCGAATGACCAGCGACCCCCTCAACCTGGCCCTGCGCCGTTACACCGGCATGGCTCTGACGAACCTCACGTTTGGGGACGTTGTCAACAAGGTATTGTGTGGGGTAGCAATGGATAAGTAAGCCGGGTTGGAGAGCAGAGGGTTCTCCGTTTGCAGAGAATATTCAAAACACGATAAAACACCAAACATTAAAAACTTCCCTAAACAGGTCTGCCTTCAGATATTTTCTAAATGTCATATAGTTTACCTTCCCGCTGCAGCGGTACCTATTTATCTACTTGCCCCAGCATGCTTTCGAACTGCTAGGTTGGCAGGAGCTGGGACAGAGCAACGGGAGCTCAAATAGACATCTGATGGGAGGGTGCCACCACCGAGAAGGCCCTCCGCCTTCAGATGTCTTCTAAAAGTCAGATAGTTGTTTATTTCCTTGATATCTGATGGGAGGGTGCCACCACCAAGAAGGCCCTCTGCCTGGTTCCCTGTAACCTCGCTTCTCACAGGGAGGGAACCGCCAGAAAATGCTCGGAGCTGGACCTCAGTGTCCGGGCTGGACGATGGGGGTGGAGACGCTCCTTCAGGTGTACTGGGCCGTTTTGGGCTTTCAAGGTCAGCGCCAACACTTTGAATTGTGTTCAGAAATGTACTGGGAGCCAATGGAGGTCTTTTAGGACCGGTGTAATATGGTCTCCGCTCCCAGTCCGCAGTCTAGCCGCCGCATTCTGGGTTAGTTGCAGTTTCCGGGTCACCTTCAAAGGCAGCCCCATAGAGAACGCATTGCAGTAGTCCAAGCGGGAGATAACCAGAGCATGGACCACTGTGGAGAGACAGTCTGCGGGCAGGGAGGGTCTCATCCTGCGTACCAGATTAACCGTCGCTGTTTTGAATTTATGCTTTTTCGCAGTCGGTCCTGCAAACCACTGAACAATGCTCTTTTATATAATGCGGTGGGGGAGCACTGGGGATGAGTTTGTGGGACTGAAGGGGCACCCCCTGAAAAAGGTTGGGGTACCACCAGTCTACTGTTTATGGGCGCATTGCGCTTTGGAGGCGAAATGCAGAAATGAGGAGCATTTGAAGGCAAAGGGGCGAGCTGGTTTTGATGGGAGAGCACAGCAGTTTCTCAGATTATGACCCTTCTCCCCACCTCTCCTCCCTCGTTTCTCATTTTGCCCCACCCCCAACCCAGGCGACACTGTGCTCCCGCCAGAGATGTATGCAGGCTATTGTGGCGCAGTTGGCGTCTGAAAGTGAAGAGCTCCACCAGGTAAGGATGGCTCAAAGGCAAGGGGTGTGTGTGATCTGCTTGCATCTGCCCACAGCAAGCTTCCCTAGCTGACTTCCACATAGTTCTGTGCGGACTTCCACAGCAGACTTCCACACTTCTGCAGCAGACCTCTGCAGCAGACTTCCATACACTTCCAGAAAAGACTTTGACACTTCTGCAGAAGACTTCCACATACTTCCACACACTTTAGCAGAAGACTTCCACATACTTCCACACACTTCCGCAAAAGACTTCCACACTTCCACAGACTTCGGCAGCAGACTTTGACACTTCCGCAGATGACTTCCACACTTCTGCAGAAGACTTCCACATACTTCCACACACTTCCGCAAAAGACTTCCACACTTCCACAGACTTCGGCAGCAGACTTCGACACTTCTGCAGAAGACTTCCACATACTTCCACACACTTTGGCAGAAGACTTCCACACTTCCAGACTTCGGCAGCAGACTTCGACACTTCAGCAGAAGACTTCCACATACTTCCACACACTTTGGCAGAAGACTTCCACATACTTCCACACACTTCTGCAAAAGACTTCCACATACTTCCACACACTTCCGCAAAAGACTTCCACACTTCCACAGACTTCGGCAGCAGACTTCCACACTTCCGCAGAAGACTTCCACATACTTCCACACACTTTGGCAGAAGACTTCCACATACTTCCACACACTTTGGCAGAAGACTTCCACACTTCCAGACTTCGGCAGCAGACTTCGACACTTCAGCAGAAGACTTCCACATACTTCCACACACTTCTGCAAAATACTTCTACACTTCCAGACTTCGGCAGCAGACTTCCACACTTCCGCAGAAGACTTCCACATACTTCCACACACTTTGGCAGAAGACTTCCACATACTTCCACACACTTTGGCAGAAGACTTCCACACTTCCAGACTTCGGCAGCAGACTTCCACACTTCCGCAGAAGACTTCCACATACTTCCGCAAAAGACTTCCATACTTCTGCAGAACACTTCTACATACTTCCACACACTTCCTCACAGACGTCACCAACCTGGCGCCCCTCTCCAGATGTGTTGGGCCAATGTGCAGGGTTGTCACAATGAGGAACAGTCATACCTCATGTTATGGACGTTTTAGGTTACGTGTTTTCAGGTTGCGGACCGCGGGAAACCCAGAAGCACCGGAACAGGTTACTTCTGGGTTTTGCCACTTCGCGCCTGCGCAGATGCAGCGCTTCAGGATGCAAACACTGCGGGTAGCAGACGTGCCTCCGTCACGGATTATGTCCGCAACCCGAGATTCCACTGTATCTGTCCATTTCACTTTCTCCCCATTTTTGTCCCCTCTCCCCTCCACTCACCTTCAGTTAAGTTCTCCATATTCCCACATTGGTTTTTTTTTGGGGGGGGGTTATGGGGGGGGAGGACATTTGTGGACATTTGTAGGCATTTAGCATATATTTTCCCCAATTTATATTATTTATTTATCGCATAAGATTTCTACGTCGCCCAGATGCAAAGGCAAAACGACGACACAAAGAATAAAGCGGTGGAATTATCAGCAAAAAACCCCCAAACGGCTGGAAAAAACCACCACTGAAAACCTTTTTTAAATTTTTTTTAAAAATGGTAACCTAAAAACCAGATTAAAACAGATTGTATACATCTGGATAAGGCTTCTCCGAACGGAGATGTTCTTAGCAGGTGCCGAAAAGAGCGCAGGGAAGGCACGTGCCTGGTGTCAATCGGCAGGGAATTCCAAAGTTTTGCCCTGGATCAGCAAATCCCTCTGAATGTAGCCAACTCCCAAGCGCACACTGCAGCCTCCTAAAGCCGCTGGCTACCGTCATTTGAACTCTGTGCCCTTCCGAGATCAGTAATCGGCTTCCCTCCCCTCTCTTCCCCTCCCGATCCTCTTCTTCCTCCTCCTCTCAGGTGGTCTCTAGCATTCTCCGAAACCTCTCCTGGCGTGCAGACATGAATAGCAAGAAGGTGCTGAGGGACGTCGGCAGTGTCACGGGCCTGATGCAGTGCGCCCTGCGGGCCAACAAGGTGAGCCGGGAAGCGGCTAATAATAATAATAATAATAATAATAATAATAATAATAATAATTTTATTTTTATACCCCGCCCATCTGGCTGGGTTTCCCCAGCCACTCTGGGCAGCTTCCAACAGAATATTAAAAACACATAAAACATCAAACATTAAAAACTTCCCTAAACAGGGCTGCCTTCAGATGTCTTCTAAAAGTCAGATAGTTGTTTATTTCCTTGACATCTGATGGGAGGGCGCCACCACCGAGAAGGCCCTCTGCCTGGTTCCCTGTAACCTCACTTCTCGCAGGGAGGGAACCGCCAGAAGGCCCTCGGAGCTGGACCCCGGCGTCCATGCTGGATGATGGGGGTAGAGATGCTCCTTCAGGGATACTGGGCCTTTGAGGCCGTTTAGGGATTTCAAGGTCAGCACCAAGACTTTGAATTGTGCTCAAAAACATACTGGGAGCCGATGTAGGTCTTTCAAGACCGGGGTTACGTGGTCTTGGCGGTCCGTTGCCTGTCAATGGCGGAAGCTCGTTGACGCAAATGGGGCCATGGCCTTCCACTCTCTCGGATGATTATTATTAATAATAATAATAATAATAATTTATTTGTACCCCGCCCATCTGGCTGGGTTTCCCCAGCCACTCTGGGCAGCTTCCAGCGAAGATTAAAACATCACACATTAAAACCTTCCATAAACAGGGCTGCCTTCAGATGTCTTCTAAAAGTCAGGTAGTTGTTTATTTCCTTGACATCTGATGGGAGGGCGCCACCACCAAGAAGGCCCTCTGCCTGGTTCCCTGTAACCTCGCTTCTCGCAGCGAGGGAACCGCCAGAAGGCCCTCGGCGCTGGGCCTCAGTGTCCGGGCACAACGATGGGGATGGAGACGCTTCTTCGGGTATACTGGGCCGAGGTCGTTTAGGACAACCTCTTGCCTGCAGCCAAGCGGAAGCCGCGCCTTGGTTTCCAAACGTTTTGGAAGTCGGACGGACTTCCAGAACGCATTCCGTCCGACCTCCGAGGTTACTACTGTACTGCCCTTCTTCCGAAGGTCTCGGGGCGTTTCACAGCTCCTGGGATCCTCTGGGAGAGGAGCCCACGGTTGATTCAAAGCGGTCTCGTAGTGCTCCAAACGCCTGGGGTGAACGCAGCCTCATTGCCTCCTTCTCTCTGCTGTTTTGCGCCAGGAATCCACCCTCAAGAGCATCCTCAGCGCCCTGTGGAATCTCTCGGCTCACAGTACGGAGAACAAAGCCGCCATCTGCCTGGTGGACGGAGCCCTGGGCTTTCTGGTCAGCACCCTCACCTATAAGTGCCAAAGCAACTCGCTAGCCATCATTGAGAGCGGAGGAGGGATCCTGAGAAACGTCTCCAGCCTCGTGGCCACCAAGGAAGATTACAGGTCAGTGGCTCTCCCCCTCTGATTTCTCAGCCTCCACTGGGTTCATCTTTCTCTCTCTGTGCCGTTGCAAAACTGAGGGCAGGAGACAGAGACCAGCAGCCCGGGTCCTTTTGCACCCCACGCAAACCCCTCTCAGAGTCCGCTTTCGTGACCTAGCAATTCCAAAATATAGACCTTGCTTTTACCCTCGCAAGATTGAATGTCTTGCCCTCGGCTGTACTCGAAGGGACGATTCCAACAGATTCCACGCGAAAAACGCTTACGTCCCTGCGGAGATGGCAGCCCCGAATCTGTGGCGCATTCCCTTCTGGCTTGCCCTCTTGATAAAAGACTTGAAGAATGAGATTATCACCCCTCTTTTATTGTCCATTCCGGGTCGCCCAGCCACTGCCCCGGTGTCCTTTCTCTTTCTCAAACACCTTGGTACTCAAACGCCTTGGTTCCCAAACGCCAAAAACCCGGAAGTAAAGTGTTCCTGTTTTTGAACGTTTTTCGGAAGCCGAACGTCCGATGTGGCTGTCGGCTATTTTTTCCTGGGCGCCTTCACCAATCAGAAGCTGCGCTTCTGTGCAGCTAAGGAAAAAGTTAAAATTTTAATTTTTACCATCCACAATACTGTCTTATTTATTTTATAGTACAGTACATTGTTTCTTGCTTTCGTTTTGTGGATCAAAAGGGTCTCGTTATATAGCAAAATTCATGTTCAATTGCTGTTTTAGGGGTTGTTTTTAAAAGTCCGGAACGGATTAATCCATTTTGCCTTACAGTGGTACCTCTGGTTACGTACTTAATTGGTTCCGGAGGTCCGTTCTTAACCTGAAACTGTTCTTAACCTGAAGCACCACTTTAGCTAATGGGGCCTCCCGCTGCGCCGCCAGAGCACGATTTCTGTTCTTATCCTGAAGCAAAGTTCTTAACCTGAAGCGTTATTTCTGGGTTAGCGGAGTCTGTAACCTGAAGCGTCTGTAACCTGAAGCGTACAGGTGAAACTCGAAAAATTAGAATATCGTGGAAAAGTCCATTTATGTAAGCAATTGTTTTCATTAGCTACTGGAGTTTAATATATGAGATAGACTCATGACATGCAAAGCGAGATATGTCAAGCCTTTGCTTGTTATAATTGTGATGATTATGGCGTACAGCTGATGAAAACCCCAAAGTTGAGATTGTTAATTTGGGGTTCTCATCAGCTGTACGCCATAATCATCACAATTATAACAAATAAAGGCTTGACATATCTCGCTTTGCATGTCATGAGTCTATCTCATATATTAGTTTCACCTTTTAAGTTGAATTACTGAAAGAAATGAACCTTTCCACGATATTCTAATTTTTCAAGTTTCACCTGTATGTAACAACTGCGAACCATGTTTCATTAGCCCATTTTGCATGACTTTCTATGGGAGAGCGCGCCTTGGTTTCGGAACGCTTTGGTTTTGGAACGGACTTCCGGAACGGATTAAGTTTGAGAACCAAGGTACCACTGTACAGTGAAACGCAGGTCCATGCCACTGTTTTTTAACATTTATTCCCCACCCAACTGTCTTCCAGGCAAGTCCTGAGAGACCACAACTGCCTGCAGACCCTCCTGCAGCACCTCAAGTCACACAGCCTGACCATCGTCAGCAATGCCTGCGGCACCCTCTGGAACCTCTCGGCACGCAGCCCCAAAGACCAGGAGCTCCTGTGGGACCTGGGCGCCGTCAGCATGCTCCGAAACCTCGTGCACTCCAAGCACAAGATGATCGCCATGGGCAGTGCGGCGGCCTTGCGGAACCTCCTGGCCAACCGCCCCCCGAAATACAAAGACGCCCTGGTCATCTCGCCGGGGTCCTGCATGCCGTCGCTGTACATGAGGAAGCAGAAGGCGCTGGAGGCCGAGCTGGACACAAAACACCTGGCCGAGGCCTTTGACAGCCTGGAGAAGCAGACTTTGAAGACGCAGACCGCCAAAAAGCCCATGCGCCACATGGAGAGCTTGGTGAAAGACTACGCCTCCGATTCGGGGTGCTTTGACGACGACGAGGGCCCCAACGCCTCCGAGACGGGGAACCCCTCTGTCCTCTCCATGTTCCTGAACTCCTCCTTCCTCCAAGGGCAGGCGTTGCCGAGAGCCGGCACACCGCGGAGGTGCCCCGAGCCGGAGAAGGACGGGAGCCGGCAGCCGGAAGCTGCTCAGGTCGCCCCTTCGCTGCTCCGCCCGGACGAGGACGTCTCCGCGGCGGCCGAGAAGCTGGCCAACAAAATCTCCACCGCCGTGGCCAAGATCGACAAGCTGGTGGAGGACATCTCCGTCCTGCACACGTCGTCGGACGACAGCTTCAGCCTCAGCTCCGAGGACCACTGCTTGGACTGGCAGCTGGGGCTCGAGGAGGTGCACGAGGCCCGCGCCCAGTCGTGCTCGCCGTGCCGGCTGTCGGACGCCAGCGGCTTTGCCAAGCGGGAAGGCCTGTGCCGGGCCCACACCCTCCTGCGGCTCAAGACGGCCTACACCAGCCTCTCCAACGACAGCCTCAACAGCGGGAGCACCAGCGACGGCTACTGCACCAAGGAGCACATGAAACCGTGCACCGGGACGACCTTCTTGGACTTTAAAGACGAGCTACATCGCTACCAGAAGCGGCCCAGCCGCCTGGACCTGAAAAACATCTTGAGCAACAGGCCAGAGAAGGCGGAGGGGCCGGGGATGAAACGTCAAGGAGCCGGCGAGGTGGCGGAGAAGCCGGAAAACCTCGGGAAGCTCCTGAAAGCAGCTGATGCTGGGGTTGCCGAGAAGGAGCCAGAACCCCAAAAGAAAGTTCCGAGCAATGATCTAAACGCAGACCCCAAAGTCCAGACGATTAAGCTTTCGCCGTCCTACCAGCATGTCCCTCTGGTGGAGAGCATTGGGAACGGTAGCTCAGCGCCCGAAACGGCAGGGCTGCAGGGAGCCGGTCCCTTCTACCCCAGCTTGTCGCTGAAGTCGATGGAAAACCTGAGCAAGATTCCCGAGAAGCTGCCCGCTCGGCCCCTGGCCCCCGCGGGGCAAGAGCAGCTGCAGAAGTACTCCGTGGAAGACACGCCAATCTGCTTCTCCCGCTGCAGCTCGCTCTCGTCGCTCTCCTCGGCAGACAACGTTCTGGACGGGCAGAGCCACAGCGAGAACGAGACGGACAGCGACTCCTCGCTGGAGATCATCGAGGTGGAAGAGGTGGCCGAGATGGAGGAGTTGCGGAAGGGAGGGCAAGCGAGGCTGGAAGCGGAGTCTGCCCCGGCCGCCTCGCAGCCCATCGCCATCCCTTTCCCCAAGAAGGAGAAGATCTTCCTCCGCGGAGCTTCGCCCTGCCGGCCGGAAGACTTGACGCCGTCCAGTTCCTCCGAGAACTACATACAGGAGACGCCGCTGGTGATGAGCCGCTGCAGCTCGGTCAGCTCGCTGGGCAGCTTCGAGAGCCCGTCCATCGCCAGCTCTATCCAAAGCGAGCCCTGCAGCGAGATGATCAGCGGCACCATCAGTCCCAGCGAGCTGCCCGACAGTCCCGGGCAGACCATGCCCCCCAGCCGCAGCAAAACGCCCCTGTTCGAGCACAGCGGTCAGCCCGAGAAGGAGGCGAGCCAGTTCAACATCCAGTGGGAGAACAACGTCAAGAAGTTCATGGAGATCACGGATTTTAAGGAGCGGTTCCAGGTGCCCCAAGACCTCGACTCCATGGTCTACTTCACCGTGGAGAAGCCCAACGAGAACTTCTCCTGCGCTTCCAGCTTGAGCGCGCTTCCTCTCCACGAGCACTACGTCCAGAAGGACGTGGAGCTGAAGCTGATGCCACCTTTCCCCGAGAGGAGCGGCGGCGGTGGCCTGGGCTTTGCGGCGCACGAGGAAGAGAGGGCCAACGAGAGCCAGAGGAAGCCAGAGCGCCTCGAGCTGACCTCCGACGAAGACATCGAGATCTTGAAGGAGTGCATCAATTCGGCCATGCCGTCCCGCTTCCGGAAAGTGAGGACGTCTCTCGTCTCCGGGTTTCCGGGCCAAGTTCTGAACCCTCAAACCAAGAAGCCAGTGCATGTCCCAGTTTATATGCTGGTCCCTGCCAGTTCTCACCTGGGTTTCCCCAAGCACAGGCGTACGGCGGCCACCACAAGGCCCAGCAAAGACTACGTCGGCGACGAGGATTCCTTCACTGACTCAGCGGAAGGGACTCCGGTCAACTTCTCCAGCGCGGCTTCCCTGAGCGACGAGACGCTCCAGTACCCAACGAAGGAGGAGGCGGACTTGAGGCGATGCTCTGGGAAGAGGAGGGAGGCTCTGGGCCCACGTGGATTAGGCCTCAAGATGGAGGTGGCACAGGGTGAGGCGGGAGGCTTCCGGGCCGGAAGGATAACCTCCAGCCATTCTACGCCAACCAGGGTGGCGTCCGCGTACAAGCACAACACGGGTTCGAGCCACACCAGCCCGCTCCGCACAGGCCGGGCCCAGTCGGCCGAGTCCAAGCGAGGACACGTCCCCCTCAGGAACCTGGAGCTGACGCTCGTGAGGCAGGGCAGCCTGAGGGCCAGCTCGGAAGGCAGCCGTTCCAGGAAAGATGCCCCTCGGGAAAACGGCAACAGCGACATGGTCTTCCAGTCGCTGTGCCATACCACGCCGACCGAAGAGGCAGTCTATTGCTTCTATGAGAACGACTCAGACGACTTGGCAGAGCTCGGGGCGAGGCGTTCGCCCAGGAGGAAGGCCGGCGCACCCGGCAAAGGCCAAAGAAAGGAAGCTTGGGTCAAGACAGAGGCTGAGTTTGCTTCCAGGCAGCCGCCGCCGAAAACCAAGATGGCAGCCAAGCTGCGCAGCAACCTCATTGCGGACGAGACACCGCCATGCTATTCCCTCAGCTCCTCCCTGAGTTCCCTGAGCGACGTGGAGCTGTGCCACACAGAAGGGAGGGGGCAGCTGTACGGCCGAGCCAAGCTGGCCTTGAGCCGGCGGCAGGAGATGCGGGCAGCGCTGTCCAAGCGGAGGGGCAGCTCGGGGAGCTCCCCCAGCTGCGAGTCGGACGACAACCTGCTGCTGCCCAAGGGGGTCGGGTCGGCCGCGCCCAAGAGGAGGAGGCACTCCGGGAAGAGGAAGCAGGGCGAGAAGGAAAGGAAGGGGCGGAAGGCCCACGAGCGGAAGTCAGAGGCCACGCCGGACGAAGCCGCCTCCGAAAGAGGCTCAGACCTGGACAGCGTCGACTGGAAGGCGATCCAGGAAGGGGCCGACTCCATTGTCACCTGGCTGCACCAGGCGGCCTCCTCTTTTGCCCGCGACCCGTCCTCGGAATCGGACTCCATCCTCTCTTTCATGTCCGGCCTCTCGTCGGGATCCACGTTGCAGCTGTCTCTGGAGAGGAAGGAGAAGAAGGCGGGCAGGAAGGTCCCCGGCCGTCACGCGGAGAAGAAAGACCTCCCAAGGGCGTTCCAGGATGGCAAGAAGGTGGTCGCCGCAGGAGGTGCCAGGGCCCAGAACAGCCGGGCGGAGAAAAGCATTCAGCAGAAGCCGCTCACCAACTTGCCGGTGGTCTTCCGAGGCCGGACGGTGATCTACATGCCAAACGTGGCGAAGGACTCGCAGGCACAGAGCCCCAGAGCCGCCCCGAAGAAGACAGGACCCCCAGCGAAGCAGGAAACGCCTGCGAAGAACCTCAGCCTGAACCAGCAGAGATCTCGGAGCCTCCACAGGCCGGGGAAGATCTCGGAGATGGTGGACCTCACCTTGCCGAAACGGAGCGCGACTCCGCCGGCCCGGATGACAAAAGCCCCTTCCTCGGGGTCTTCCCGGACGTCCACGCCATCTCAGCCCAACCAGAAGAAGCTGACGTCCCCTTCGCAGCCGCCCGGCCGGCAGATACCGTCTCGGGAAGCTGGGAAGGCAAACGGGAACGCCACATCTCCCGGCCAGAACCCCAAGCCAGTGCAGAAGTCTCCCGTGCCTAAGCAACACAAGACCCAGAAGTCTCCCGTCCGAATCCCCTTCATGCAGAAGCCCGTGAAGAAAACGCTGCCGGCCAGGAGCGCCATGCCTACGTTGGAGGAGCAGGTGGGGAGAGGCAGAGGGACGAGGCCCCAGACCGGCGGGAAGACCGCCCTGCAAAACAGCCACCTCAATCTGGTGCGCATGTCCTCGGCGAGGTCCACCGCCAGCGAGTCGGACCGCTCCGGCTTCCTGAGGCAGCTGACGTTCATCAAGGAGTCATCCGGCCTGCTCATGAGGCACCGGGCAGAGCTTTCATCAGCACAGCCGAACTCGAGGCTCTCCCCAGCCGCTTCGCCTCGGAGAGGCCGCCCCGGCCTTCCGCCCGTTTTCCTCTGCTCCTCCCGGTGCGACGAGCTCAAGGCAGACAAGCCCGTGGGGCTGATGCAGCGGCCTGTCGTCCCGAGGGCGCCTCTGTCGAGCCACGGGGTCCCCACGGGCATGAGGCCTCCGAGGCGGACCAGCTCGGAAAGCCCCTGCAGGCTCCCGGTCAAAACGGGCCACGTCCCGCCGGAGCCTTTCAAACGGTACTCGTCGTCCCCTCAGATCAACGTCGTCAAGAGGACGGGCAGCCCGGCCACTCCTGCTTGCCAAGAGCCCGCAAAGAAGAAGAGCGAAGAGGGGCCCAAGCTACCTGTGGTGCCTCCTCTGGGAACTCCAGGAAAGCAGGCCGAAGAGGCACAGCAGGCGATGGTGAGGGGGACTTGGAAGCGCATTCGGGACGAGGACATCCCCCACATCCTGAAGACCACCCTCCCTCCCTCGGCCCTGCCACTGGTCAGCACCTTGGAGGAGGAAGAGGCCCCCCAGGCCCAGAGGAAGACCAGCGACGCCGTCGTGCAGACGGAAGACTTCTCCGCCGCCAAAACCAACTCCAGCACCTCTCCGACGATGGAGACCAAGCCTGCGCTCGCGTTCTCCTCGGAAGCGGGAGAGGCGGCCGGCGGTCCGAATCCAGCCAAGGCCCCCGTGGCGGTGCCCATCTCCTTCACGCACGAAGCGCCCGTCAGCTCCCTCGGGAACTTCCCCCCCAGCAGGCACAGCTCCCCGAGCCGGGCTGCCCGGGTGACCCCTTTCAACTACACGCCCAGCCCCATGGCGGAGCCGGCGGACAACGACAAACAGATCCAAAAAGTGCAGGTCTGAGCAGCCACCGGCGTGGCCGTCGCACCTCTGTATGAACACAGGAACTTGTCTCCGTTTGCTTTTCTTTCGTTCTTTTTTTCTATTTAAAAAAAAAAAGAGGGAGACTTTGTCCCCGCCTTGCTTCTTAGCAAAGCAAAGAAGGATCGGGGAGGGTTTTTTTCCATATTAACACAGGACTGGCGGAGCTGTTTCTTGGGCCGCGGCTATTTGCTGGGGAGAGATTCCTTTCATGCCGAACAAATCCTTCCTCTCTTTCAAAACGGCTTCTCGGACTTCTTACGCACCAAGAGATGCCCAAAGCCACACCACATACTTCGGGGTCAACGTGGCTGTCGGTGGTGGTGCTACGAGGTGGATCGGCGCCCAACCACCCAATCTGCGGGGGGTGAGGGTGAGCGTTTCGAGAAACGGAGGCCGGGAGTTCTTCGCCCCCGTTCGGAATGAAACGTGGCGTTCTCCCGCAGGGGAAAACCCCCCTTCCTGCTTGGATGACGAGATTACGGGGTCGTCTTTCGGAATAGTATCTCACCGCTTCCTCACGCACCACCCCTTGCCGAATCCGTTATTCCCGGCCTCGTACAGACACGCTCTGTTTCAAACACAGCTCTTTCCCCCACTCCCGATCGCCCTTCGCAAGGGGGTGGACGGAAAACACCGCCAGACGGATCGGTCCTTCTTTGCCCCCCCACCTCTTCGTTCCACGATTCCACCAAGCCACCTTGGGGGCAGGGCGGGGGGGGGGGTGTCTCCTGCCTTCCTTTGCTTTCCTGCAAACCACAGGCACAAACTTAAGAATCAGATGGCCGCCATATTATTAATTACTGGCCGGGGGTGGCCCAGGTGGTACGCTTGAGATGTTACCTGGGCTCCAGCGACGTATGCCAAATCACAGACCTGTAGTGTTGGAAAGGGACCCGAAGAGCCATCTAGCCTGACCCCGTGCAATGCAAGAATCGTCGCTCCCCCTGCTGTGCGGGACAACTGTCGCGAGTGAACTCACCCTGAATGGGACATTGGGCGATGATTTTTTTTGGGGGGGGGGACACACACAAAGCGAAGGGGGTTATGGGAAAGAGAGAGCCTTAACCTCAACTCTCAGTTGCATGTATTAGGCCGCGATCCTGCGCACCTGCTTACCTGGAGGTGAGCATCCATTGGACTCAGTGGGGCTTACGTCCGAGTCGCCCTGCCTAGGACTCCACTTTTAGTCTCCTGTGTTATGGGCACTAATACCGATTGAATTAAAAGCAGAAAAAACGAGAGAGTTTCCTCTGGTTTACTTGGGGGTGGGGGATGGGGAGACGTTTAAGCAAGGGGAGGGGGAAGGATAAGGGGTGGTGGGTGAGGAAATTTTACGTGGCAGAGGGGCTTGAAATAAGCACCCCCCTTGGGTGCCCCCCCCCGGCTACATCCCATCAGCCACGCCCCTTTCCTCCAGGACACACCCCTTTCCTCCAGGACACACCCCCTTGTCAGCTCTGCTCAGCTCAGTGGTAGAGCGTGCGCTCTGGTCGCAAAACTTCCCTGGTTCAATCCTTGGTATTTCCAGGTAGGGAGAGAGTGAAATCCCAACTGCTGCCTGTCAGTGCGAGTAATACTGAGCAAGATGGGGTGGCTTAGACGCCTTTTCATGGAAACTTGAGGACTAGAAACTTGCTTCGTTTCTAAGGAAAGGGCAACAACTCGGCATCGTAGGGCTGTAGAGTTTGAGGGCAACCTGAGGGTCATCCAGTCCAACCCCCTAGAAGGCAGGGATCTCAGCCAAAACACCCAGGACAAGGTGGCCACCCAACGTCTGCTTAAAAGCCTACAAGGAAGGAGAGTCCGCCACCTTCCATCCCACGCTGGACAGCTCCGACTGCCAGAAAATTCCTCTCGATGTTGAGTCGGAATCTCCTTTCTCGCAACTTGAAGCCATGGGTTCGAGTCCTACCCACCGGAGCAGGAGAAAACCAAGCTCGCTTCCCTCTTCCGTTTGACACCCCTTGAGATGGCTTTCATATCTCCTCTTTACCAAGCGAAACATACCCAGCTCCCTCAACCGTTCCTCATCAGGCTCGGTTTCCACACACCCCGATAGCAGAGGCAATGCCTTCCACGCACAGGGCCCAGTTTCAACCCCCCAAAAAAGACCCCCTGCCTGAAACTCCAAAGAGCCGCTGCTGCCAGTCAGTGTACACAAGACTGGGTGGGCCAGGTGACCGGACAAAGGCCACCCAGCAAGATCCATGTCCGAGTGGCAAGATTTGAACCCTGATCTCCCAAGTCCTAGGAAGGGGACACTCTAATCACTGGCTTTTGCATTTGGAAATTAATGGGGAGGAGAATCCTGTTAGCTGTTCGCAGTCTCCTTCCTAGCCAGCATGACCAATGGTTAGGGAGGATAGAAATCAAACTCTGAAATGGCTGGAGAGGGTAAGCTGACTCCCACAGATAACAGAAATTACCATACCTGGGGGTGGGGGTGGGCAATGGAAAGGCAAACCTAAAAAAAGGCGTTTTTTCCCCCTCTTCCAGCCATTAGTTCCCATGGGAACACATTGCCCTCACTTCGTTTGCTTTTTACATAACAAAGGCGGATTTGTTTGCAAGGTTTGAGAGCCATTGTCTGTAAAAGGGAGCCCCTTCTGGGACTCCAGATCCCCTGCCTGTAAGAATTGCCAATAGGGAAGGGGACCTTAACAGGTCATCCAGCTCACCCCCATAATTCCCAGTCTGCAAATTAACCTCTCCCCCCCCCACAACCTCTCACACAGCACCGGCCACTTCCTGCGGGGTGGATTTGTTCTCCTTCCTAGCCTGACAACCTCTTCTTCTTTGGCGATCCCTCGTAGCAGAGTAAGATTGTCTTCCATAAACACGGTCTTAACAAAACAAAACTAAATTAAAAATTCCTTCCAGTAAGCGACCGTGGAGGCCAATTCTGGATCCACAAGTCCTTCCACAGTGGGGACATTGGTTTCCGGGAGGGAGCTGATCACGGTGTGGATTTGCCAAGCATGCCTTCCTCTTGGCGCATTTCTCCCTTGTGTCCTGAGTTCGAGTGTCTTCAAAGCCCACGACACCTTTGGTAAAGGCTGTTCTCGCAGGCCAGTGTTTCCCAGTTGCTGGTGCTGATACTACATTTTTAAAAATATTTGCCCTGAGAGAGTCTTCAAAGCTCTTTTGTTGACCACCAGCATTATGCTTTCCATTTTCAAGTTTGGAATAAAGTAGTTGCTTTGGACCCAGGTGGCGCTGTGGGTTAAACCGCAGAGCCCAGGGCTTGCCGATCAGAAGGTCGACAGTTCGAATCCCCGCAATGACGGGTGAGCTCCCGTTGCTCGGTCCCTGCTCCTGCCCACCTAGCAGTTCGAAAGCACGTCAAAGTGCAAGTAGATAAATAGGTACCGCTCCGGCGGGAAGGTAAACGGCGTTTCCGTGCGCTGCTCTGGTTCGCCAGAAGCGGCTTTTGCTGGCCACATGACCCGGAAGCTGGACGCCGGCTCCCTCGGCCAGTAAAGCGAGATGAGCGCCGCAACCCCAGAGTCGTCCGCGACTGGACCTAATGGTCAGGGGTCCCTTCACCTTTACCAGCAGAACCCAGGACGATGCCAGCAAGGCTAATGAGCAGCGTCAAGGTGCAAGGTCCCATTAACAAGGGAGGCGTCTCAAAAGAGCACAAGTTATTGCACACAAATCGAAAATCATAAATAAAAATAAAATTAAAAAAGAGCACAAATTCAGACATAAAAGGCAGCTTGCCAGCTATCGCTTCCCTGGGAGAGACCAGGGTTCGAATCGGCACCAGTCATTCACTCTCAGCCTGAATACGTATGAAGTTTCAAAAGGAAGTCAATTGCAAAAGTATATGGTACACTGAAAGAGTAAATTCCACCATATTCAGCGAGACTTTACTTCTGCCCCATAAAAAAAATGATTTATATGTTTATTTTTTGGGGCACTTTTTCTCCTACGCCTTTGTTGTGCAAACATGCACTTTCTCAAAGCAGCTCCCATTGTCGAAACTTCCCTGCTCCAAACCTGACTTCTTGTGTCTTTCGAGCTGAACTGTGCATTTGCTTCGGAGCGGATGTGCTTAAATTTGCTTATTTTTATTCAAATGGATTTATGTACAGCTGTAAGCTCTGGAAAGATGCTGCCAGTCCGTGCAGGCAATACGGAGCTATAGATAGACCAGCGCCCGGACTCCTCCTAACGAGACTTTTGCGCTCTCCCTGGGCCTGGACAGAAGGGGTTAAAGGCAAGCGGCTCTGCCGCATTCCTGGGCAAAAGGGATCTTACCTGCCTGCCCGGCTTGGAGGAAGGAAGGAAGGAAGGAAACAGGAGGGGAGGAGGAGGAGGAGGAAAGTCTGCGCTCCGGATCGCCCTGCGCTTCGTTGGGGCTCCTGCGCCCCAGAGCCGTCGCTGAGGAGCCCCCAGCCCGTCAGGTTAGTCTTTGGGGGGGGGGAGCAGAAGGGTGCGCCCCACCTCCCTACCCAAACCCGCCTCTCCAGAAAGCGTCTTTGCGCCCTGGGCGCACGCCTTTGGCTAGCGCAGGTGGCTGAGTGCAGAGGGGACGCTGCTTGCGCCCCCCCCCAGCCCGCTTATGAAAGGATACAGCAAGGAAGGGAGCCCCACCCCCGGGATTGCTTCCCAAGGCCCTGATCCATCAAAGGGTCCTACAGGTGGGGTGAGCCTCTTGCAAGTTTTGTGGGGTTTCGTTTTGTTTTGTGTTTTGGAGGGGTTTCGTTTTGGGACCTCGGAGTGCAGTGACTCCTGGGGAGGGCGTTCCCTGTTACTCGGGACTTACTCCCGAGTAGCCGAGCACAGTTTCCTGACTCCTGACTTGCCTCCAACAAAGTTCCGTACTCAAGAGTAGACGCGCTGGGATGCATGGGGAAGCGCGGGGGGGGGCATGACTTTCGCTGGGTTTACTCTGAGTAGGACTTACATGGAAGACAACCCTATCCGGCGGTGGAAAGGGAAAGGTTTCGGTGTAGCAAAGGCGACTTCCTGGTTTCCTGCACGTGGCTCCTATTTTCGATTCTTTCCCCCTCCTTCTCAGCCCTCTCTCACTTTTTAAATTCGCAAATGTGTTTCTTCAACCAACCCAATTTCTCTTCCCCCCCCCCCTCCAAACTTGATCGCCGTGGATCTTTGCCTAAAGCTCCCGGCAGCGTTTTGTGGAGACGTAAAGTAGATCTTCCTTTATTTTATTTTTTGTTCTTTTTGGCAAGGCTGCCAAAATCAAAACAATCCCAGTGGCCTCATTTAAATGTCACCCGGCCGACGGCAGCCTCACTTACCTGGGAGTCAGCGAGAGAAGCCCTATTGAGGGCTGACTCCCGAGTAGGCAGGGATAGGCTTCTTCCGCTGAGCTGCACGAATTTCTTCATCCCTGTTGTTGTTTCAAGACACACCTTGCCTCTCCCTCGTGCCCATGCAAGGCCCGAAGGCAATTCAGTTAAATGTATAAAATCTTCATTGCTTTCATAAGAAACCTCACTTCTCTCTTCACAAAATCCACTAGGGACTTAACAGTGGTATACTGTATGTGCGTCCCCTTGTATCTTTTTTTAAAATTGCATTTCTGTCCTACTAGGGTGGCATATCCTTGGTTCTCCCCCCTCGTTGAATATCTGAGAAACTCAAGATATATATCACATTTTTCTGCGTATAAGCAAATGTCTAGGATTTCGCAGTGTAAAGAAAGGTAAAGGGACCCCTGACCATTAGGTTCAGTCGTGTCCGACTCTGGGGTTGCGGCGCTCATCTCGCTCTATAGGCCAAGGGAGCCGGCGTTTGTCCGCAGACAGCTTCCGGGTCATGTGGCCAGCATGACTAAGCCGCTTCTGGCGAACCAGAGCAGCGCACGGAAACGCGTTTACCTTCCTGGAGCAGTACCTATTTATCTACTTGCACTTTGACGTGCTTTTGAACTGCTAGGTTGGCAGGAACAGGGACCGAGCAACGGGAGCTCACCCCGTCATTGCGGGGATTCGAACCTCCAACTTTCTGATCACCAAGCCCTAGACTCTGTGGTTTCACCCACAGCGCCACCTGGGTCCCCCAAAGGTAAAGGTAAAGGGACCCCTGACCATTAGGTCCAGTCGTGACCGCCCCCCCAAAACAGCTTCCCGCTGCCGCCTCCGATCTTCCGGATTTTCACTTCTATTTTAGGGTTTTGGCAACCCTTAAATATTGTTTTCTTAATTTGGGGTTCAAAAAAAATAAGGGCAACCTTATACATTGGGGGTGGGCATCTTGTGCATGGAAAAATACGGTAAGCTAATCGCCAAAATAGCACCTTAAACGTTGGTTAGGGAATGTCTAGGCGCCATTTCCCGACACTGAGATTTAGAAGGCAGGGTGGCGTAGTGGTTAGAGAGTCGGACCTGGACCTGGGAGATCAGGGTTCGAATCCCCGCTCCGTCACGAAGCTCGTGAAGGATGCTGCTGGACCACATGGGCCTGCTTTGGCTAGAACCAGCGGACAGGCTCTTCACATGTTCCAATGGAGCCTCCAGGCCCAGAGGCAGTATATCTGGACTCCGCCATGAAGCGAGTGGCTCCAAGCTTCATGGCCGAGTGAGGATTCGAACCCTGTTCTGCTTAGTACAGTAGTTGGTGTCTGAGACTCTAACCACTACACCACGCTGCCTTTGGATCTGTGCAGGACTGATTCACTGTGCTGGGCCTTGCCTGAGATTCATAATTGGCCAGGATTATGAACCTGGGTTTTGTTTTCTTTCTTTCAAACTTTGAGCTGTTTAATAATAGTCATCGCACGAAAACCAGGCTTTTGGGACTTTGTTTTGACATTGTTTTGGATGAAATTGGATTATATCGGGGGGGGGGACCCAGATTACTATGAAGCTGGGCTGGCAGAGTAAGACTAGCTCAGTCGGTAGAGCATGAGACTCCGAACCTTGGGGTTGTGGGTTCGAGCCCCACATTGGGCAAAAGATCCTTACATTGCAGGGGGTTGGACTAGAAGACCCTTGGGGGTCCCTTCCGACTCTACAGTTCCGTGATGCTGTGAAATCTGTGGGAGGGGATCAGGCTATCGGTGGCAACCACGACCCTGCAGGCAGGCTCTTCACATGGAAGAGTCTATCTGAATCCCTCGGTTCTCGGTTCCCTCGGTTCACGGGGAAATTTGGCCCCTGAGAGGACAGGGTGATAGGACCAGACGGGACTCCTTGGGCTAGATCCAGCAGGCAGGCTCTTCACATGTTCCGGTGGAGCCTCCAGGTCCAGAGGCAGTCTATCTGAATTCCTCGGTTCGTGGGGAAATTTGGCCCCTGAGAGGACAGGGTGATAGGACCAGACGGGACTCCTTTGGCCAGAACCAGCAAACGCTCTTCACATGTTCCGACGGAGCCTCCAGGCCCAGAGGCAGTCTATCTGGACTCCTGGTTTCTTAGGGCTATCCAGCCATTGTGAGAACAGGATGCTGGACTAGATGTTTTCCCCCACACACCCACACACACCCACTTTGGCCAACATGGACACCTTCCCTTCCAGACTTGAACTCAAGCCCCTCTTCAGCTATTTATCTACTTGCACTTTTGACGTGCTTTCGAACTGCTAGGTGGGCAGGAGCAGGGACCGAGCAACGGGAGCTCACCCCGTCATTGCGGGGATTCGAACCGCCGACCTTCTGATCAGCAAGCTCTGGGCTCAGTGGTTTAACCCACAGCACCACCTGTATGGGACAATGTGAAATTGTCCAATTTTTCTTTTAAAGAAGCAAGCCACCTGAGCAAAGTTCAGTCGCATGTGCATTCTGGGGGGAAATGCTTCCCCCGAGGCGTTCCAGAGAGCTGGCTTTTTAAGATCCCTGCCCTGAGGACCTTGCAAATCTGTAAATGGAGAGGGACGCCACCGCCGCAGGGGAAATGAAGGCAGCAGAGCCTAATAGCCAAGGGGGTCAATTTCTAAGCTAGTCCTTTGTTTGTTTGACATCTACCAGCAATTCTGAGCTCCGAGAAATGGATTTGTAAGATCCTGTGGGATTTTCCTACCCTGCCTGCCCTGGTTCGACGTTGACCAACCACCGGTCTTGGTGTCTGTTTGAGTTCGCTAACCTCAGATAATCCAGATTTCCCCTTTCGCAGCCGCCTGTCAATATTTGCGGCTGAGAGAAGTGGAATGTGTCTGGGCAAAGGGAGACGGGGAAAGAGGGATAGATGATCGAGGGGCGAAGGTAAACGCTGGATTTTCAGGCTTATGAGAATAAAACTGCTGCATGGAGCCGTTGTTTACCTGCTCCTACAGCTCCCGTGAGCCCCCGCTGGTGCAGGTTTTGGATTTTATTATTATTGATAATAATAACATTGCTACACACCCTTCGCCCGAGGATCCACAAGGTGGTTTGCAATATAAAACACACAAAAAATCCATAGCATAATGATAAACAGAACAATAACCCCCCCCCCAGCCGACCGGTTTCCAGCTCTCAGACTACAACTCCCATCGTCCACTGCTAAGCTAGCAGTGGACGATGGGCATTGTAGTCCAAGACGCGTAGAGGGCACCAAGTTGGGGACTACACTCTTGGACCGAAGCCCAAGTGTTTTTAAATTTTATTTTACTCTTTTGTTTTTACAAGGGTTCTATTCTGCTTGATTGCAACGGAACCTCGAAGGAGCTCACAAGAAGAATAAGGCAGGGAAACTATAAAAAAGCAGCTTAAAGTGAATATTTAAAACGATCAGAAAATAAAATCGAGGATAAGCTAATAAGCGGATGAAAACACATGCCTACGTTCCGCATGTCTGGGTAGGCATGCCGGAACAAACAAACAAAAAAAATGTTTTTAGCCAGCTCCGAAAAGGGTACAGTGAAGGTTCTTCCCTGATATCATGAGGCAGGGAGTTCCAATGGTTTCAGCTAAGAGTGCCGTGCTGATTGAACCATAGGGGGGCAGCTGTACATTCCTGCATTGCAAGGGGTTGGACTAGATGACTTTGGGGGGTCCCTCTAAGATTCTAGGATTCTATGCTGGCGGGGCTTCACTCCTGTCGGCAATCGTGTCTGCAGCGTCCTGCCCCAAACCTCAGCTTCCCTATCGAGCGGAAGGGAAGCCTCACAAAGAGAGCATTGCAGCAGTCCAGCCTGACAGCAGCCGGTGTCTCCCAGACTTATTTGTTTTCATAGCTCCGTCCTGCAAAATCTCCCGGCCTTGAACCCTGCTGCTGACCTCCAAATCCTGGCCAGCGGCTGCCAGCCATTGCCGGCAGCACACACAGAGAGATGGAGCCGACTCCAGATAAGGCCGCTTCCGGTGTCCAGCCCCGGGTAGGATTTCAGCCTTTGTTCCTTTCTCGGTGTCCTTGCGGTTATCGGAAACCCCCCCGTCCGTCCATCGCAAGCCGGCCAGAGGCAGATCTAGGTAGGAGATGTGTTCCTTGCGAGAGGCGGCCGAGAGATCCCTGTTTTTGGAGTTTCTCTGCACCCAGCGGATTCCCTTGGGGGCCTCTGCCAGCCGGCGAGGGAACTGGAGAGTTCTGGCTCCACCTGGAATCTAGGTGTGTCTTTGGGGAGGTTACACCTGTGCGCTGAAAGGAGGTGGCGCCGGGGGGTGCGGAAGAGGAAGGAAAACCAGAGCCGACAAGGGGGGGGGGAGAGAGGGAGAGAGAGAACCTGGAATATAAATATATATTTTCTGGAAGCTTGGCTTCAGCTGGGCCTGAGGAATTCTCTTTGGGGCAGCGGACAGGTGAGCCCACACCTGTTCCTCTCTCCTTCACCTGGCAAAGATGTGCGGCCCAAGCTGGCTGTGACTGAGCACCATGGCCGTGCGATTTCAGGCAAGTAAGTTTGCGTTGTGTGGTCTCCTTCGCCTCTCGACCTACTTCCAGCGTGCAAAAAAATACGGGCTTATCTCTGAGCTGGGGAGAGATGGAGGAGGAGGAGGCCTGGGATACCCAGCTTAACAACATTCTTGTTTTATTTTTCCCTGGCAAGGCGGTGCGGGGAGGGGGGCGAACATGTAACCCGAGCCGCGTTTAATTTGAAAGGGCTGCATTCAAAGCAGAGGCCTGGGAACCGTAGCGTGCCTGTCGCAGGGCGACAGCTGCCGGCACCCTGAGGCACACTACAGTTCCCCAGATTCCCCCCCACCCTGGATTGTGTGTGTTTTAAATGTGCACAAGATCCAGGCAGCCTTAATCTCACGGCCGCTTGAGGCAGGTGGGTTACTTTGGGGGGTGAGGGGCTGGGGCTCTGGACATGCTCAGAGGGTACCCCTCCTTTTCTTTCCCGGGTTAGAGCGTTTTGATTAATGCAGGGGCACGGCGTCCCGCGCTTTTTTGGACACGGGGTTTGAAAGCTGTGCCTCTGGGTGCGTGCAGAGTGCATTTTGCCATGGAGCAAAGAGGACTGGGGTTGTGGGTTTTTTTTGATCCTGGATTTTGAGGATGAAAAAAGAGGATTGTTTCTTTCTCCTGGGACAAACTGCAGTTTACGGTATGAGCTTTCGTGTGCATGCACACTTCTTCAGATACATGCATGCACACACACGAAAGCTCATGCCAAGAACAAACTTAGTTGGTCTCTTAAGGTGCTACTGGAAGGAATTTTTTATTTTATTTTGTTTTGACTATGGCAGACCAGCACGGCTACCTACCTGTAATTGCAGTTTAGGGGTCAACCTCTCCCCACCCCAAACCTCTGGGGGCAGGTTGGAACCGAAGTTTTCCACCTTGTTTCCTTTTAAAACAGGCAGGAATCCAACAGGTGTGTCTGTCTCCTGGCGTGGAGAATCTGCCATGGTAGCCGACTGTGGCCTCTTAGCCCGATATTAATCCTGCTCTGTTTGGGTGTTGGCTACCCTTGAACCATGCCAAGCTCTTGGGGACTGGCCTGTCTTGCAAATCGTCCCAGGAATGTGGGCTTGGCCGCCACAATGTGTGCCTTTCTGCGAGAGTGGCTGTTTACCCATTTTTTGGCCTGGCTCCGCAGGTGAGCAATTCAGAAAAACCTCTGTTGGCTGCACTCCTCCAGTTACACGGACTTCGAAAGGGACGAGGGGAGTGTTGCCGAATGGGGAGAGCGCCGGCTTTTGCAAGGTTGCACCCTCCCCGGTTAAGAACGTGACTGTTGCGGTTGTGGTGGTGGTGGTGGTGGAAAGACCCCCTCTCTCTGCCTGAGACGCTGGAGAACGGCTGCCGGTCAGAGCGGGCAGTATTGGGGGCAAGGGAGAATGACACATGGGCACCAAAAGAGACCTGTGGATCAGACCACCCAGATACCCCAGTGGCAAACCCGCAAGCTGGATCCACTCTCCGATCCTTTGTTTCCAGAAACTGGCATTCAGGAGTATTGCTGCCTGCAACTGTAGAAGCCAAACATAGCCATCATGCCTAGTGGTCACCAAAAGCCCTCTCCTCCTTCGTGAATTTCCCTTGCCCTCTTTTAAAGCTATCCAAGTTGAGGACCATCCCAGCCTCCTGTGGCGGGGAGTTCCATAGTTTTAACTACGAGCTGCGCGAATCGCAAGAGTTGGAAGGGTGTTGCCTTAGAGTCCTCTGCAAAGAAGGACTTCCTTTTATGGAAGGTGCTAGGCCGGGAGGGGGCACGCAGATTATTTTTTGCCCGCGGTTAACCCTCCGCGGAAGGATTTCGCCGACCCTCAGATTGCAAAGCTCAGCCGTTAAGAGCGTGAGGCTCTTAATCTCAGGGTCACGAGTTCGAGTTCCGTGTTGGGCGAAAAGATTCCTGCATTGCAGGGGGTTGGTCTAGATGACTCACGGGGGCCCTTCCAACTCTGCAGTTCTGAGATTCTGTTACCTATTTATCGTATTTTTGATATTTTGTTGGGAGCCGCCCAGAGTGTGTGGGGAAACCCAGCCAGATGGGCGGGGGTACAAATAAATTATTATTATTATTATTATTATTATTATTATTACAGATCTTGGGAGGTTTGGACTTACCCTGTTCCCTATCCTTCCAGAGAGAGGGAAGAATGCAATGTTAAGCCCCCCCACCCTAACGTTCAGCAGCCACGTTTATTTGTACTCATGGTTTCAGGGGCCATTGGACACAACTTCGCTTTCTGTTTTGCCCCTTGCAAAAGTTCCGAGAGGGCAGGCATACAGCTTCGTTTCCAACCAGCAAAAGTCCCGTAATTTCCTTTCCGGCTAACCCCCCACCCCGCACCCCAAACAGACCCCTCCCCATGCTCTAACCGCTATACCACACTGCCACTCCACACTGAATGATCCTACTTTAAATCTAAGGCGATTGCAGCTGTAATCTAATCGCCCAGCCCTCTGTAAACCCCAGCAGTAGCAGCAGCAGCACACACACACACACACACACACACACACACACACACACACACACACCCCTGAGCTGTGGAACTAAATGGCTTGCTTGCATGCTTCCTCCTTTTTGCAAGGCAAATGGGGTGACAAGCTGTTAGATCTCATTGAGGAGCAGGAAAAGGGAGCGAGGCAGCGTCAGAGAAACTCATTTTGGGGGGAGTGGGTGTCTGTCTGCTGGGTTGCTCAGCTTGACACACACACCCCCGTCTTCTCTCTCTCTCTCTCTCTCTCTCTCTCTCTCTCTCCTTCCTTCCTTCCTTCCTTCCTCTCCTTCCTCTCTCTCTCTCTCTTCTCTTTCTTCTCTCTCTCTTCTCTTCCTTCCTTCCTTCCTCCTCTTCCTCTTCTCTCTCTTCTTTCCCTCTTTCCTTTCTTCTCCCTCCCTCCCTCCTCCCTCCCTCCCTCCTCCCTCCCTCTCTCTTCCCTCTCTCTTTCTCTCTCTCTCTCTCTCCTTCTCTCTCTCTCTCTCTTCCCTCTCTCTCTCCTCTCTCCCTCTCTTCTTTCCTCTCTCTTTCTCTCCCTCTCTCTCTTCTCTCTTCTTTCTTTCTTCTTTCTTCTTCCTCTTTCTCTCTTCTCCCCCCCTCTCTTTCTCTCTCTCCCTTCTCTTCCCTTTCTCTCTCTCTCTTTCTTTCCCTCTCTTTCCCTCTCTTCTCTTTCTCTCTTTCTTTCCCTCTCTCTCTCTTTCTTTATCCCCTCCCTCTTCCTCCTCTTTTGGCAACATTCGCCACTTCCTTTCTTCAGCCACCTTGACCTAATTTCACCACGAAGTATCAGCCCCCCCCCTTCCCAAAACTTCTTGGAATGCTTTATCTGCCTGCCTGCCTGCCTGCCGGTTAAGTTATTTCATTCTTTAAAGAGAGCCCGTTTTTTCAGCCGTAAAAGCTTGATCCGCTTATTGAAATACCTCCATGCTTCTGACTGGCAGATTTAAAGGCGTCCTTATCGCCTTACACTCCCACCTGAGGCAAGCCAATTATTGCACACCCTATATCCCCTCCTGAAAATAAAATAAATTAAATAAATCGGGGCTGGTAATAATAATAAAAAAAGCTCGTTTTTAAAAGCAAGCGTAAACGGCTCCCTTCTTCAATTAGAAGTAAAGGGGGAGCTTAAAAAACACACACACACATACGGCTCAGTTGGCATCGATTTTGGGGAGGGGGCAGATAGCGTTTTGCTTGCACCCTGCAAGTGACGAGAGATAGTGCTTTGTTTCACGGCAGCAAATCCCATGCCTGGGGGTCATTTAGGAAAATAAAAAGGGCCTATTTTATAGAATCCTAGAATGATACAGTTGGAAGGGACCCCAAGAGTCATCTAGTCTCACCCCCCCCCGTGATGAAGGCATCGTTATTGCCGTCGTACAAATGGTTGAGGTTGAATCCTGACAAGACATACTGTTTTTGGGGGACAGGAGGCGGGCGGGTGTGGGGGACTCCCTGGTCCTGAATGGGGTCACTGTGCCCCCGAAGGACCAGGTGTGCAGCCTGGGGGTCATTTTGGACTCACGGCTGTCCATGGAGGCGCAGGTCAATTCTGTGTCCAGGGCGGCTGTCTCCCAGCTCCATCTGGTATGCAGGATGAGACCCTCCCTGCCCGCAGACTGTCTCACCAGAGTGGTGCATGCTCTGGTTATCTCCCGCTTGGACTACTGCCATGCGCTCTACGTGGGGCTGCCTTTGAAGGTGACCCGGAAACTGCAACTAATCCAGAATGCGGCAGCTAGACTGGTGACTGGGAGCGGCCGCCGAGACCATATAACACCGGTCCTGAAAGACCTCCATTGGCTCCCAGGACGTTTCCGAGCACAATTCAAGTGTTGGTGCTGACCTTGAAAGCCCTAAACGGCCCGGTATACCTGAAGGAGCGTCTCCACCCCCATCGTCCAGCCCGGACACTGAGGTCCAGCTCCGAGGGCCTTCTGGCGGTTCCCTCCCTGCGAGAAGTGAGGTTGCAGGGAACCAGGCAGAGGGCCTTCTCGGTGGTGGCACCCTCCCATCAGATGTCAAGGAAATAAACAACTACCTGACTTTTAGAAGACATCTGAAGGCAGCCCTGTTCAGGGAAGTTTTTAGTGCTTGATGTTTTATGGTGATTTTAATATTCTGCTGGGAAACCCAGCCAGATGGGCAGTTGAATAAATAATAAACTGTTGTTGTGGTGGTGGTGCTGGTTGTTAACGCAGTTGTAGAAATCTATGGTGCATTTGGGTTCTGGTCGCCTCTCCTCAAAGCGGACGTTGGAAAAAGTTCAGGAAAGGGGCGACTCGGACGATCGAGGGGATTGAAAGGTTGCGGCGTTCGGGACTATTTAGTTTAAAGAAAAGGGGAGTGAGGAGCAACATGATAGAGGTCTATAAAATTCTGCCTTGCCTGGAGAAATTGGTGGCAAAGTGCCGGCCTTTAGTTATTAAGAGTCTGGCTGAGAAAGAAGCAACAAGCAAAATATTTCCTTGCCACCTCACCTGGTAGCTGCTATTCCCCAGTGCCCGGTGCATCAGCTTCCATAAATACACAACTCCGAGCTGCGGTTTGCCCCTGGAGGGATCCTCTCAATCCCTTTGCAGGAGAAAAAAAGCCGCTTTGTGGGATTCTAGGCACTGATTGGCTCGTGCTTCTGTGAGGTCACGGAATGCTCCCAAGCGTTCCAAGTTGGCCGGGAAGGCAGGGGAGGAGAAAGAGAGCCGTTGGGATGGGACCAAACTCTCGTGAACGTGGGGGTCCCAGGGGTGAGAGCAACTTTGCGGGGGAAATCTTGAGCTTGGGAGGCAACATGATTCCTGCATTGCAAGGGGTTGGACTAGATGACCCTTGTGGTCCTTTCCAACGCTACGATTCTGTGGCAGAAGGGAAGGGTCGCGGAAGTAAGGGGGCGGTATTGGGTTGTTGTTTTTTATTTTGATTCTATATTTTGTGGCTTTATATTTTGATCTGCGAACCGCCCTGAGACCTCCGGGTATAGGATGGTATAAAAATTCTAATAATAATAATAATAATAATAATAATAATAATAATAATAATAATGGCGATGGATTAAGGAAAGGGTGTGTGTGGGGTTTTTTTTTTTTAAAAAAGATTTAATCTTTATTAAACATCAGTCAACATCAATTTACACATAACTCATAATTTTAACTTAGACAATACTTATAAAACAGACAAAATACACCACCCACATTACAGCACTAACACATCTTGGACACTAACTCCCGTGAAGGCCTCAGGTTTTTGGGGAGAAAAGAATTTAAATACCTTTTTAATTTCATTATATTGTTGTTGTTGTTGTTCAGTCGTTCAGTCGTGTCCGACTCTTCGTGACCCCATGGACCAGAGCACGCCAGGCACGCCTATCCTTCACTGCCTCCCGCAGTTTGGCCAAACTCATGTTAGTAGCTTCGAGAACACTGTCCAACCATCTCATCCTCTGTCGTCCCCTTCTCCTTGTGCCCTCCATCTTTCCCAACATCAGGGTCTTTTCCAGGGAGTCTTCTCTTCTCATGAGGTGGCCAAAGTACTGGAGCCTCAACTTCAGGATCTGTCCTTCCAGTGAGCACTCAGGGCTGATTTCTTTAAGAATGGATAGGTTTGATCTTCTTGCAGTCCATGGGACTCTCAAGAGTCTCCTCCAGCACCATAATTCAAAAGCATCAATTCTTTGGCGATCAGTCTTCTTTATGGTCCAGCTCTCACTTCCGTACATCACTACTGGGAAAACCATAGCTTTAACTATACGGACCTTTGTCGGCAAGGTGATGTCTCTGCTTTTTAAGATGCTGTCTAGGTTTGTCATTGCTTTCCTCCCAAGAAGCAGGCGTCTTTTAATTTCGTGACTGCTGTCACCATCTGCAGTGATCATGGAGCCCAAGAAAGTAAAATCTCTCACTGCCTCCATTTCTTCCCCTTCTATTTGCCAGGAGGTGATGGGACCAGTGGCCATGATCTTAGTTTTTTTGATGTTGAGCTTCAGACCATATTTTGCGCTCTCCTCTTTCACCCTCATTAAAAGGTTCTTTAATTCCTCCTCACTTTCTGCCATCAAGGTTGTGTCATCAGCATATCTGAGGTTGTTGATATTTCTTCCGGCAATCTTAATTCCGGTTGGGATTCATCCAGTCCAGCCTTTCGCATGATGAATTCTGCATATAAGTTAAATAAGCAGGGAGACAATATACAGCCTTGTCATACTCCTTTCCCAATTTTGAACCAATCATTTGTTCCGTATCCAGTTCTAACTGCAGCTTCTTGTCCCACATAAGAGATTTCATTAGATATGCTACCCCAAAATTCTCGTATTCTCTTACGCTTCCACCACATGTGCATAAATGCAGTGGGGTGTTAGTTGGCAATGCAGAGTCGAAGGAAAGGGCAGTGCAGATGAGGAAACTGAGGATCATAGAATTATAGAGTTGCAAGGGAGCCCCAAGGGGCATCTAGTCCAACCCCCCTCCAATGCATAAAAGGGGCGTTTTAAGGGAGGGGACAGAAGCTGAATCAGACATTGATTTGACATAAAGGGCTAATTCTCTGGCTGTCTGCCCTCTTTCTGTTTGTGTATATCCCTGGGGAGAGAGGTGGGTAGGATGGGGGTGGATGGGGGGGTAGGGTGACGATGTTTCTGTTTTAATATGTGTAGGGTTTGGTGTCAGCGTTGTCTGTGCAGGTTCTCTGTTGTTCGCTTGTGCTCCTTTAGTGGTGAGAGAGGTCGGGGTTGGCGTGGGGCGTGATTGTTCTTTTGTGGTTGGCTGTGGTGTTCTTTGGTCTCCTGTGTGAGTGGGGTGGGTGGGTGTGGGTGGGTTTGGTCAGGTTAGCCATATTGATTTGTATGCTGTTGGTAGATTTTTGTCATTATCTTGTTGGGCTGTGTGTGTGATGAAGGGGGACCATACCGGGGTGAAGGTGTCTTCTTCCGTTTGTCCCCGTGTCAGTTTCAGCTTACTGGTTAGTTTTTCTAAAAGGGCTGTTTCCCATACTACTTGGTACCATTGGTCCATGCTTATTCCTGACAGGTCTTTCCAGTGTCTGGTTATGACGTTTCTGGCTGCTGAGAGTAGATGGGTTATGAGTTCTTTGTGGTGTACATGGGCATTATTGTCTTGGAAGATGTTTAGTAAGACCAATTCTGGGGTGATTTCTAGCACTTGCTTGGTTATCTTGCATATTTCTCGTGTGGTTGTTGTCCAGAATGTTTGGATTTTGGGGCACTCCCACCACATGTGGAGGTAGGTGCTTGTTGCTGAAGTTGTTTTATAACGTTTTCCCTTTTTCCCTAGGTTGCAGACATGGAGGAAATGATAATCTGGGAACAGTATACAGTAACGCTAAACAGGGTGAGTGATTTGAGAAATAAGCAGGAAAACCCCTAGAAATAAGCGGATGGATTTCTGATTTTTGTGTGTGTTTTTGCTTCATAAAAATAGAAGTTTGAAAGAAGGAAAAGACAGGCAGCAGGCATGTCCAATGTCCGTTTTGGGGGAAGAAGGTTTAATCCGGCCCCTGTGGCAGATTATCTCCTGGGGTAAAATCCTCCCAAAAAGCTCAACAACTTTAGTCGGCCCTCACAGCCCTTCACGTCATCAAATCTTGCCCTCCTTGAAAAAAGTTTGGACACCACAGAAATGAACATCAAATATCAAGCATTTTTTGAACATAGATCATCGGAAATGATCTGCTGTGCTCATTAGGCATGACTCTCCTGTGCAGATCCTGTTTTTGCTAATAAACTCCAACTTGCACGGTTTCATTTACTGCCGGCTTGCTCCTGGCATAAGGTGACCCACTTGTGAAATTGGCCGTTTGCCCTGAGAAGGTTCTCTGCCCTTGGTTTTGCGTGGCCCAAAACCTGGTGAGTTTTCCCTTCCCCTCCGCTGGCACATCCACAAAGAAGTTCTGCAGTCCTTTTTTTGCTCAACCAACAGACCAACAAACCGTGGTTTGACCTTAAGTCCAGTTTTCTGGAAGCGAGCAAACTTGGAAACCATGGTTGGTGAACCCAGAAACCATGGTTTGATTGTAAGTCCAGTTTTTTTGAAGCAAGGGAACTAGGAACCATGGTTGGTGAACCCACAAACCATGGTTTGCTCTTAAGTCCAGTTTTCTGGAAGTGAGAGAACTGGAAACCATGGTTCGTGAACCCAGAAACCATGGTTTGATCTTAAGTCCAGTTTTTTGGAAGCAAGGGAACTAGGAACCATGGTTGGTGAACCCACAAACCATGGTTTGCTCTTAAGTCCAGTTTTCTGGAAACGAGAGAACTGGAAACCTTGGTTGGTGAACCCAGAAACCATGGTTTGATCTTAAGTCCAGTTTGCTGGGAGCAAACAAACAGGAAACTATGGCTGGGCAGACCCAGCATCCTGCCATAGGAGTGTGGGAAGGCTACAAGTGACTCCAAATATCCCCCCACTTGTGACTCCCTGCAGCTCAGGAGCATTTACTGCTACAACTCCCATCATTCCAGGCATTGTCTGGGGCTGATGGGAGCTGGAATCCAAACAAGTCTGGAGGTCTCCCATTTCCCTGCTCGTGCGACAGGGGACATGTCGCTCATTCGAACCCTTCCTGCAGTAACCTCGGAGGACAGCTGACCCCTGTCAGAATCAGGACGCTTGGCTTAGGCCAAATCAAATTAAATTGGAGCGCAGAAGGGAACTGACATCTGCATTGGGTCTCTTTCTGTGCAGGATCCCCGGAGGGGCTTCGGCATTGCCATATCGGGAGGCCGGGATCGCCCCAGTGGCGTCGACAGAGACACATCCATCATCATCTCTGACGTGGTGCCTGGGGGCCCTGCTGATGGTCGGCTCCAGTGAGTAGCCTTAAACTAGGCAGCTTTGGCAGGCTGCCAGGATACCATGGTTTGATCCGAAGTCCAGTTTGCTAGAAGCGAGCAAACTGGAAACTGTGGTTGGTGAACCCAGAAACCATGGTTTGATCTTAAGTCCAGTTGCTGGAAATGAGGAAACTGGAAACCGTGGCTTGGCGAACCCACAAAACATGGTTTGATCTTAAGTCCAGTTTGCTGGAAATGAGGAAACTGGAAACCGTGGCTTGGCGAACCCACAAACCATGGTTTGATCTGAAGTCCAGTTTGCTGGAAGCGAGCAGACTGGAAGATGTGGTTGGTGAACTCAGAAACCATGATTTGATCTGAAGTCCAGTTTGCTGGAAATGAGGAAACTGGAAACCGTGGCTTGGCGAACCCACAAACCATGGTTTGATCTGAAGTCCAGTTTGCTGGAAGCGAGCAGACTGGAAGATGTGGTTGGTGAACTCAGAAACCATGATTTGATCTGAAGTCCAGTTTGCTGGAAATGAGGAAACTGGAAACCGTGGCTTGGCGAACCCACAAACCATGGTTTGATCTGAAGTCCAGTTTGCTGGAAGCGAGCAAACTGGAAGATGTGGTTGGTGAACTCAGAAACCATGGTTTGATCTGAAGTCCAGTTTGCTGGAAGCGAGCAAACTGGAAGATGTGGTTGGTGAACTCAGAAACCATGGTTTGATCTGAAGTCCAGTTTGCTGGAAGCGAACAAACTGGAAACCGTGGCTTGGCGAACCCACAAACCATGGCAGCCAGGAAAGAGGGAAACGAGGTTTCTATGGAATCCTCGAAAGGGTTTTTTTAATGGTTTGGGAGAGTCGGGATTTTTTTGTTCGCTGATCGCTCTTGGCCCACCTCACAAGGCTTTCGCCTTTTTTCAGGACCCGGGACAAGATAGCCATGGTGAATGGGATTTCCATGGAGAATGTGTCATCTTCCTTTGCTATCCACACGCTGAAAGGCTGCGGGAAAGTGGCCAATATTGTGAGTAAGAGCAAGCGTCAACTCACTGACGGCAACACTCAGCCAATCGCTCCGGAAGAGGCATGCCTTTAAATTAAGTAGTAGCTTAGTGGGTAATAGCATGAGACTCTTAATCTCAGGGCCGTGGGTTCGAGTCCCACATGGGGCAAAAGAGTCCTGCTATTGGGTTGTTGTAATGAAATTTTGAATTAGGCAACAGAGGTTCAGGAGTATAGTGAATGCAGAGGATAGGTTAAAATGATAAATAGGATGTGCAAGATGAATAATTATTTAGTAAAAGAATTTAATTAAGGAAAATGTGAGAAGGAGGAAAAGTAATATGGGGATTAATTGGCAATAACTGTGAATTAGGGTTAATCTGGAAATCAACGGGGCGGGGGAATCGGGGAAGTCTGTAAAGGTAAAGATGATATGTGCAAAGTAAGTGGTTAAATTGGGAAAGAATTGTTGATCACCCCAGTGAGAGGGGGGTTTGTTCTGTATGCTCCCCTTGGTGAGAGAAAGGGGAGTTTGGAAAAATGTAATCATGTATTGTAATTTGGATTTAATTGGAAAAATTCTTAATAAATATTATTTAAAAAAATATAATAGAAGGCACCATGGAAAAAAAAAAGAGTCCTGCTATTTCACAATGGAGTGTTGGAAGGTTGCAGCGCATGTTGTGGTTGTAGAGCATAGAATTATTATTATTATTATTATTATTATTATTATTATTATTATTATTTAATTACATTTATAGGCCACCTTTATCTTCCAGGAATCTCAAGGTGGCATTCATGGTTTCCTCATTTCTCATTTAATACCCCACAACGACCCTGTGTAGTAGGTTAGGCTGAGCGACTGGCCCAAGGTCACCCACCGAACTTTGCGGCCGAGTAGGGATTCGAACCCTGCTCTAGCGTCCGGGTTGGTCCGACGCCCTAACCATTGCTCTGTGCTGCCTCACAGAACCGTGGGGGCCTTTGGTGGGTTTTCTCCAACGGCCCAACTCCAGTTGCGATGTTTCAAGGCGGCCACCGTCGGGTTGGAGCAACGGCGGCCGCGAGAAGCCCGCAGAAAGTGGGAGTCCCTGAGATTATAAATTTATGTGGGCTTCTCTAGAGACATTTAGCGCAGAAACGGAGGCTTTGAGGGAAACTAGGCCTGCGTTGTCCGAGCTGGGTATTATCAGAAGAAACAGAGTTTCCACTCCTATCGCCGATTCAAGGCTATATAACGCCGACGTTCTCGACACATTCTTAACAAAATCTGAGTAAGCAGATTCCCCTGACCGCAGCCTGTTGCACACTGTTTTTGCGTCTCTTCGCAATGTTGGCTAACCGATCGGAGTGCCTTGGTTCTCAAACGTAATCCGTTCCGGAAGCCCGTTCCAAAACCAAGGCGCGCTTTCCCATAGAAAGCAATGCAAAATGGATTAACCCGTCCCAGACTTTTTAAAAACAACCCTTTAAACAGCAAATTTAACATGAATTTTACTATCTCACGAGACCATTGATCCATAAAATGAAAGCTATAATCAATGTACTATTGTTGTTGTTGTTGTTCAGTCGTTCAGCCGTGTCCGACTCTTCGTGACCCCATGGACCAGAGCACGCCAGGCACGCCTATCCTCCACTGCCTCCCGCAGTTTGGCCAAACTCATGCCAGTCGCTTCGAGAACACTGTCCAACCATCTCATCCTCTGTCGTCCCCTTCTCCTTGTGCCCTCCATCTTTCCCAACATCAGGGTCTTTTCCAGGGAGTCTTCTCTTCTCATGAGGTGGCCAAAGTACTGGAGCCTCAACTTCAGGATCTGTCCTTCCAGTGAGCACTCAGGGCTGATTTCTTTAGAATGGATAGGTTTGATCTTCTTGCAGTCCATGGGACTCTCAAGAGTCTCCTCCAGCACCAGAATTCAAAAGCATCCATTCTTCGGCGATCAGCCTTCTTTATACCAATAAATAAATAAGACAGTATTGCAGATGATAAAAAATCCCCCCCCTCTTCCTTACACTGATGATAGCCATTGTTTGGATGGGGGGGGGGGCTTTTATCCATTTCCGCAGTCACACAATCCATCAGTCAGTAGCAGAACTGGGTTCCACACGGCCACGAAAACAAAAGAACCGAAAAAGCCTCAAAAACGAAAACGCAAAATAAATAGCAAAAACAAAAGCGCCAGACTTAATCCGTTCCGGAAGTCCGTTTGACTTCCGAAATTTTCGGAAACCATGGCTTCTGATTGGCGCAGGAGCCCCGGAAACAATAGCCGTCAGTCACGTCGGATGTTCGGCTTTCGAAAAACGGAACACTTACTTCCGGGTTTTCGGTGTTTGGGAACCAAGGCGTTTGAGAACCAAGGGTACCATTGTATTCCATTTTCTCCTCTCGCAGACGATGAAGCGCCCCCGGAAAGTGCACCTCCCCGCGGCCAAGTCCAGCCCGCCCAAAAGCCTCCCGCTCTCCAGCCCCGCTTTGCGCAACAGCCGGAACGGCGACTCCGACGATGAGGGTGGCGGCTACCGGGCCGGATTAGCGGCCGGCGGCCGGCGCCAAGCTGAGGCGGAGCACAACCGCGGCTACGACGGCGACTCGTCCAGCGAAAGGAGCTCCGGGCGGCACCGGGACGAGGGAGACGCCCCCCGCAGGCACCCGGTCCGGAGCAGGAGGCGGAGCCAAGACGGCGGTCACCGGAGGCGGAGCCAAGACAGCGGGTCGGACCGGCAGCGCTTCACCAATGGGTACAGCCACAGGGGCAGCGCCAGCGGGCTGGCCCTGGTGTCCGGGTTCAAGAGGCTTCCGCAGCAGGACGTGCCGATGAAACCGGTCCGATCCGTTCTGGTAAAGAGCAAGGAGAGCGAAGGTGAGCAGGATTTCCTACCACCTTCCTCTTTTTTCATTTTACGTAGAGATTTTTCACTTTTTCAGTATGATGTTTTTATTAATTTTTCTGTTTTACAATTTCAGATAAGCGTTTTGCATCCTTAAGATAGATAGATAGATAGATATTCTTTTTAAATAATTTTGTATTGAGATTTTATTTAATAATACACGTAACAGTATATTCAATTAACCCAAATTATAAACATAACATTCATGTATACCATTGGACTTGTTAAAACTCCCATCTTCCACAGTTCCTTATTCCTATTTGTCAATTCTACATACTCTAAACCACAGAGCCTAGGGCTTGCTGATCGGAAGGTCACTGGTTCGAATCCCCGTAATGACGGGGTGAACTCCCGTTGCTCAGTCCCTGTTCCTGCCCACCTAGCAGTTCGAAAGCACGTCAAAAGTGCAAGTAGATAAATAGGTACCGCTCCGGCGGGAAGGTAAACGGCGTTTCCGTGCGCTGCTCTGGTTCACCAGAAGCGGCTTAGTCATGCTGGCCACATGACCCGGAAGCTGTACGCCGGCTCCCTCGGCCAGTAAAGCGAGATGAGCGCCGCAACCCCAGAGTCGGACGCGACTGGACCTAACGGTCAGGGGTCCCTTTACCCTTTACATATTCCATTGATTAATCTGCCTTTTCACCCCCCCCTCCCTCCTTCGAAAGCGCTTTAAGAACTCTTAGCAGAATCCGCCGCTCATTTCACCCAAATGTCTTCCTTTTTTTTCTCTCCTCCCTCCCCCGAAACCCGACAACATTGCAGAGTTCGGCTTGAAGCTGGGGAGCCAGATCTTTATAAAACACATCACGGATACAGGATTGGCGGCTAAGGACAGCTCTTTGCAGGAGGGAGACCTCATACTGAAGGTGAGTGGGGCGGGGGGGGTTCCGTACCCCTTCGGTCCACCCTGTCCGAATCCCGGAGGAATTGCACCCGTAATTTGTGGGAATGTTCAGGGTGGCAGGAGAGGATATATTGTTTATTAATATACTCCCTTTTTATCTTTTTAAATCAAATTTTCATACTACATAAAAATAGCAATCTCAACTTTGGGGTTTTCATCAGCTGTGCGCCAAAATCATCACAATTATAACAAGCAAAGGCTTGACCTATCTTGCTTTGCATGTCATGAGTCTATCTCATATATTAAACTCCAGTAGCTAATGAAAACAATTGCTTACATAAATGGACTTTTCCACGATATTCTAATTTTTCAAGCGTCACTTGTATTTCCTTACATTCCCAACCGACGTTTGAGCGTGTCCTATACATTTTCTAACCTTCTAACAACTCTCAGCTCAGTCTGCCGAGCGTGAGATGCCGAATCTCCGGGTTCAAGAGAATAATCTCCTCTCTTTCCAGATCAACGGGGTTTCGAGTGAGAATCTGTCCCTGGAGGAGACCCGGCGGCTGATCGAGCTCTCGGAGGGGAGGTTGACGCTGGTGGTCCTTCGGGATAACAGCCAGTTCCTGGTGAACATCCCCCAAGTGAGAGACAGCGAAAGTGAAAGCTCCCATCTGGACGGTGAGTGAGGGCCAGGGAGGCGAGGGCACGTCTGGATGCCCTTTGGGGGGCCCCGTCATGCGAGGAGCTGGGAAAGATCACTTCCAAACTGCACCCGCGGGCTTGGAGGAAGTGGACCGGCCCCCTGCTGGAAATGTTTGCTGACCCCTGGCTTAGCACCTGCAGAAGTGACACACCGCAAAATTATTTCTCTTTGTTTTCTTTTTCCAAAGACATCTCTGACCTCGGCTCGGACATCTCGCCGCCTCCAGCTCCCCCAGCGAGCGTGCCCAACTCCCCAGGATCTCCAAAGTGGAATCCGGCCCTGTAAGCTTCTCTCTGAGATGCACGTCTGGGTGGCGGGTTTTTCGTTTCCTTTGCCCACCCTGTCCCCCCACCTTCCGTCTCCCTCTCTCTCTCTCTCCTTCTCTTTCTATCTCTCTCTCTCTCCTTTCTATCTCTCTCTCTCTCTCTCTCTCTCTCTCTCTCTCTCTTCTCTCTCTCTTCTATCTCTATCTTTCTCTCTCTCTCTCTCTCCTTCTCTTTCTCACTCTCTCTCCTTTCTATCTCTCTCTCTCTCCTTCTCTTTCTCTCCCTCTCTCCCTCTCTCTCTCTCTCCTTCTCTTTCTATCTCTCTCTCTCTCTCTCTCCTCTTTCTCTCTCTCCTTTCTATCTCTATCTTTATCTCTCTTTATCGCTCTCTCTCTGTCTCTCCTTCTCTCTCTCTCCTTTCTATCTCTGTCTTTATCTCTCTTTCTGTCTCTTTCTCTCTCTCTCTCCTTTCTATCTCTCTCTCTCTCTCTCTCTCTCTCTCTTTCTCTCTCTCTCTCTCTCTCTCTCTCTCTTCTCTTTCTCTCTCTCTCTCTTCTCTCTCTCTCTCTCTCTCTCTTCTTCTCTTCTTTCTCTCTCTCTTTCTCTCTCTCTTTCTCTCTTCTCTCTTCTTCTCTCTCTCTCTCTCTCTCTCTCTCTCTCTTTCTCTCTCTCTCCTTTTTATCTCTATCTTTATCTCTCTTTCTATCTCTCTATCTTTCTCTCTCTCTTTCTCTCTCTCTCTCCTTTCTATCTCTATCTTTCCCACTCCTTTTGGACCACATAAGTTGGTTCATTCCTTAACAACTCGGTCATTTTTGCAAGTACTCACTTAACTTTAATTCCCATTCTTCTCTAGTGCTTTTTTATTTTAAAAAAAATCTCCTTCCCTCCCCCAAAGCAGGACCCTACAGCGCTCCAGCACAGAGCAAACATCACCCGAAAAATCGATGACGCCCCCACCTCGCGGTGAGCTCCTCTCCTGCCTCTCTGTCAAGGTGGCTGGTTTCTGGTTTCGAAGGCGGGCGAGAGGTTTTACGGCAGGAACTCAGGCCCTTGGGGGGGTGGGGTTCAGATGTGGCCCCCCAGACCTCTCAACCCGGCCCCTGGATCCTTTCCCCCTGGCACCTTCCGCATCAAGTGTGTTCGCCAAGTTGCAAACGTGCCCTTGAATCATGACTTTTGTGTGCCTGGGCGGAGGGTTTCGGGGGTGTGTGTAGATTTTCTATCCAAAGGAGGGGGGGCTTGTTTGTCTAGCCCAGTGGTGGAGAACCTCCATTTTGGGGGCTCAATTTCCCCCCCCCAAATCCTATTCGCCCACCTTCCCTGCCCCTGACACCCTCCATAGACTTAGCTGTCAACTTTTCCCTTCTTTTTAAAGGGAAATTCCCTTGTTCCAAATAGGATTCCTCATTTTTTTTGAGGGAAATTCCCTTGTTCCGAAAAGGGAAAAGTTGACAGCTATGCTCCATAGAGCAGGTGAAATCTCTGCCTTCCTGTTCTTACTCTTGTCTCTCACAGCTACAATAAAACTACCATTAAAATGATGGACTAGTCCTTCCTTCGTCAGAGGGCAAACGGGCAAATTTAGCAGGGGGTCAAGTACTCCCCCCCCACTGATAATTTTATTATTTGTACCCTGCCCATCTGGCTGCGTTGCCCCAGCCACTCTGGGCGGCTTCCAAAAAAGTGTTGGTGCTGACCTTGAAAGCCCTAAACGGCCTCGGTCCAGTATACCTGAAGGAGCGTCTCCACCCCCATCGTCCAGCCCGGACACTGAGGTCCATCTCCGAGGGCCTTCTGGTGGTTCCCTCACTACGAGAAGCCAAGTTACAGGGAACCAGGCAGAGGGCCTTCTCGGTAGTGGCGCCCGCCCTGTGGAACGCCCTCCCACCAGATGTCAAAGAGAAAAACAACTACCAGACTTTTAGAAGACATCTGAAGGCAGCCTGTTTAGGGAAGCTTTTAATGTTTAATAGATTATTGTAATGTACAGAAGTGAGAGCTGGACCATAAAGAAGGCTGATCGCCGAAGAATTGATGCTTTTGAATTATGGTGCTGGAGGAGACTCTTGAGAGTCCCATGGACTGCAAGAAGATCAAACCTATCCATTCTCAAGGAAATCAGCCCTGAGTGCTCACTGGAAGGACAGATCCTGAAGTTGAGGCTCCAGTACTTTGGCCACCTCATGAGAAGAGAAGACTCCCTAGAAAAGACCCTGATGTTGGGAAAGATGGAGGGCACAAGGAGAAGGGGACGACAGAGGATGAGATGGTTGGACAGTGTTCTCGAAGCGACTAGCATGAGTTTGGCCAAACTGCGAGGCAGTGAAGGATAGGGTGCCTGGCGTGCTCTGGTCCATGGGGTCACGAAGAGTCGGACACGACTGAACGACAACAACAGATTATTGCATTTTAATGTTTTGTTGGAAGCTGCCCAGAGTGGCTGGGGAAGCCCAGCCCAGATGGATGGGGTATAAATAAATTTTATTATTATTATTATTATTTATTAGTATTAGTGTTGTCAGCCCTACCCTAGTCTAGAAATGGAGGTTGTGGTTTTCAGACTGTCCCTGCGTTTCCCCCCCTTTGCCAGAAGTCCAAGGGAGCTCCGAAAACGACTACGATGCCCACGCTGATGCTTTTGCCACCCAGACCGGCACAAATTATGGGTAAGGAGCATGGCGGAGTCCTAGCAGCTCCTGGACGTGGCAGCGGGTGAACTCCAGAGTCGGCCGCATGCATCCTGGCGCTGAGAGCATCTTCCATCCTCTCCCCCGTTTCAGATACAGCCCCGATTCCAAACTGGTGCGTTTCATAAAAGCCAAGAACATCGGTCTCCGTCTCGCCGGCGGCAACGATGTCGGCATCTTCGTGGCCGGAGTGCAGGAAGGCAGCCCGGCCGAGATCCAAGGGATCCAGGAAGGAGACCAGATCCTTCAGGTAACCAGATCCTTCGCCCCAAGGACTGTTAGGGGACGCGGGTGGCGCTGTGGTTTAAACCGCTGAACCTCTTGGGCAGGGATAGGGACACTCGGACCTCCAGATGTTTTGAGACTACAATTCCCATCATCCCTGACCACTGGTCCTGTTAGCTAGGGATGATGGGAGTTGTAGTCCCAAAACATTTGGAGGGACGAGTTTCCCTATGCCTGCTCTTGGGCTTGCCGATCGGAAGGTCGGAGGTTCGAATCCCCGCAATGACGGGGCGAGCTCCCGTTGCTCCGTCCCAGCTCCTGCCAACCTAGCAGTTCGAAAACACGCCAGGGCAAGTAGATAAATAGGTACCGCTCCGGCGGGAAGGTAAATGCCGTTTCCGTGCATTTCTGGTGCCCCGTTGCGGCAGAAGCGGTTTAGTCCTGCTGGCCACATGTCTGCGGACAAACGCCGGCTCCCTCGGCCCGAAAACGAGATGAGCGCCGCAACCCCAGAGTCGCCTTCGACTGGACTTAACCGCCCCGGGGTCCTTTACCTTTTTTAACTGTGTGCCGGAAAAGTTGGCACACGGCAAGGGTTTTTAATTTAGCGAAATTGTATAGATGGCTGAGTTTTGAAAAATAAACCTTTGTGTACCTTCTCTACTGAAGAACAGAATGGGCAGTCAAAGAAACGTCTGAACATTTCAGTGTAGTGTACTATAAGACCAAAAGAATAGTTTTTTTATTTGCAGAATGTGGATAGGCAGCTTTGCAAATGGATCAGAAACGAAAAGGTCAGAAGAGAGGAAGGCTTGGTGGGGAGATGAGAGTTTGTTTCTCTCAAATGAGACCTGATATAAATGAGATTTTTTGTTTCACACCTCTCCTATGTTAAGGAACTTAGGTAAGAGATTCATTTATAATTGTATTTTGGGAAGGGTCCCTGCTCTTGTGTTGCTGCGTTGTTTTATTGCAGAGTTGGAAGGGACCCATGGGGTCATCTAGTCCAACCCCCTGCAACGCAGGAGTCACCCAACATGGAGCTTGAACCCACACCCCTGAGATTAAGAGTCTCAAAGTCTCCTGGCCCTGTAAAGTATCTGGGTTCTGTGTTATAAATCAAGAACCGCTAGTTAGTTTTTTTCCCCTTATCGGTAAAAAAAAAAGTGGTGCGGCACAAGCAGATTTTTATCCTGAAAGTGTGACATGCAGAGAAAAAAGGGGACCCCAGGGTCATCTAGCCCAACCCCCTTGCAATGCAGGGAAACTTTTGCCTGTTGCGAGACTCGAACCCACGACCCTGATTTTGAAGACTCTCATGCTGAACTAAGAAGCAGTGCCCGGAGCGGTTTAGAAGAGTCTATTTCAGAGGTGAAAACAAGCTTGCGTACAGACAGAGGTGCGGGACGTTGTTATCTCTGCTTCCTTACTCCTTTCTCCCTGGCTCCTGCCCACAGGTGAACGAGCAAGTTTTTCATAACCTCACCCGCGAAGAGGCCATTCAGTACCTCCTGGAGCTGACACCAGGCGAAGAGGTGGCGTTGCACGTTCAGAATAAGCAGGACAGTGAGTAACTCGGCCTTGGCGTGTCCCTCCAGCCCTCATTTGCCATTGCTTAATTTTTATTTTTATTTTTTATTTTTAATGGAAGGCAGGAAAAGGGAGCGATAGATCATTGGCAGGACAGAGACTCTCGGGGCGCGTCTTTGCAGGCCCTCTAGCCTTCCTGAATGCCAACAAGGCTGAACATTGGAGTAACGTGACATCAGTGTTGGAAACTCAGATGTTGTTGTTTAGTCGTTTAGTCGTGTCCGACTCTTCGTGACCCCATGCACCAGAGCACGGCAGGCACCCCTATCCTCCACTGCCTCCTGCGGTTTGGCCAAACTCATGTTAGTAGCTTCGAGAACACTGTCCAACCATCTCGTCTGGTTTGATCTTAACCACGGTTTGCTGGGAACAAGCAAACCGGAAACTGTGGGTTGAAAAAAAGCCACTTCCTGGCAGATCGCAAGGGAAATTGTGTGGGGTGTGATCCGTGAGAGGCAGTCAAGTACAACATTCCTTGTAATGCTAGAGAAGACATGCGAGGGAATGTTTGGTCCAGCCAGTCGAAACCTCCTGTTCCTCCTGGCTGCAGCATCCTTCCTTTTGCATGTGATGTAAGATGGGCGTGACCTCACCTGTCCAGGTAACAAAAGGATGAGTCACGCCGCACCCTTCCTTCTTTTTGACTTCCTTCTTCGTTTGACCAGCTTTTAGCTAGGACTGCTCTGCTAGCTCTCATCTAGCAGAAGCACTGGGATTATTCCCCCATATGGGGTAGATCCACATGTACATATTTGTAACTAAGTCTGCCTTCAGGGATCCAACTGTGAACTGATGTGAGTAAACTTCTTTATTGACTTTGAATAAGATTGTGGCGTCTTTATTCTTTTAAGAGGGATTCAAGGGAACTTACCAGGAACGTACAATTCAATCTGAGACAGACTGAATTGTATAATAGTGAGAGGCTCACACGAGCCTGCAACCAGCTATCTGCTGTGCATGTAAAAAAGGGGAATGTAAAGGAACTTGCTAGCGCGAGTTTGGAAGGATATTAATAAACAATCTATCCTCTCCTGCCACCCTGAACATTCCCACACATCGATTGGGCCGGATCCGACCCCCGGCCCTTAGTTTGCCTATCCATGGGCTACGGAGAGCAGTGTGGCCTGCCTGGGGTTCGAGCCTTTGTTCCGAGAGTGCCCCCCCTGTCTCTCTTTCTCTCCTCCTACCAGTCTACAGGAAGATGGTGAAGTCCAATGTGGGCGACTCGTTCTACATCCGCACCCATTTCGATTTCGAGAAGGACGCCCCCTCTGCTCTGAGCTTCACCCGTGGCGAGGTCTTCCACGTCCTGGACACCATGTACCGGGGGAAAGTTGGCAACTGGCTAGCCATTCGGATGGGCAAAGATCTCCAGGAACTCGACAGGGGCATCATCCCAAACCGAAACAGGTATCCTGGGGGGAGATGAGCTGCCTCCGAGCGTCCCTATCGACACCCTCTTTGCCATACATCCATCACAATTTGTGCCCGGGGGCGGCTAGATGCAACCCTGCTTTGCCCCTGCAAGGATCGGCTTTGTTGCCAATCGGTTCACATCCCGTAACTCCCTGCTTAAAAGGTAAAGGGACCCCTGACCATTAGGTCCAGGTGCATCCGATTCTGGGGTTGCGACGCTCATCTCGCTTTACTGGCCGAGGGAGCCGGCGTCCAGCTTCCGGGTCATGTGGCCAGCATGACTAAGCCGCTTCTGGCGAACCAGAGCAGCGCACGGAAACGCTGTTTACCTTCCCGCCGGAGCGGTACCTATTTATCTACTTGCACTTTGACGTGCTTTCGAACTGCTAGGTGGGCAGGAGCAGGGACCGAGCGACGGGAGCTCACCCCGTCGTGGGGATTCGAACCTTTACCTTTACCAGTGTGGTGTAGTGGTTAAGAGTGGTAGACTTGTAATCTGGTGAACCGGGTTTGCGTCTCCGCTCCTCCACATGCAGCTGCTGGGTGACCTTGGGCTAGTCACACTTCTCTGAAGTCTCTCAGCCCCACTCACCTCACAGAGTGTTTGTTGTGGGGGAGGAAGGGAAAGGAGAATGTTAGCCGCTTTGAGACTCCTTCGGGTAGTGATAAAGCGGGATATCAAATCCAAACTCCTCTTCTTCTTCTACCTTTACTGGGCACTCAAAAGATGCAGCGACAAAACTGCTAGCGCATTTGCAAACCTATGCAGGGCTTGGTGTGGTTTCGAATTGGATGGGAAACAAAGTGTCGAGATTCCTGAATGTCAGGGGGTTGGTCTAGATGAATTCCGGGGGTCCCTTCGAAATCTACGATTCCGTTGTTGCACCCCACAGGGGCCCTGGTTTTTCTTTTCAAGTCTGCTCCCCTTCTGTGGGGGAAATACAGCTTGGCCTTCCTTTGCCCCCCCACCCACCCCACCCCGTGGTTCTCGTTTGCACCCCAGGGCGGAGCAGATCGCCAGCCTGGAGTCCGTCCTCAAGGCCACGTCGGGAGCCGCCTCTTCAGGGCCGCGGGCCGAGTTCTGGAAACTGCGGGGCCTGCGGGGAGCGAAGAGGAACCTGAGAAAGAGTCGCGAGGACCTCTCCGCCCTCACCAAGCAGGGGCACTATCCGCCGTATGAGAGGGTCACTCTGAAGGAAGGTGAGGGCAGTTTGCGTTGTTTCTGGGGACTCCAAAAGCAGTGGGCAGTGCCAGATTTACATATAAGCTAAACAAGCTATAGCGTAAAGGTAAAGGGACCCCTGACCTTTAGGTCCAGTCGTGTCCGACTCTGGGGTTGCGGTGCTCATCTCGCTTTACTGGCCGAGGGAGCCGGCGTACAGCTTCCGGGTCATGTGGCCAGCATGACTAAGCCGCTTCTGGTGAACCAGAGCAGCGCATGGAAACGCCGTTTACCTTCCCGCCAGAGCGGTACCTATTTATCTACTTGCACTTTGACGTGCTTTCAAACTGCTAGGTTGGCAGGAGCAGGGACCGAGCAACGGGAGCTCACCCCGTCATTGCAGGGATTCGAACCGCCGACCTTCTGATCGGCAAGCCCTACATTCGTATCCAGAGGGTCCACTGTATGTGTTTTCCCCGATTTGAACTATAAAATGGTGATTTTCTTTAGTCAAAATGAGAGTACCCCTAAAATGGTGATTTTCTTTAGTCAAAATGAGAGTACCCCTAAACATTTTATTGTTTTTTAGAAAAAAAACAACAACACTGGGTATGTTTATGCAACGCCTGGCGCCTTCCAGTTCTTTTTGGACTACAATTCCCATGCTGGCCGGCGGTTGATGATGGGAATTGTAGTCCGAAACAGGCACAGAGCATCACCCTGATCTCCTCCGAGACGGAGGGAGATAGAGATGCAATAAATGTGGAAGACCCCTTTGACTTTCCTTCTCCTCCTCCTCCCCCTCCCCGGCAGCAACCTTTAAGCGCCCGGTCGTGATCCTGGGACCCATCGCCGACATCGCCATGCAGAAACTCAGCACCGAATTGCCGGATCAGTTTGAGATTGCAGGTGAGCCTTCTTCCTTTTGACCCGAGTCTCGTGGGGCTGGGGGAGCAGGGAGGGCAAACTGCCCAGGTTTTCATATGTCGTCCGACTCACTGTGCTTTAACCGACTCTTGTGCGGTCGAAGATGGGAAAACTTTATTTTTATTTTTATTATTCATTTGATTTTCCAGATTAAAATTTTACATTCGCATAACAACATGTAAGGTATTGACATCGCCAAAAGGAGAGAGGGGTGGGTTTGACACAGGCTTGCATAAAATTTGAACCGGCTAATTTATATTGTTGTCGGTTTTGGGGTCAGTCTGGATGATGCCCCGAGTACCTTCCAATTCTATAGATAGATAGATAGATAGATAGATAGATAGATAGATAGATAGATAGATAGATGATAGATAGATAGATAGATAGAGATAATAGATAGATAGAGATAGATGATAGATAGATAGATAGATAGATAGATAGATAGATAGATAGATAGATAGATAGATAGATAGATAGATAGATAGATAGATAGATAGATAGATAGATAGATAGATAGATAGATAGATAGATAGATAGATAGACAGACAGATAGATATGATAGATAGATAGATAGATAGATACAGGTGAAACTTGAAAAATTAGAATATTGTGGAAAGGTTCATTTCTTTCAGTAATTCAACTTAAAAGGTGAAACTAATATATGAGATAGACTCATGACATGCAAAGCGAGATATGTCAAGCCTTTATTTGTTATAATTGTGATGATTATGGCGTACAGCTGATGAGAACCCCAAATTAACAATCTCAACTTTGGGGTTTTCATCAGCTGTACGCCATAATCATCACAATTATAACAAGCAAAGGCTTGACATATCTCGCTTTGCATGTCATGAGTCTATCTCATATATTAAACTCCAGTAGCTAATGAAAACAATTGCTTACATAAATGGACTTTTCCACGATATTCTAATTTTTCGAGTTTCACCTGTAGATAGGTAGTAGGTAGTAGATAGATAGATAGATAGATAGATAGATAGATAGATAGATAGATAGATATTTGATTTTCCAAATTAAAATTTACATTCACATAACAACGTGATATATAAAAGTGAGATTCCGAACAATCTCCGGGACTTCCCTTTGTGGGTTTTCTTGTTAAACCCTTCCTTCTGCACCTTTTATAATAGTCCAAATTTTTAACTCTCCATTATGTCCAAAGTCCATCGTTACACTACAAGCGTTATTCCAATCCCACTAACGACTGTTTACAACGGTCTTTAAAATAGATTATAAATTTCCCCCACTCCTTATTAAAGCTTTGGTCTTCCCGATTTTCTGACTCTTCCGGTCGTTTTTTTTTTTGCCATTTCAACATAAATCCATCAAACTTCATCTGCCATTCTTCTCTCCGGTCGGGACTTTAATCTTCTTTCCATCTCCATCAAATCTAAATCTGGCCCTGATTTAAGGGTAGTTAATATTTGTCAGAAAAACACCCAACTTCCTAGGCATCTGTCTAAACAAGAATATTTTCAGTAAGTGCGGAAAACAGGGCAGTGAAGGCATCAATAGGCAGAGAGTTCCAAAGAGCAGCTGTTAAGGAACAATATCCGTCTCTCTCTCCTGTTTCCTCCCCATTTTTTTATATAAGAATTTATTAATTTTTTAAAAAACACCAAAAAAAAATAAACATACAAAATACAAAACAAAACACTACCACAATACACTACAAAACCAAAATACAAAAACAAAACCTAACAAACAAACACTTGTTTAACTATACTTATCTTATCTTAACCTTATTTTGGGACTTCCTCACGTCCTCTCTTCTGCGTTCATTTCAAATATACTGTAGTAACTTTATAACATTTTTAAATTCCTCTTCCTCAAATATTCTTAATCCTTATCTATCATCATATATCTATAAACTTATTCCTAACAAAATAAACATAACACAATTCTAACTTCTTACATCCTACTTTCACCTAACATTTTATTACTATCGCCTAAAATGTCCTCTGATTTCAATTTCAAATGTCTCTGCTTTTCACTCCGTTTCAAGTATTCTTTAAATTTCTTCCAGTCTTCTTGCACCTTCCCCTCCCTCTGGTCTCGGAGTTTCGCGGTCAGTTCTGCGAGTTCCATATACTCTTTTCCTCCCCATTTTTAGAGAGCGTGGCGAGAGAAGGAAGCTCGTCCAAGGTCATCAAGCTGGACTCCGTGTGGCATATTGCAAAACAGGTTGGAGGAGTGTGGCGGGTGGGGGGGGGGGGAAAACGCTATGAAACTGGGGGTCCAAGGGGGTGGGAGGCAGATCCTCCCTCGCTCTGTAGCCCTTTCCCTTCAAAATAAGATGCTAGTCCTCATGGTTCTGAACGGAGGGATGATTTAAACAGGAAGCCGCCTTCTGCCAGGTCAAAGCATCGGTCCCTTCGGCTTAGCATTGTCCGCACTGACTGGCAGCAGCTTTCTAGGGAACGTCCCCATCTGTACTCGGAGACGCCGGGTGTTGCTCCTTTGCAGCAAAGGGGCCAATTGAGCTTCTTTTGAAACATGTCTTTTAAATCGGATTTAAACATCGCACATTATAAATACAGGGTTGCCTTCAGATGCCCTCTAAAAGTCAGGTGGTTGTTTATCTCCTTGACATCTGGTGGGAGGGTGCCACCACCAAGAAGGCCCTCTGCCTGGTTCCCTGTAACCTTGCTTTTCGCAGAGGGGGAACTGCCAGAAGACTCTCGGAGCTGGACCTCCGGGTCCGAGCTGAGCAATTGGGGTGGAGAGGTTCCTTCAGGGGGATACAGGGCAATTTAGGGCTTTCAAGGTCAGCACCAACCCTTTGAATTGTGCTTGGAAACGTACTGGGAGCCAATGGAGGTCTTTCAGGACCGGTGTTATATGGTCTCTGCAGCCGCCCCCAGTCCCCAGTCTGGCTGCCGCATTCTGGATTAGTTGTAGTTTCCGGGTCACCTTCCAAGGTAGCCCCACGGAGAGCGCATGGCAGTAGTCCAAGTGGGAGATAACCAGAGCATGCACCACTCTGGCAAGGCAGTCTGCAGGCAGGGAGGGTCTCATCCTGCATACCAGATGGAGCTGGGAGACAGCCGTCCTGGACACAGAATTGATCTGCGCCTCCATGGACAGCTGTGAGTCCAAAATGACTGTGGGTCCCATATCATCCCAGTGGCCGCTCCCAGTTCGCAGTCTAGCTGCCACATTCTGGATTAGTTGCAGTTTCCGAGTCGCCTTCCAAGGTAGCCCCACGGAGAGCGCATGGCAGTAGTCCAAGCGAGAGATAACCAGAGCGTAGACCACTCTGGCCGGACAGTGCGCAGGCAGGGAGGGTCTCAGATGCAGTTGGCAGACAGCTGCCCTGGTTGCAGAATTGACCTGTGCCTCCATGGACAGCTGTGAGTCTCCAAAATGCCCCCCAGGCTGCGCGCCTGGTTTCAGATGGAGCTGATAGACAGCTGCCCCGGATGCACGACTGACGCGCGCCTCGTTTGTTGCTTTCCTGTCTCTCAGGACAAACACGCCCTCTTGGACATCACCCCGGCGGCCGTGGAGAGGCTCAACTACGTCCAGTACTTCCCCATCGTGGTCTTCTGCGAGCCGGACAGCCGGCAGGGCGTCAAAGCAATGCGCCAGTGGCTGGCCCCGGACTCCAAGAAGAGCTCGCGGCGCCTCTACGCCCAGGCTGGAAAGATGAAGAGGGACTGGAGCCACCTCTTCACGGCCACCATCAGCCTGGCCGGGGGTTCCAACACCTGGTACCAGAGCCTCAAGGACATCATCCGGGTGCAGCAAGGCCGACCCGTATGGACGACAGAGGAGCAGGTGGGCATTGTGCATGTGTCAGGGGTATCAGAACCTGGATCTCATATCTTACGCTGCGGTTGTGGCACGCTGGCATATTTTTTTTTATGAAATAATTTTCGTTTGTTTTTTTAAAAACATAAGCTTATAGCAAAATCAGTTTTTTGCTATATATAAAGAGATTGCTCTGAATCTCAAGACTCCCCCCCCAAAAAAAATCCCCTCCATGGGTCCCAATGTCAATATTTACAACTGCATATCAATCCGTTATCCACATTTTTTTTATCCGTCCAAATTGTCCATAGTCTTTGCTACCTTGCAAGCGAGATTTAAATCCTGCTAATGTTTTTATCTGCTTACAATGATCTCCTAAATAAATTATGAATTTTCCCCATTATTTTTAAAAGTTATTGTCCTCCTGGTTCTTGAGCTTTCCAGTTAATTTGGCGGCTGTCTTCGCATACATGAAAAATCCTTTCTGGTCCTTTGGAACCTCGGTACCTATAATTCCTAATTAAAAAACTTTTTTTTTAAACTAAAGTTATTTTAAACGTTTCCCCCATTTCATTATATATCATCTCCCAGAATTTTTTTTATTACCTTACACATGATAAAAGGTACCTTCTTCTTTTTTTATAATTTCTGGCAGGTATTTGTTCTTGCTCTATACATTTTTGCTAACTTACTAGGAATCAAATACTACCGGCACATCATTTTCATTTGCAGTTGTACCTTGGAAGTCGAACAGAATCCGTTCCGGAAGTCCGTACGACTTGCGAAATGTTAGAAAACACATGCAGGAAATTTCCTGTTTTCTTAGATATTCTCTGCCCTCAATGGTCTTACAGCTGAAACGGGTTTTGACTGGGTTTTTAACAAAACGTTATAATTGTTTTTATCGTTGATGTTTCTCGTTGCGAAATTGCTTTGAGGTGTTTTACGAGAAGTACGTTTCGAACGGAACAAAATAAAATAAGTGCCTGTCTGCTGATTTGCAACAACTTATCCCCAAGTGTATAAAGTTGGCATGCGTTTTAATAGGTAAATTCTCCCTATAATGTATATTTTTAACAGCTGGTTTTATTGTTGTTTTGATTATTATTATTTTTTTAGGTCCGCTTGGTTTTTAACTTCTGGCTTTTAACTGATAATTTTAATGTATCTTCTGTGCAATTTGGACGGCTGCCTGGTCGCTCTGAACACCTCTTAGGATATCGTGACCAATCTTTGCATGACAGTTCCTGAGATCTGCTTTTCATCTCTGTTTGGATGCCTAATTTTATCCAGATTTTGCACAATCATTCCTGAGATCAGGGAACTGGTTTTTCCTCTATATTTGGATAAAACAGGGAGCTATTTTGAATCAAGATTTTGAACTGAACCTTTCGAAACTGCCCTGATTTTTGTTGGGGAAAGCATATACATTTCCTTCTTCTGAGCTTCTAGCTAATGCATGAGTTACTTTAAACTACACGAGGGCAATCTAGACATCACCGGGTGCCGAGTCATATTCTTTTTCTCTCCCATCGTGTTGAGACAAGAGCTTTGTCTCTTTCATCTTTACTCATCCCATAAATAGTTGTTTCATGAATAAAGTCTCTGAACTCCAGAAACTGTAAGTGATCAAATAAATCTCATTGACCCAAGCTGCAAGCAGTTCTAACAGGTTATGGGCCCAGGCGTTTATTTGGAACCTCAAATGGATTTCCCCAAAGTTTCCCTTCCAAAAGCCTTCCCATATCAGCCACATTGCCAGCGAGAAGGGGAGTGGATTTCAAGAGAAGTGAAGAGAAAGGATGGGTGGATTGGACTTGGAAGAAAGGACCGGCTGCAAGGAACAAAGGAAGGAATCTTAAAAAAGCAAAACTCATATCCCCAAAGGGTATTGGGAAGCAGAAGGGGAAGGTTTGCATTGCTGAGAACTGGAACTTGCAGAGAGATGAACAGTGCAGATTTTTCTACTGTGGATGTTCAAGATAGAGAATCTCCTAGCCAGCTGCCGATTTTGCGCAATCGGATAACAAAGGGAAGGCAAGCCAAAGGCATTGTCTGTCTTTCAGTGGAAGATTCGCTGGTAATACACATCAGAGGATTGGGGGGAACCGTATCCAATTAGGCTGAAACAGGCTGAAGACATGCAAACTCACCTGAGTGCCACCCTAGAAATTGAGAAAAGTTGGTGGTGGTCTTGAGAACAACCATGCCGTTGCTATCATGTTATACCGTTTACCGCAATCCTTTGTTCCACTGATGAATGTCGCGGATACCCAACCAGAAGCAGATTGGACAAGAAGTTGAGTCTTTTCCAAACAGGAATAAAGAGAATAAACAATGAAATAAAAAAATTCCTTCCAGTAGCACCTTAGAGACCAACTAAGTTTGTTCTTGGTATGAGCTTTCGTGTGCATGCACAGTGTATCTGAAGAAGTGTGCATGCACACGAAAGCTCATACCAAGAACAAACCTAGTTGGTCTCTAAGGTGCTACTGGAAGGAATTATTTTATTTTATTTTTTTATTTTGTTTTGACTGGCAGACCAACACGGCTACCTACCTGTAACAGGAATAAAGAGAGTTATTGGGGTGGAATGTAGCACAGGCGCTTTGTCGAGCAAAGAGTTTTCGCTGTGGGAAAATGGGAATATTCCAAGGGAATATTAGAAGTCCGGGGTGCAAACTTTAAATCTACCTGCTACGTTGATTCTGGTGCGACCAATCACAGGACAAGTTGGGTGAAAGATTCCCACATTGCAGGGAGTCGGGCTAAATGACCCCCGTGGTCCCTTCCAGCTGGACACATTTCTATGATTCTATAAGTGACACGTCCTCGTTGCAATGCTTGATCCAAACTACAAAAACCAGATTTACTTTGCCGATGGGAACAGCGACATTCCTGAATGGAAAGGCTGAGCTTTTCTCAAGTGCATCCAGCGAAGATCGTTCCCCAAGTAACACCCTCCAGCAACGACCACCCCAGTAGAACCGGACCCACTGCAAAGCGGTGCCACCCACCCCTAGTTTGGAGAGTCGCTCCAGAAAGATACCACGGTCGATGGTATCGAAAGCTGCCAGGAGGTTGGGAAGATTTAACAGGGACATGTTACCCTTGTCTCTCTCTCGACAGAGGTCATCACACCAAAGCAGTTTCTGTGCCAAAACCGAGCCTAAACCCCGATTGAAACGGATCCAGAAAATCAGTTTCTTCCAAAAGCGCCCGGATCTGGTCTGCGACCACTCGCTCCAAAACCTCGCCCAGGAAAGGGAGATCAGCAACTGGCCAGTAGTTTAGGTTTTCCAAATCCTGGGAAGAAGAAGAGTTTGGGTTTGATATCCCGCTTTATCCCTACCCGAAGGAGTCTCAAAGCGGCTCACATTCTCCTTTCCCTTCCTCCCCCACAACAAACACTCTGTGAGGTGAGTGGGGCTGAGAGACTTCAGAGAAGTGTGACTAGCCCAAGGTCACCCAGCAGCTGCATGTGGAGGAGCGGAGACGCGAACCCGGTTCACCAGATTACGAGTCTACCACTCTTAACCACTACACCACGCTGGTTTCTTAAGGAGTGGTTTTACAGCTGCCTCCTTCAAACAGGCAGGGACCACCCCTTCTCGTAAAGAGGCATTGATCATCTCCCTGGCCCAATCCAGCTGTTCCCTACCTGCTGGTTTTTCTCAGCCAAGAGGGGCAACTGGTCGCCCTGACCGATCTGAGCTCCACATCCTCGAGCCTTAACAGCTGAAACTCCTCCAACACAACAGGACCAGACTGTGCTCTGGACACCCTGTGAGATTCATCTGCTTTCACAGCAGCGTCAAGGTTTTGGTGGCTGCAAGCGATTTCAGCGTAATGCTGACGGTGGAATTCGCAGATACAAAACCAGGCTAGTTGCCAAAAGGCCGCTTGCAAAGGTTTGGCGAGACCTCGGCGTCCCTTGCAAAGCACAAAAGCGCCAGTGAAGCAACCGGAAATAAAAACTGCCTTTTGGTATGGTGATCTCAAAGAGGTTTTAAAGAGCCAAACGGCCCCGATCTAGTCTGCCGTGAACTTTGCAAAAGCACCTGTGGTCCTGAGCAAGCTTGCCAGAGCTTGGAGAGACAAAACCAACAGTGTCTTTAACTCGTGGAAGCGTTTTCTCAAAGCAAAGGCGATCCCCGTTTGTACTCCCAAGCTTCGAGATGACAGGCGGACCTCCCTGCGATATTGTGGCCTGCTAGGACCAAGATGAAGATGCTAGCTCTGTTCTTCACAAACTATCTCAATACCTTGCCAACATCGCAAGACCTTGTGTCTTGGGACACAAATCGAGCGTTGAGGCTCTGACGTTTTTCTTCTTAACCCGTCTCAGAAAACTGCAAAAATTGCTTGCTTTTTTGGTGTGTGTTTTTTTTGAATGTCGGAAGCCAAGGTTTTTGAGACGCCCCTGGTGGTCAAGTTTTTTTGGGGGGAAAATCTTAGTTCTTCTGTTCCTTTACCCAATAAGAAGCAACACAGAAAGGCAATTGGCGTTCTGTTGGGGGCCTTTCTGTTGGCATGCTATGCAGAAAGGCTGAGTTCCCTACTCGAGCTGATTTGAAGTGCTGCCAGCGACTCATGCACACCTAAAAGTTAAAGGTAAAGGGACCCCAGACCGTTAGGTCCAGCTGCAGACGACTCTGGGGTTGCGGCGCTCATCTTGCTTTACTGGCCGAGGGAGCCGGAGTCCAGCTTCCGGGTCATGTGGCCAGGCATGACTAAGCCGCTTCTGGCGAACCAGAGCAGCGCACGGAAACGCCGTTTACCTTCCCGCCAGAGCGGTACCTATTTATCTACTTGCACTTTGACGTGCTTTCGAACTGCTAGGTGGGCAGGAGCAGGGACCGAGCAACGGGAGCTCACCCCGTCATTGCGGGGATTCGAACCGCCGACCTTCTGATCGGCAAGCCCTAGGCTCTGTGGTTTAACCCACAGCTCCACCCGCGTCCCACCTAAAAGGTACTATGTCTCTTAAACTTCATCTTTGACCTGACAAGCCTGCTCTGGTTTGGTTACGTTGATGCCCAGTGGGCGGGAGATGCCACAGTCGGAAAGTCTTACCAGCGGTTACCTGTTTGTTTGGTCAAGGCACGATCAGCTGGCCAAACAAGAAGCAACCCCCCGTTTCTCCGTCTTCTGCCAACGCTGAATGCCTTATTGCCACCTCTTCCTGCCGAGAAGCACGATGGTTTATTCAACCACTGCGTGGTCCTGGAAACTTCTCCTACCTGGGCAGTTCTCTTTCCACAAGGGCCGACATTGATGCCGAAATCCAGCATCGCCTGAGCTCTGCGAGTGTGGCTTTCTCCCGATTGAAGTGCAGAGTGTTTGAGGACCGGGACATTCGCAGGGAAACCAAAATGCTTGTTTACAAAGCTATTGTACTACCAACCTTACTGTATGCTTGTGAAACATGGACCACTTATAAACGCCATCTCCAACTCCTCGAAAGATTCCATCAACGGTGTCTCCGAAAAATTTACACATCACTTGGGAAGACAGGCGAACTAATGCCAGTGTACTGGAAGAAGCAAAGATCACCAGTGTCGAAGCGAATGATTCTTCAACATCAACTTCGTTGGACTGGTCATGTTGTGCGGATGCCTGATTATCTCTTCAAAGCAACTACTCTATTCCGAACTTAAAAATGGAAAGCGTAATGCTGGTGGTCAACAAAAGAGGTTTAAAGACTCTCTCAAGGCAAATCTTTAAAAATGTAGTATAAACACCGACAACTGGGAAACACTGGCCTGCGAGCGCTCCAGTTGGAGAACAGCCTTTACCAAAGGTGTCATGGGCTTTGAAGACACTCGAACTCAGGACGCAAGGGAGAAACGTGCTAAGAGGAAGGCACGCTTGGCAAACCCTCACCGTGATCAACTCCTGCCTGGAAACCTATGTCCCCACTGTGGAAAGACGTGTGGATCCAGAATTGGTCTCCACAGTCACTTCTGGATTCACTGTTAAAACCGTGTTTATGGAAGACAATCTTACTCGGCTACGAGGGATTGCCGAAGACAAGAAGGTCTCGGAAACTGCAGCAGCTAAGCTCTCCGAGGACCGCGGAGGCTGCCACAGTCTGAGAAGATAAACCCAAAGACTAAACACATCGGCGTAAAGTTATCTCCTTTCTCAAGGACGTGCAACGACGAGATGGCATGGGCTGGCGGTCTGAGCTGTCCACAAATTGCCGCTGCAAATCGCCCGAGAATGCAAATGTATTTGAGAAGGCGGCTGGTATTCTTCTGGACTTCTGGCGAATGCATGTGTTGCCTTGAACCCTGCAAAGGTGCTGTTTCGTCTAGAAATTGAGCCGGCACTAGTTTCGTAGACTCTCTGCCTAGGCTAAATCCTGCCGTCGCAGGCTCACGGAGCCGTTTAGTTGTTCTCTCCCAACGTGTCGAGAGGCAAGACCTTTCGTCTCTGCTCCATCCTGTAAATAGTTTCCGCCCGGAGGAATCAGTTCCTGCATAAATAAAAGCCTCTCTGAACTCCGGAAACTGTAAGTGATCGTTTCGGCCTAATTCACCCAAACTGCCATCTCCCCTAACGCTTAAAAAAAAAACCCGCTTTCGAAACTGCCCTGATTTTAACAACTGGCTTTGAAACTGCTCTGCATTTTTTTAAAAAATGGACCGACTTGGGGGTGGGCTCTTAGAATTCCAGAGCGACGCACTGTGTGCAATGAGTAAATTTATATTTTGTGTAAACCGCTTTGACGTGGGGTTTTTTTAATTGTTAAGTGATACGCAGGTTATGTTCAAATAAACTCACCCAGCTCCCTTTTCCACCCAGGTGGATGTTTCGGCAGAGGAAGGCTTGGACTTGTTGAACCAGCCGTCGCCCACCAGCCCGGGCTACCTGACCTGCGACAGCCGAGCCAACAGCGACTACGATGAGACGGACGCAGAAGGAGAAACTTACACCGACCAGGAGCTCGACGAATCCTATCAGGAGCCGGCCCTGGCTCGCTCCTCGGAACCCACCGAGCGAACCACGGAGCAGGACCTCAGCGAGCGAGTAGCGGCTGCTTTGGCTTACCCAGTTAAGCAGGTAAAGGTAAAAGGACCGGCGTTCAGGGATGATGGGAGTTGTAGTCCCAGCGACAGCCGGAGACCCATCTTTGGGAAACCAACAATAATTTTAAGACCTGCAGTTCTCACATGCCTATTCCCCTTTGTTCCTTCCCCAGCACGACGGCGACCAGCAACCTCAAGGGCAATGGAGGGAAGACCACGGAATCAGGTAGCATCTGTTTTTTTTGCATTCTGGGGTACCGGGAAAGAAGCACACTGACCATCAGGGCGGGAGGGCTGACTCTTGGTTTCCGAGGGCACGAGATGAAGAGTTTGGGGGTCAAGGAGACGGGTTTAGGGGCTGCAACAAGAAGTTTTAAAAGAGGGCGATTGGCCGGTACAATCCTGTGCACTGGCTGCGGTCGTAAATGATTGCCCAAGTTACTAGTCCACATTGTCAGTTGTCCGCAGCCCTCTGGCCAGGGCCGGATTTAGGTCTGATTAAGCCCCGAGCTACCGAAGGTAATGGGGCCCTTCATATATCCAGCTGTCCTTTGTCGACAACAAACTGTCACTTTTTGTGTGTGGGTTGAATCTACGCTATATGGTCATTGATGGACCCAATAGGTATCTCAGTCCATTTGCACATGCAGAATATGTTGGCACCCTATATATAGAAAGGAGCAAACCGGTGATATTTTGGGGAGCAGGCTGGCAGGCGGGGCCCCTTACTTACATCATAGGAGCCTACACAACACAAAACACACTTGCTGTATGTAGATTTTATTTTGTTTTTATCTTATATTTTGGAAATGTACATCCAGGTTTTTTCCCCCTTTACATTTTTTTTTGGGGGGGGGGGCCCAAGAGAGCGGGGCCCTAAGCTATAGCTTGTGTGTCCAAATGTTTTTCAAAGATTTTATAATAATAATAATTTATTATTTGTACCCCGAGTGAACATGCGTGGGGGCCGACCAAAGTTGAACTTTTTCTAGGATTGAAGTTGTTGAGGTGTTTTTTTTTTTTTGTATTGGGTTTTACCCCAGGAAATAAACTGCCACAGGGGATGGATTGAACCGACCGGAATGACTTGAAATAAAGACCCCTTTTTTTGCATTTAATTTTGCAACCCGGTTTCCCTCTCCCCCAGGGAATACGAACACGACGCCCTGCGGAAAAAGTTCACCCATGCTCAGACCTACGACTCCGAGTCGGACCAGGACTACGGTTACGACTGGGGGCCTGCTACAGACCTCTAGACTGTTCTCACCCCCCCTGCAGAGATTGGGGTTCGCCGATCGGAGGAATACACTGTGTGCATTGTGTTATTTCCCCCCCCCAATTTTTTTTTGGAAGTTCTGTGCCTTCGACATCCCTGTATGCCCTCTTTCCATCCCTGGGTCCCTGCGGATCAGGGCCTTTTGCCCTCCCCGATTCCTCACGGCACCATCTACCAAGGATGATTCCCTCTGCTCCGAAAATCCCGCGATCTGGGGGGGGGGGGGGGACGGGACGGTCTGTGCCAACGGCTCACAGCTTTTGAACGAAAGGCCTCGAGGTTACATCGGTTCTTTTTTTTAAAAAACGAGAAGATGTAAAATAAATAAATTTCCATGCACATCTGCAAAGTTTGGGCCAGTTTTTTAATAATAATAAACTCCGTTATTGATCTCTCGCTGTCGGAGAAGCACTCAAACACCCCTCTGGATTTTTGCCTTAATAAATAGCTTGTTTTAAGCTGTGTTTTGCCTGTTTCAGTCCTGGGTTTGTGTGTGTGTGTGTCAGGTTTTGGGTTGGGTAGGCCGGCATTGGAAACGCCAGACAGCTTTCCTGGAGATCCTTGCTTTACAGAATTCATTTCGTCATTCGTTTCCTAAAATGTTAACATCATTAAAAACCAACAACACAAATCCATACGCCTCAACGGAGCTTCGCAGGTCGTTTCTCAGAATAGAGAACTCGGGAAGTTAAACCAAGTTGTTTGCCAGAATTGTAAATGGAGAAATGAGAATCTCTCAGGTACTGGGACCCCTGACCGTTAGGTCCAGTGGCGGACGACTCTGGGGTTGCGGCGTTCATCTCGCTTTATTGGCCGAGGGAGCCGGCGTCCAGCTTCCGGGTCATGTGGCCAGCATGACTAAGCCGCTTCTGGCGAACCAGAGCAGCGCATGGAAACGCCGTTTACCTTCCCACCGGAGCGGTACCTATTTATCTACTTGCACTTTGACGTGCTTTCAAACTGCTAGGTGGGCAGGAGCAGGGACCGAGCGACGGGAGCTCACCCCGTCATTGCGGGGATACGAACCGCCGACCTTCTGATTGACAAGCCCTAGGCTCAGTGGTTTAAGCCACAGGTGTTGAAGGCCATGTTAAAATGAAAAAAGATTTGCACTCTCTCACACCCTTATGAAGTGATGAATCAGTCCAGACATATTTATTCTTTATCATTTCATCTGGCAACCAGCCAGCAAGGCAGCCCATTCCTCCCCTTTTAAGTTTTGTGGATGCACACCCAGGACAAGGTGTCAAGGAGTGCTCTAGACCAGTTTCTTCTTTTGAAGACCAGCTGCCAAAGTTTTTAACACACAGCAGGACTGAGAGTGTGTGTGAGAGAGAGGGGGGGTGGTGGTGGTGGTGGTGGAGAAATCTGGTCTATTCAAGAAAGATGAAAGAGCAGTCAGGTTGGTGTAGACTGTCCCACTGCAAAGAATTTTGTCTCTTTTATCATATATAATCCAACCTCCCTGCAAGGAGAAATCTAGCAACTCAAGAAAAAACCCTGTTTCCACGCAATCAGGAAATCCAGCACCTCAAGGAAGAAACCGTTCCCACGTAATCCCTTCCCAGCTATGCTCTTTCCCCTTATCTCCAGGACATGCAAATTTTAACAAGGGCAGCCTTTATTTCAATATACATATATATATATATAATTATTTATCCACCAGCAGCGTGATGGGGCATAGCCTTTCTCCCATTGCTTCTTAGTGGCATCCCATGTCCCAACCCAGAAAACAATTCCACACACACACACAAAACAAACAAACAAACAAACCCACATCTCCGTCACATTCTAGCACCGAAACCAAACTTGTAGGCCCCTGGCTTGAAGACAGACAATTTACCAGCACCCCAAAATAAACCACGCACACTTCCCAGTTAAAGCAAAATAAAAACCGTTTTTTTCTGCTCCTGTGAGATTCAGGAGGTGGAGGAAAAAGTCACGACGAGAGGCAGGCGTGTCTGAATTCAGAAAGGAACCCCTTTGGGTGCACAGAGTCTGGTTTGCGAAGCAAGAAGGGGTTGCATGCAACATATTAAACAGATGCAGGAGATTTCCACGCACACACACCTCCCCGAAAAATCCTCTCTTCATAGGAAAACGGGTTGCTCCTGGCCAGTCAGAAGACGGTAGGTTGACGCCGGCATGGTTTTGATGTGGACCTGGAATAATAAAGATACGGGTGTTTGTGTTAAAGCGATATTCAGAGAGTCCCACCCACCAACAAAAGTTGCCTTTGCGAATAAGGGTAAAGGGACCCTGACCGTTAGGTCCAGTCGTGTCTGACTCTGGGGTTGCGGCGCTCATCTCGCTTTACTGGCCGAGGGAGCCGGCGTCCAGCTTCCGGGTCATGTGGCCAGCAGGACTAAGCCGCTTCTGGCGAACCAGAGCAGCGCACGAAACGCTGTTTACCTTCCCGCGGAGCGGTACCTATTTATCTACTTGCACTTTGACGTGCTTTCGAACTGCTAGGTGGGCAGGAGCTGGGACCGAGCAACGGGAGCTCACCCCGTCATTGCGGGGATTCGAACCGCCGACCTTCTGATCGGCAAGCCCTAGGCTCTGTGGTTTAACCCACAGCGCCACCCGCGTCCCTTGACTTTGCGAATGGCCACCTTCAAATATCTGAAAGATGGAGCAAACTCCTTTCCTCCTGCACCGGAGGGTGTGACTCGAACCCACGGCTTCGAGAGACAAGGAAGGAGATTCCGACGTCGGGAAGAACTGTCTGGCGGTACTTCCTTGGGGGTTTTTAAGCAGAGGTTGGATGGCCACTGGTTTTGTTGAGATTCCTGCTTTACAAGGGGGTTGGACTAGAGGACCTTCGGGTGGTCCCTCCAAACTCGATGAGTCTACTCTTCCCACCCAACAGGGGCAGGTTCTGGCAACGTGCCACGGATTGCACCTACAGTTAAAGTTGCACCCAAATTGGCTGTCGTGGTGCCTTCTCATGCTCAAGTCAGGCTTGAGAAAACAAGTTTGCAGGCTGATACCCTCCCTGCCTGAGCACTAAAGGCGGGAGGGACTCCCTGGTCCTGAATGGGGTCACTGTGCCCCCGAAGGACCAGGTGCGCAGCCTGGGGGTCATTTTGGACTCACAGCTGTCCATGGAGGCGCAGGTCATTCTGTGTCCAGGGCAGCTGTCTCCCAGCTCCATCTGGTACGCAGGATGAGACCCAACCTGCCCGCAGACTGTCTGGCCAGAATGGTGCATGCTCTGGTTATCTCCCGCTTGGACTACTGCAATGTGCTCTCCGTGGGGCTACCTTTGAAGGTGACCCAGAAACTACAACTAATCCAGAATGTGGCAGCTAGACTGGTGACTGGGAGCGGCCGCCGAGACCACATAACACCGGTCCTGAAAGACCTACATTGGCTCCCAGGACGTTTCCAAGCACAATTCAAAGTGTTGGGGCTGACCTTGAAAGCCCTAAACGGCCCGGTATACCTGAAGGATACCATTGCTCAGCCCGGACACTGAGGTCCATCTCCCGAGGGCCTTCTGGCGGTTCCCTCCCTGCGAGAAGCGAGGTTACAGGGAACCAGGCAGAGGGCCTTCTCGGTGGTGGCGCCCTCCCATCAGATGTCAAGGAAATAAACAACTATCTGACTTTTATAAGACATCTGAAGGCAACCCTGTTTAGGGAAGTTTTAATGTTTGACGTTTTATCCAGCCAGATGGGTGAGGTATAATAATAATTTGAATAATTTTAATAATAATAATAATAATATAATAATTAAATAATAATAATAATAATAATATTTCCACAAAAAAACCCACACCCCTGCGGATTGCCAAAGTCCCCCACCCCTCCCGGAAGGCCAACAAACTTTTTGCTCTGACCGCGAAGCGAAATGCGTGCAATCTGCGGGCTTCCTGTACTTGCGAATTCAGCATCTTGATAAATAATCCGTTGCCGGGGGCGGAGGGGTGCTTTGATGCCCACCTCGCTGACTGCCTGCGTCAGGATCTGGATGATCTTCTCGTGAGGCATGGCCACCACGCTCTGCCCGTTGATCTCGATGATCCGGTGTCCCACGCGGATCCCGCCCCTCTCAGCGATCCCCCCTCGCATGAGGCTGCAGATCTGGAGCAGGAAGAGGGACAGAGGGACCCTGTTAAAGACTTGGGACTTGGCCTCATCCTGCTCCCCTCCAGTGCGCTTTTTTTTTTTAAATGTATAGGGGTATACAGTGGTACTTTGGTTCTCAAACGCTTTGGTACTCAAACAACTTGGACCGAGCCAACTAAGTTACTCACAATGCCGTTCTCCACGCAGAACCCCAGCGGGTATTTCGCATCAGGTCTCCGCACGATGGCAGTGGTGACGGGAGGGCAGTGGACCACGCTGAGGCTCACCACAGTCTGGCTTTTCAAATCCTGGGGAAGGGAAAGCGAGAAAGTTTGAGGAGCTGGCTAAGGCACCGGCAACGACCGTAGGCCCTTAAAACGACAAGTGGTATTCCAATCCTACTAAACTCTCCTCCGCCCTTTTCATGCCTCTCCTGGTTCTGGGAGACGAGGGAAGAAGGGAGACAGACTCTCATGCCTCTTCCCCAGCCGGACTCCTCTCTGCCTCTGTGCAGTGTGGTTAAGAGCAGTGGGCTCGTAATCTGGTGAACCGGGTTCGCGTCTCCTCTCCTCCGCATGCAGCTGCTGGGTGACCTTGGGCTAGTCACACTTCTCTGAAGTCTCTCAGCCCCACTCACCTCACAGAGTGTTTGTTGTGGGGGAGGAAGGGAAAGGAGAATGTGAGCCGCTTTGAGACTCCTTCAGGTAGTGATAAAGCGGGATATCAAATCCAAACTCTTCTTCTTCTTCTTGGCTTCCCTCCTCCTCCCCTGCTTCTTCTTCTGCCTCTGAGTCTGGACTGCTCTCTGCCACAGACTCTCCCCGCTCACTAAGCTCTGTTGCCCCTTCGGTTTCCGAAACCTCCTCCCAGTCTTCTCCCTCTGACCACTCGCTGTCGTCCCACCACCAATCCCCGGGCTCTGAGCCTTTGAGATTCCCAAGGCTCCTCCTCTCCAGGGCTTTCCCCCCAAGCAATCAGAGACTGCGCCCGTGTGCGCCCAACCTCCCCTCCGCCCTTTTCATGCCTCTCCTGGTTCTGGGAGACAAGGGGAGCAGGCTGGAGGGGGAGACCCCCTGTTTTCTTCAGCAGCCTGGCCCCACTGAAAGGAGCTTCCCCTCCTATGCAGCCTCTGCTTCTGGGCTTCTCTCTGCCACCGACTCCCCCCGCTCACTCAACCCTGTTACCTCTTCATCTTCTGACAACTCCTCCTCCCAGTCTTCTCCCTCTGAGCCCCTCGTCCCACCACCAATCCCCGGGCTCTGAGCCTTGTTCCCTTGGGGGGTCCCCCCAGCCGGCGCTCTGTGTCCCCCCAGTCCGTGACCGGTGCCCTGGGAAGGAAAAAAAGAGTCTTCCCCTCCACCGTCGCTCACCCGTATGATGCCCTGGCAGGAAGCCAGCGGTAACCCCACCAGGCTGGTCCCGTTGGCCGACATGATGCGGTCCCCGATGCTCAGCTTCCCTGACCGCTCCGCCGCCCCTTTGTGCATGAGGTTCGCCACCACCACGGTGGGCAGGATGGAGCCCCAGCCCGACTCCACGATCACGACGCCCAGGATCTCCCCCTTCTGTTTGTGGATGACGACCTGGAAGGGCAGGAATCAATGCGATGCCATGTTTGTACGAACCGGTGATCTTTCACTGTGCCTATCCAAAACATCACCTTGCCGACAAAGGTCCGTATCGTTAAAGCTATGGTTTTCCCAGTAGTGATGTATGGAAGTGAGAGCTGGACCATAAAGAAGGCTGATCACCGAAGAATTGATGCTTTTGAATTATGGTGCTGGAGGAGACTCTTGAGAGTCCCATGGACTGCAAGAAGATCAAACTTATCCATTCTTAAAGGAAATCAGCCCTGAGTGCTCACTGGAAGGACAGATCCTGAAGTTGAGGCTCCAGTACTTTGGCCACCTCATGAGAAGAGAAGACTCCCTAGAAAAGACCCTGATGTTGGGAAAGATGGAGGGCACAAGGAGAAGGGGACGACAGAGGACGAGATGGTTGGACAGTGTTCTCGAAGCGAACTGGCATGAGTTTGGCCAAACTGCGGGAGGCAGTGGAGGATAGGCGTGCCTGGCGTGCTCTGGTCCATGGGGTCACGAAGAGTCGGACACGACTAAACGTCTAAACAACATCCAAAACTTCCCACTTGTGGGGTTTATCACCACAACAGCTACTCACTTTGGGTTTTAGTAAAGCAAACAGTAAATAAATAAAACTGCCACCAGCCCTTGGCAGCGTGGTTGTTTGGAACTACCGTAATATTCCCCAGTCCAAAATACCAGTCTCTGCTGGTTCTGTTTTCTCTCTGTGAGTCGCAAAAAATGCGACCGATGGGAGTCCAACAATGTCTGGACGGCCGCAGGCTCCTTGCTTCAAGACGTTAAGAGTCGTAGAAGGGGCCCCCCAAGTGTCATCTAGACCAACCCCCTACAACGCAGGTGAGTTGCTCAGCCCACCAGCTCTCTGCCCGCCCCCCCCCCGCTCCGGGGAGAGGAGGGGAAAGATCCGTCCTTACTTCCTTACAGTTCTCTTGCTTGGAGAAGTGCGCCAAATCGCCGTTGTACAGCTCTTCCCCCCGGACGAAGCTTTCGTCGCCCTCGTCGTCGCCGCACCGCCGGGGGTGGAGCTGGTCGGGGTCGATGCCGCTGGCCCTCAGGAACTGCTGGTATGCGACGCTGAAAGCTTGGCCGATAGCTTGGGCTATCAAGGGAGCCTGCGGAAGGAGAAGGAGACTTGAACCCAGGACCCCGGGATTAAGAGTCGCGTGCTCTACTGACTCAACAATAATAACATCATCAGCATGGTTGTGGCTACAATTATTATTGTTATACAGAGCAGATAAAAATCAATGATTTTTTTTAAAAAATCAGATTTTTAAAATTTGGTTTTTTTTAAATTTAAATTGTATTTTTTGTTTTCATTTTTTTTTATTTAAATAGGATTTTAAAAAAAAATTAAATAGGATTTTTTTATTTAAATCGCATTTTAAAAATAAAATGCTTTTGGAGGAAAAATCTTTCTAAATACCGTATATTCCGGCGTATAAGACGACTGGGCGTATAAGACGACCCCCAACTTTTCCAGTTAAAATATAGAGTTTGAGATATACTCGACCACAGATTCTCCACCCGGCGTATAAGACGACCCCCGACTTTTGAGAAGATTTTCCTGGATTAAAAAGTAGTCTTATACGCCAGAATATACAGTATTTTCTGTTTCAGTTACATTGTAGTCCAAAGGCTATTCATCAGGAAATAAGGATTTGCTTTTAAGTTTTTCATGTGTGCTAAAACTCAGTCTGTTTTTTAAAAAAAAAAAAAAAAACGTTTAACCACATCAGTTAACAAACATGGATACATATGCTATAATGTTATTGTTTTAGTTAAATAAATTGTTTAAATTGTTATTAAGGAAATGATTGTTTTTCTTCTTCCAATAAAGCACAGCAGAAAAGTTGCCCAAATATGAACAGTAAACTTACTAAACCTCACAATCATTTCATAATTATCTATGTATTTCTAATAGTAAAACCAAATCAATCATTTTTGATATAACTAAACTACTCTCACAATTCATTATTCCCCAAAAAAACCAAAACCTTCCTCTGGTTGTCAATATTAAGATGATACCCGCAAGAATGAGTCTGTCTGGGGTGTGTGTGTGTGATTTGCATCAAGTCTTACTGACTTGCAATTTACCGTATTTTTCGCTCCATAGGGCGCACCGGACCATAGGGTGCACCTCGTTTTTAGAGGAGGAAACAAGAAAAAAATATTTTTCTGGTTTTCCTCCTCTAAAAGCCCTGTTTTTTTGAGGATCAGCTAAAAGTTTTGCAGCTTTTTTTGCAAAGGGGGAAAAGCAAAGAGGAAAAGCCCCGTTTTTATGGGGTTCAACTCACATTTCTGCAGCTTCTAAAGGAAAGGGAGCCTTTTCTACAGTTTCCAGACAGATAATCTAATCAGCCAGTCACATGTCGCTGGGGAAACAAACAACCTCCCTCTGCAGCACATTCAACAAAGGAGGGCGGGGCTGAAAGGGAGCCGGGACTCTTATCTCTCTCCCGATCTCTTGCTGATCAGCTGCTGAGCGGGGTCCTTTCAACACCCCCTTTTCTCTTTGTAAAATAAAAAGCACGATCCTCTTTTGGCCCCTGGGCAATTCAGCTCCAGGGACCACCATTCGCTCCATAAGACGCACAGATATTTCCCCTTACTTTTTAGGAGGGAAAAAAGTACGTCTTATGGAGCGAAAAATACGGTAAATTGATTTGATGTGAATCAAATCCACCCCATTGCTATATTCCACTTACTATGTATTCCTTGTCATGAGGACTGGAAACTTGCGTTTCAAAACACAGCTCTCTGCGTTCCCCTTTCCATTTCTACATGGGACCACACACACATACACACACATGGCCCCCGAGGTTTTTCCCCCGGCCCCCGATTTCCCCAAGCTCACATCCGCCGAGTGGAAGACGTGGCAGAGCATCTTGTAGAGCTGCTTCTCGGCAGAGGCCTCAGCGCGGCGAGGCAGTTTCCGGCGGGCCATGAGGACCACGATGTTCCCGATGTCGGCGATGTAGGAGATGGTTTGCAGGAGGTGGTCCATCATGGCTTCCTGGTAACAGAGTGAGGGAAAGGAAGGAGAAGTCACGAGGAACAGGAGCCAGGCTTTGGCCGAGTGTTTTTGGCGCTGCCTCGGAAATTCCTGGTGAACCCTCGAACTCGAGCCCCGCTTCTGCCTCTGCTGCTAGACGTCACTGGGCTACCCGGAAGCCCGCAAGGGACGCACCTGGGAGTCAGCCGTAAGGACCTTGATCCTCTGCGTGGAGATGAAGAGATCCACCTCCGTCATGGGCTGGGATTCTCCTTCCGGGGCCTGTAGTACGAAGGTAGATGTCTTAACGCAAGCGATGGCCGGGAAATGGAGAGACATGGGACAAGTGATGGCTGGGAGATTAAGCGAAGTAGGGCAAGTGATAGCCGGCAGAGGGAGCAACATGGGGCAAGTGATGGCCAGCAGTGGGAGCAACATGGGTAAAATGATGGCTGGAAGATTAAGCGAAGTGCGGCAAGTGATGGCCAGCAGAGGGAGCAAAATGGGGCAAGTGATGGCCGGCAAATGGAGTAACATGGGGCAAGTGATGGCCAGCAGAGGGAGGAACATGAGGCAAGTGATGGCTGGGAGATTAAGCGGTGGGGCAAGTGATGGCCAGCAGAGGGAGCAACACGGGGCAAGTGATGGCTGGCAAATGGAGTAACATGGGGCAAGTGATGGCCGGCAGAGGGAGCAACATGGGGCAAGTGATGGCTGGGAGATTAAGCGCAGTCGGGCAAGTGATAGCCGGCAGACGGAGCAACACGGGGCAAGTGATGGCTGGGAGATTAAGCGCAGTGGGGCAAGTGATGGCCGGCAGAGGGAGCAAAATGGGGCAAGTGATGGCTGGGAGATTAAGCGCAGTCGGGCAAGTGATGGCCGGCAGAGGGAGCAACACGGGGCAAGTGATGGACGGCAGAGGGAGCAACATGGGGCAAGTGATGGCTGGGAGATTAAGCGAAGTGGGGCAAGTGATGGCCAGCAGAGGGAGCAAAATGGGGCAAGTGATGGCTGGGAGATTAAGCGCAGTCGGGCAAGTGATGGCCAGCAGAGGGAGGAACATGGGGCAAGTGATGGACGGCAGAGGGAGCAACATGGGGCAAGTGATGGCTGGGAGATTAAGCGAAGTGGGGCAAGTGATGGCAGGCAGAGGGAGCAACATGGGGCAAGTGATGGCCAGCAAATGGAGTAACATGGGGCAAGTGATGGCCAGCAGAGGGAGGAACATGGAGCAAGTGATGGCTGGGAGATTAAGCGAAGTGGGGCAAGTGATGGCAGGCAGAGGGAGCAACATGGGGCAAGTGATGGCCAGCACAGGGAGGAACATGGGGCAAGTGATGGCTGGGAGATTAAGCGAAGTGGGGCAAGTGATGGCAGGCAGAGGGAGCAACATGGGGCAAGTGATGGCCAGCAAATGGAGTAACATGGGGCAAGTGATGGCCAGCAGAGGGAGGAACATGGAGCAAGTGATGGCTGGGAGATTAAGCGAAGTGGGGCAAGTGATGGCAGGCAGAGGGAGCAACATGGGGCAAGTGATGGCCAGCAAATGGAGTAACATGGGGCAAGTGATGGCCAGCAGAGGGAGGAACATGGAGCAAGTGATGGCTGGGAGATTAAGCGAAGTGGGGCAAGTGATGGCAGGCAGAGGGAGCAACACGGGGCAAGTGATGGCCAGCAAATGGAGTAACATGGGGCAAGTGATGGCCAGCAGAGGGAGGAACATGGAGCAAGTGATGGCTGGGAGATTAAGCGAAGTGGGGCAAGTGATGGCAGGCAGAGGGAGCAACATGGGGCAAGTGATGGCCAGCAAATGGAGTAACATGGGGCAAGTGATGGCCAGCAGAGGGAGGAACATGGGGCAAGTGATGGACGGCAGAGGGAGCAACATGGGGCAAGTGATGGCTGGGAGATTAAGCGAAGTGGGGCAAGTGATGGCAGGCAGAGGGAGCAACATGGGGCAAGTGATGGCCAGCAAATGGAGTAACATGGGGCAAGTGATGGCCAGCAGAGGGAGGAACATGGGGCAAGTGATGGACGGCAGAGGGAGCAACATGGGGCAAGTGATGGCTGGGAGATTAAGCGAAGTGGGGCAAGTGATGGCAGGCAGAGGGAGCAACATGGGGCAAGTGATGGCCAGCAAATGGAGTAACATGGGGCAAGTGATGGCCAGCAGAGGGAGGAACATGGGGCAAGTGATGGACGGCAGAGGGAGCAACATGGGGCAAGTGATGGCTGGGAGATTAAGCGAAGTGGGGCAAGTGATGGCAGGCAGAGGGAGCAACATGGGGCAAGTGATGGCCAGCAAATGGAGTAACATGGAGCAAGTGATGGCTGGGAGATTAAGCGAAGTGGGGCAAGTGATGGCAGGCAGAGGGAGCAACATGGGGCAAGTGATGGCCAGCAAATGGAGTAACATGGGGCAAGTGATGGCCAGCAGAGGGAGGAACATGGAGCAAGTGATGGCTGGGAGATTAAGCGAAGTGGGGCAAGTGATGGCAGGCAGAGGGAGCAACATGGGGCAAGTGATGGCCAGCAAATGGAGTAACATGGGGCAAGTGATGGCCAGCAGAGGGAGGAACATGGGGCAAGTGATGGACGGCAGAGGGAGCAACATGGGGCAAGTGATGGCTGGGAGATTAAGCGAAGTGGGGCAAGTGATGGCAGGCAGAGGGAGCAACATGGGGCAAGTGATGGCCAGCAAATGGAGTAACATGGGGCAAGTGATGGCCAGCAGAGGGAGGAACATGGGGCAAGTGATGGACGGCAGAGGGAGCAACATGGGGCAAGTGATGGCTGGGAGATTAAGCGAAGTGGGGCAAGTGATGGCAGGCAGAGGGAGCAACACGGGGCAAGTGATGGCCAGCAAATGGAGTAACATGGGGCAAGTGATGGCCAGCAGAGGGAGGAACATGGAGCAAGTGATGGCTGGGAGATTAAGCGAAGTGGGGCAAGTGATGGCAGGCAGAGGGAGCAACATGGGGCAAGTGATGGCCAGCAAATGGAGTAACATGGGGCAAGTGATGGCCAGCAGAGGGAGGAACATGGGGCAAGTGATGGACGGCAGAGGGAGCAACATGGGGCAAGTGATGGCCAGCAAATGGAATAACATGGGGCAAGTGATGGCCAGCAGAGGGAGGAACATGGAGCAAGTGATGGCTGGGAGATTAAGCGAAGTGGGGCAAGTGATGGCAGGCAGAGGGAGCAACACGGGGCAAGTGATGGCCAGCAAATGGAGTAACATGGGGCAAGTGATGGCCAGCAGAGGGAGGAACATGGAGCAAGTGATGGCTGGGAGATTAAGCGCAGTCGGGCAAGTGATAGCTGACAGAGGGAGCAACACAGGGCAAGTGATGGCCGGCAAATGGAGTAACATGGGGCAAGCAGAGGGAGCAACATGGACCAGACCATAGACCCTTTTAGCCCCCATCCTGCTTCCAGAGGTGAACAACCAGAGTGCCCCAACGGGAAGGCCACAGACCTCTTTCACTCTGCCCCTGCTGGTAGTTGCCGAGAGAGAGATAGACTGCTCCTGTGCCTAGAGGCTCTGCTTAGGCGGAATTAGGAATGCTGCTGGGTCGGACCAAAGCTGCATCTCCAGCAACACATCTCTGGGGGCAGAGGTTGCAGCAGCTGCCCGATCCCCTTGGATCTCACCTTGATCCTGTCCACGGCTTTCTGAGCTTGGGCCATGCGGACGTGGGTGGGGGGGTTCCTCTCCGAGACCAGCTGCGTGGAGCCCAGGTACTTGGCCCCAAAGATCACGCCGTCCAGCAGATCTTCGGGCTCACAGGGGCCTGGGACTGGAGACAACAACGAAAGGGCCGGTTTCTTAACGGAACGTGGAATGGCACAAAGCAAACAAACCTTTGCCTCAACCCTCAAGTTTCTAGTCCACATGGGGGAAAGTTCTGCACCTGGAAAAAAGTGACTCCCCTCCTTCCTGTATGAGATCAGTAGGGTTCAAATATGTCCGGACACCCCACACAGCCCCACACGTTGAAATAAAAATTCAAGGGGGGCCTGGAACCTGAAAGGGCCTTGCGTGAAATGATTTGGAATGAGAAGTTTGTTGGTTCTCTGAACGCAGCATTTCTTAAAATAATATACATACAGTGGTACCTTGGTTTCCGAGTGTCTCAAAAGCCGAACATGTTATAATTGTGATGATTATGGCGTACAGCTGATGAGAACCCCAAATTAACAATCTCAACTTTGGGGTTTTCATCAGCTGTGCGCCATAATCATCACAATTATAACAAGCAAAGGCTTGACATATCTCGCTTTGCATGTCATGAGTCTATCTCATATATTAAACTCCAGTAGCTAATGAAAACAATTGCTTACATAAATGGACTTTTCCACGATATTCTAATTTTTCAAGTTTCACCAGTACAGCGGTAGCTTGGTTCTCAAACGCCTTGGCACTCAAACAACTTGAAACCCAAACGCTGCAAAGCGTGCGTTCCGGTTTGCGAACTTTTTTTGGAAGCTGAACGTGCTCCGTTTTGAGTGTTACGCTAAGATCTGCCTGTTTTCGCAATTTATTTTGCGTTTTCGTTTTCGCGGCTCTTTCGTTTTTTGTGACTGTGTGGAACCCAGCTCAGCTACTGATGGATTGATTGATTGTGTGACTGCAGTACATTGTTTGTTGCTTTCATTTTATGGATCAACGGTCTCGTTAGATAGCAAAATCCATGTTCAATTGCTGTTTTAGGGGTTGTTTTTAAAAGTCTGGGGTGGATTAATCCGTTTCGCATTACTTTCTACGGGAAAGCGTGCCTTGGTTTTGGAACGCTTTGGTTTTGGAACGGACTCCCGGAACGGATTAAGTTAGAGAACCAAGGTGCCACTGCAATTTAATCTAACACATTCATTGATTTTTAAAGGCAGAGGGTGAGCCCCTCTCCCTGCAGCTGAAGCTGGATCTATCTATCTATCTATCTATCTTTCTTCCTTCCTTCCCTCCCTCCCTCTTCCTCCCTCCCTCCGTCTCCTTCCTTCCTTCCTCTCTCTCCTTCCTTCCTTCCTTCCTTTCTTCCCTCCCTCCCTTCCTTCCTCCCTCCCTCCCTCCCTCTCCTTCCTTCCTTCCTTCCTTCCTCTTCTTTCTTTCTTTCTCCCTCCCTCTCCTTCCTTCCTTCCTCTTCTTTCTTTCTTCCTCCCTCGCCTTCCTTCCTTCCTTGCACCTGGAGTCCCTATTACCTCCCTGCAGCTGAAGCTGGATCTATCTATCTATCTATCTATCTATCTATCTTCCTTCCTTCCTCCCTCTTCCTCCTCCTCCTCCGTCTCCTTCCTTCCTTCCTTCCTCTCTCTCCTTCCTTCCTTCCTTCCTTCCTTCCTTCCTTCCTTCCTTCCCTCTCCTTCCTTCCTCCCCCTCCCTTCCTTCCTTCCTTCCTCTTCTTTCTTTTTTCCTCCCTCTCCTTCCTTCCTTCCTTTCTTGCACCTGGAGTCCCTATTACCTCCCTGCTACCCCGACCCTTAACACAGAAGCCTCCTCCTGCAAGTGGGACAAAAAAACCCCTCCTTCGCTCACCTTCCTTGTAAGTCGGCAAGGACGACAAATCTGCTTTATCCTGTTCAAAGAGGGAAACAAGAGGGCCGGGGTCGGTTACATCCTCCTCCGAAAGTCGCTTTGTAATCCATAATGCGGCAGCTATTCTGGTGACTGGGACCGGCCGCCGAGACCATATAACACCAGTCCTGAAAGACCTCCATTGGCTCCCAGGACGTTTCCGAGCACAATTCAAAGTGTTGGGGCTGACCTTGAAAGCCCTAAACTGCCCAGTATCCCTGAAGGAGCATCTCCACCCCCCACCGTCCAGCCCGGACCCGGAGGTCCAGCTCCGAGGGCCTTCTGGTGGCTCCCTCCCTGCGAGAAGTGAGGTTACAGGGAACCGGGCAGAGGGCCTTCTCGGTGGTGGCGCCCTCCCATCAGATGTCAAGGAAATAAACAACTATCCTGACTTTTAGAAGACACCTGAAGGCAGCCCTGTTTAGGGAAGCTTTTAATGTTTAATATACTATTGCATTTTAATATTGTGTTGGAAGCTGCCCAGAGTGGCTGGGGAAACCCAGATAGATGGGTGGGGTATAAATAAATTATTATTATTATTATTATTATTGCTACGACTATCGGTGACTGGCGTCGTCGCTTCAACCTGGGACAAGGCGTGCACCCTCGCGAGATACTTACCGCCACGTCTGAAGAGCAGGACGCCTCTTCCTCGCGGGCGGATCCCGGTGCCGGCCGCCTCCAGCTCGGCTCCGGGGAAGATCCCCCCGAAACAGAATCAGCGAAGGAGAGGGGCTCCTTGCACCGGCGGGGGCCTTCCCCCTGAGCCCTGTCCGAGGCCAATTCCCCTGGGCCCATTCCCCTGGGGCGGCTGCTCCCGGCCACCGCGTCCGAGCGAGCCAAGGGTGTCTCGGCCCCCGCCTCGGCTGGGGGCCCCCGCTCGTAGCGCAGGAGGCTGAGGAGATCCTCGCTCTCGACCTCCACCGACAGCAGCCCTTGCCCCCTCCGCGAGTGCGCCGGGCCCCCCAACCCGTGCCCCGTGGCGATGTGGAGCGGGCAAGGGGCGCAGGCCCCCGGCGGCCCCCGGCACTCTTCAGGATCCAGGAGAGGGTCACCGTCTCCTTCGGAAACGCGGCCTTCCTCGCCGTCGGAGGCAGGCAGCAGCCCGTCTTCGGAGGTGGGCGATCGGTCCTCGAAACTGGGGCTGAGTCGCTGCAGGCGGGTCAGGAGGCCGTGGAGATGCAGGTGATCGGACTCTCCCTCCTGGGCGATGTCCGCATCTTCCATTTCTACGAGAAGCTCGGCCGGGTCTACGCCGGCTGCGGGCTCCGGGTCGCTTCCCCCCAGGGCTTCTTCTTGGGGGCCCGGCGTCCAGCCGGGCTCCCCGGCCACGGGTTCGGGAGACGCCTCCATCAAGCCCCCGCTCTGAGAAACCAGCGGCCTCGTTTCGCAGCCGGTTCTGAAATGTCTGCGGGAAGGAAACGGCCTTTTGAGAGCGGGGCCTCGGAAACAAACCCCTGCCTAAGTGGCGAGCCCAAATGTATGTGCATAATTACAATGAAAGCATCAAAGCCCTAGCACTTTCCTTTAAAAAAAAGCCTGTTGTTGTTGTTGTTACTATTATTAAGCGTTTCCATATTTCAAAAAGTGAAAATACAGAGTTATAAAGTTGTTGGGGTTTTTTTTTTGCAAAATCTCTGAAAGCATTGAAGATTTTTAGCTATTTGCCAAAAAAATCAACACTTCTGACCAGTGCCGGATTTACGTATAAGCTAAACAAGCTATAGCTTAGGACCCCGCTCTCTTGGGGGCCCCCCCCCCCAAAAAAAAACAAGGGGGGAAAACCACTGGATGTACATTTCCAAAATGTAAGATAAAAAACAAATAAAATAAAAACTACACACAGCAACAGTGTTTTATGTTGTGTAGGCTCCTAGGATGTATGCCATGGGCCCCGCCTGCTAGCCTGCTCCCTAAAATATCTCCGGTTTGCTCCTTTCTATATATAGGGTGCCTGCATTCTGCATGGACTGGTTGCCTGGCAACATGCGCAAATGGCTTGAGATGCCTATTAGGTCCATCAATGACCATACAGCATGTATTCAACACAAAAGAACAGCGACAATTTGCTGTCGACAATGGACAGCTGGACATATAAAGGGCCCCATTACCTTCAGGAGCTGAGGGCCTCATCAAACCTAAATCCGGCCCCGCTTCCGACATGGGTTGCCCCCAGACATATTTACGGGTTTTGTTTCTGACGGACGGATCCCAGATAAGTCTGGGAATTTCCGGTTGTACGGCAGCCCTATTTAAACCCTTATACCACCCTTCATCAGAATATCACACATAGGTTCCCAAGAGCCTGTTAGTGGAACAGGAAGGTTTTCAGCTGCCGCCGGGAGGACAGCGAGGAAGGAGCCGGCCTGGTTTCCCTAGGCAGGGAGTTCCAAAGTTGCCTGGGATTTGCCAGCACCGAGACAGCCCTCTCCTGCGTCCCCACCAAACAGGACCGAGAGAGGGGCCTATCTCTTAAGATTTAGTGTCAGGAGTATTCCTGGACACCGCAGAGTTAGACGCAGACTTTTCTGGAAGCTTCTGGCTGTTGTGTAATTGACTGGACAGCACAACGCAGGAACTCAGCAACTCACTGGATAACTATATACAGTATTTATTGATTGAAGCAACTAGCATCCATAAGTTACTATTTACAGACTTTACAAAATAAAAGAAACAAAACATAAAATCTTTTCCTCTCTGTCTCTCTCTCTCTATACTGACCACTTTCTCACACCAACACACTAACCACACTAACCACACAGCTCTCACACAGAGCTCAGTCTTTAGGAACTCATTGACCAATCACAGGTCGTTGCTAAGGGTCTGAGAGAGAGCAGATCTGGGCTTTCTGCCAACTACTAATTGCTTGGAGATAGACAGCTGCATTTCTGCACGTAGGCAACTCTGAAATCTCTAACACTATCCAAAGATCTCCAAACCCCCAGCCTGGTTTCCCTAGGCGGGGAGTTCCAAAGTTGCCTGGGAGTTGCCAGCACCGAGACGGCCCTCTCCTGCGTCCCCACCAAACAGGACCGAGAGAGGGGCCTCTCCAAAGATCTCCAAACCCAGGCAGGTTCGTATGGTACAATATGAGAACCTGCTCTCGCAACGTTTTGGGGCACGGGAGTCTACCCAACTTCTACGGTCCTGGGGGGCCCTGTGTTTTGCGCCGGGACTGACCCCCCCCCCCAGACAGCGCGGTATTTCAGTGAAACGGGAAAGGCAATCCCGATTCCCGGGGACTTCTACGAAGTTTTAAAAACGGTTTTTACCTGCAGCCCTCGTTGACCGCTTGCTTGTAACCTTGGGGGCTGGAATCTGGTGGATTCAAAAGCCAGCTGGATCCCTCGGCAATATCTGAGCCGCTCTGGGTCTCGGGCGCCGCCGGATCGCAGATCCTGGAGTCTGCTTTTGGAACGGGGGCTTGCAGACTTCCGGGGGAGGGACTGGGTTGTTCCCAGTCGGAAGGAGTTTCTTTTCTGGGTTTTCCAGGGGAACCTGGGTCTGTCGCCGTGCCCTCCTCTAAGTCCATGGAGAGGGTCTCTGGGGGGTCCGTGCCGGTGCCGGTCACCAAGATCGCCTCCGACTTGAAGTCCATCTCGCTGTCTGTCATGATGGGTTTTCCGGGGGAAGGAATAGCCCTACACTTGAAGATAAAAGCGAGCATACAGGACCGGCCTCCGGGGGGGGGGAGACCCGAATTCAAATCCCACCACCCACCTGGCCGTGAAGCTCCCTGGGGGTCGGCACTAGAAATCCCCCAGGTCACCCTGGTAAACTTAGCAAAAGGTCCTCAAATAATAACTTTTTGGAGGTCCCGAGCCACAAGGATGCTGCTAGGTTGGCTTCAACTAGGGCCAGGGCCTTCTCAGTACTGGCCCCGACTTGGTGGAACGGTCTGTCACAAGAGACCAGGGCCCTGCGGGATTTGGCATCTTTCCGCAGGGCCTGCAAGACGGAGCTGTTCCACCTGGCCTTTGGGTTGGTTTCAGTTTAACCCTGATGTTTCATTCTTTTGGTGTGATTGGTGGGCTACTTAAAAATGAGGCTGCAGTCTAGATTAAATTTTAAATTGTATTTTAATCTGTATTTTAATGAATTGTTTTATGTTTTTGTTGTGATTTTATTGGTGTTAGCCACCCTGAGCCCGGTTTGGCGGGGAAGGGCGGGGTATAAATAAAAATTATATTATTATTATTATTATTATTATTATTATTATTATTATTATTGAAAACATACAGTGGTCTCTTGGTTCTCAAACGCCTTGGTTCTCAAACAACTTGGAACCCAAACCCTGGAAACCTGGAAGGAAGTGTTCCGTTTTGCGAAATATTTTCGGAAGTTCGAACGTGCTTCTGTTTGGAGTGCCACGCTTCCGTTTCGAGTGTTTACACTGAGATGTGTCTGTTTTTGCTATTTATTTTGCGTTTCCGCGGCTCTTTTTGTGTGTGTGACTGTGCGGAATTCAATTCAGCTACCGACTGATTGTGTGACTGCAGTACATCGTTTATCGCTTTCGTTCTATGGATCAACGGACTCATTACACAGTAAAATTCATGTGAAATTGCTCTTTTAGGGGTTGTTTTTAAAAGTCTGGAAAGGATCCATCTGCTTTGCATTCCTTTCTATGGGAAAGCGCGCCTCGGTTTCGGAACGCTTTGGTTTCGGAGCGGACTTCCGGAACGGATTAAGGTTGGGAAACAAGGTACCAATTGATGGAATATGCAGAAATGGACAAAATGACGGGAAGAATCCGGGAACAGCGGGACCAGAAATTCATCAAAGACTGGTTAAAGTTTACGAACTATTTGAAAAACAATTTGCAGTTGAATACGCTAATAGGACTTCAAGAAGCTTTGTAGTTAATGTGTAGAAATATTATTATTATTATTTTATTCCCTATTTATTATTTAAATTCTATACATGCTATTTCAGTGTTCAATGAGTGATCTCCATCACTCTTCAGTTTCGTTATTTGTATGATTTTGATCTATACGTTTTTCGTTTTAATTCTATCAGTATTTTTTAAATGATTTTTTCCCCACACCCGTATGTTTTTTTTAGCTCTTCACCTCCCATCGTAATTTTCCGTGTAGAAATATTATTGTAATTATGGTAGTTAAAGTGAGTTAAGAGATTTAGGATAATGTAAGCAATGGTAGATTAAAGAAGTATAATATTAAGGTATAATTCCGAATGCCATGTGGAAGGTCTGAGGGAAGTCACGGCTATGTTGGGCAAAACTGAAAAATGTATGTGAATGTATATTTTATTTTTTTTGTAGTAATTTAGTTTAAAATAATAAAAAAATATTTTTTTAAAAAAAGAGAAACAAGGTACAGCTGTACTTCTGAGTTTCTAGTACTGCTTTGGGTGGGGGGGCTGGTGCTCAAACCCTAACCCGCCTCGAAGGGTTGTTGTCGGGATTCAAACGAGGCCGGGATCTGGGAAAAGTCATGCACAACGTTTTAAGAAGAAAAGGTGTGGTATAAATGCAAGGGGGAAAAAAATCTAGTCCAGTATTTTGTCCTCACGGTAGCCAAAAAATTATTACAATTTCTTGAACTTCGTCGCAATTTTGGACAACCGCAACTCGCTTCAGGCACCGATATACGGCAAGATAATCGGCTCGGGACGTTTCTGTTCAGGCAAAACTGCCCAGACATGTTCACATGTTTTTACTTTTTGCTTCTGATTTTAATTGGTGGTTGTTGTTTTTTTTGCCTATTTTAAAAAAGAAAAAAAGAAAGAAAGAAAGGAAGGAAGGAAGGAAGGAAGATGATAGCTAAAAACTGGAAGACAGAAGAATTAACAACGATTGATGAATGTTTTTACTTCTGATTTTAATTGGTGGTTGTTGTTTTTTTTGCCTATTTTAAGAAAGAAAGAAAGAAAGAAAGAAAGAAAGAAAGAAAGAAAGAAAGATGATAGCTAAAAACTGGAAGACAGAAGAATTACCAACGATTGATGAACGTTTTTACTTTTTACTTCTGATTTTAATTGGTGGTTTGTTTGTTTTTTGCCTATTTTAAAAAAGAAAGAAAGAAAGAAAAAGTTGATAGCTAAAAACTGGAAGACAGAAGAATTACCAACGACTGATGAATGGCAGATAAAAATGATGGACTATATGGAGCTCGCGGAGATGACCGGGGAAACTCCGTGACCTGAGGGAAGATGCAGTGGAAGAAGATTGGGAAGAAATTTAAATCGTACTGAAAAAATTATTGTATGATTGCTAATTAGATATAACTAGGAAAGATAGCTAAGCTGTAGATTTCGAGTAAGATTAAGGGTTTAAGATAGACGAATTGGAGTTAAGAAAATTAGTTAAGTTTTAATAGGTAGATAACTTTTACAGTAAATATGATTTTGCAAGACGTTTAGAAATTACTAAAGATGCTAGACAAGGAACGCAGGAAGAGGGGACAGGAGGAAGTCTAATTGCAATGTGAGAAATAATTATTGTATGTCAAGAAATGAGTTCTTTATTTTACGTTTTTGTTTAGGTGTTTTGTTTAGTGTTGTTAGGTTTGTGTTTGTTGTAACTGTGTTTTTTTTTTTTTTTTTTTATAAAATTCAATAAATATATTTCAGAAAGAAAGAAAGAATGTTTCCAATTGTTTTTGAACTCGCCTTTCCAGGCCGTTTCAACTCTTCTCGTAAAACCAATTAGAAGTTTCTCCGCCGTGGTCGAATCAATTAAATTCAATTAAATTTGGGAAGTTGCAGCTAAAAGAGCAAACACTACGGAACAGAAAGATAATGGTTTTGGAGATGAGAAAAGGAAGGAAACGGCACAATACGGTTGCCGTCTGCAGATTTTCTTTCGGACAACAGGATTCGTCTGTTACAGAATTTGATTTAAAATAATATTTGATTTAAAATAATCTATTTGAATTAAAATAATAATAATAATAATAATAATAATGACTTAAATGTTCCCCAGGCATTTGAGAAATTAAGAGATATTTGCAACTATCAATGGTCTTGCAATGCAGAATGCCAAATTCCGGGCATGCTTCACAAGGCCAACCCACGCATGTTTACTCCAAAGGAAGTCCCGATGATTCCCACGTCCAATATGCGCCTACAATTGCAGCCTTAGGGTGCAAGTCTAACCCTGCCTACTCAGAAGTAAGCCTTACTGAATTCAAGGGCCGAGGGCTTACTCCCAGGTAAATGGAGTCAGAACTGCATTGCAATGCTTTGCAAGCCTTAAAAAAAAAAATAAGCAGTGAATTCTGGGTGTGTGTGGCTTGTTTACTTAGGAGTAGACAGGGTTATTGTTATTTAAAGTTTTTACAAACCATCCTTGACCCAAAGGACTGAAACGGACACGGCGGGAAACCCCCCCAAAATTAAACAAAAACACAGAACTCAACCCGCCCCCCTGCACAGCTATAGGAAAGTTGCCATTAAACCATCCCAAAAAAATTAATTTAATTTTTGCGTGCTTTGATGTGTAACAGCTCTATGACTGACAGCTCGCCAGATTATTTCACCCTGTTTTTGTTTCATTTCGGATGGTTTACAAGCAAAACGAAACGGATGCAAACTTTTAAGGGGGTTAAAACTCACTTTCTGGAAAAGTTTTTTGTTGTTGCTGCTGAGGATTAGCGACCAGAAGAAGAGGAGCTTTGCAAACTTGCAGGTTTTGGTGCTTTTGCAAGAAGGATCCGGCCCGCTCATTCCGGGTCAGGGCATTGTTTGTTGCTGTTGTTGTTGTTCTACCCCAGCCTGCAAACGTGCAACTTGCAAATCCTTTCTCTGAACTTCTTTTCTTCCTGTTGGGTCCTTTATCTCCCTTTGGATTGAGCATGTGTGGGGAGGAGGGGGGTGGGGAGGAGGAAAAAAAAAAGAAAGGAATAAAGGATTCTGGGAGGTGTAGTTTTCTTGGTTGTACGGTGTTCCCATCAGCCTCCAAAACGACTGATCGTCGCTGGGTCAAACAGAGAGCTGAGGTGCCCTTCTGAGCGCGCTGAAGAATCCTGTGGCACCCAGAAGCTTGCAGATAGCTTTGATTAAAATATATATGCACACACATGCATTTGAAAGGCAAAACCTACTTGAATCAGCTTGACCCTCCACCGTGTCAAACAGAGAGCTGTGGTGGCCCTTTTGAGCGCGGAGAAGAATCCTGTGTGACCCAGAAGCTTGCAGATTGATTTGATTAACATATATATGCAGACACATGCATTTAAAGAGCAAAACCTACTCGAATCAGCTTGACCCTCCACCGGGTCAAACAGAGAGCAGAGGTGGCCCTTTTGATTGCAGAGAAGAATCCTGTGTGACCCAGAAGCTTGCAGATTGCTTTGATTAAAATGTATATGCACGCACATGCATTTGAAAAGCAAAAACCTACCTGAATCCGCTCGAACTTTTTGAAGGGGGTAGAAAGATACCCCTACGGCGGTTTGGGGGTCGAAGAAGCTCCCTCTCTTACGAAATTCGCCTCGAAGATCAAACCGGCGAGCGAATCCTCTCTCATGCGCTCTTTCTGGTCGTAATAAGACGCCTCCCTCCTCTTCAACCTGCTTTCTTTAACTGGGCTTCCGGAAGATCTCTTTGCAAGCAGATCAGGTTGCCTTTTCGGGAGCCGGGGGATCAGGTTCTGTTTAAAAATCCATGACGGGGCATGGTTGTCTTTCATCTGCCCTGGCAGCAAAATGAATGGCCTTCTCCTCTCAAACAGGCCTTCGGGATGGAGACCCAGAGCCGAATGTTATCCTTATTATGATTTTTAAAACATCAGAACAAAACGGCAATGTTGCACCGTCTTGCTTAGAATAAAATGCACCGGACAGGGTCGGGTGGAGGCCCTTTTTGAGCCTGAGGGCCAGGTTCCCTTGCTGGAAACTTAATGGGGGCCGCATGAACCCCTTACCAGGGACGGATTTAGGTTGGATGAGGCCCTCAGCTACTGAAGGTAATGGGGCCCTTTATAGGTCCAGCTGTCCTTTGTCAACAACAAATGGTCTCTGAAGGAAGAAACCTCCGCCAAAGAAGATGAAGAAGATTGGCAAATAAAACTATTGAACTATGCAGGGAAAAAATTATTTAATTTGAAACCCAAGAAAGGAAGGACTTTTAAAGTTTAAGCAAGGGGCAAATGTTGAATGCATATTTCTTAAGCCTTGTGTAATGTCTAGATTTCTACACTGGTATAACTCTTAAAAGTCACTTGTAATAAGATGAAGGTGGTTTTAAAATTGGATTGTTAAGAATACACTTTGTGTTTTGAACGTGCATGAACAAGCTCAGTATAATCATGCATAGCTGTCAACTTTTCCCTTTTCTTGCGAGGAATCCTATTTGGAGTAAGGGAATTTCCCTTTTAAAAAAAGGGAAAATTAGACAGCTACGGATATAATGAAACCACGATGGGGTGGGGATGGAAGAATATGGGTTAAAAATTTGTCTATGATTTTTTTTTTACTGTTTTTTCTTTGTTTGAAAATTAATAAATAAAATGTTATCAATAAAATAAGCCGCATCATCAGGAACAGGCGGCCCAACACAATTGCATTCGGCGTTGCAAAAAATAAAATAGAGTATAAAAATTTCTTTCTTTTTTTAAATTTAATTTTTATTAATTCATTTTGTTTAACAAAGAAAGAGAAAAAAGGTAACAAAGTATTACAACTGCTATTATATAATATTACTGAATAAAATTTAACATCCCACATAGTCGTATCTGTGTCTTATTGTTTATATCTTAAGAGAAAATTAAAGGTAAAAAAAAAAAAAAGGAAAAAGGAAAAAAAAAAAATCAGCCAGGCATATATAGCAGTATAAAAATTTCAAAGAGGCAGACTACATTTCCCAGGATGCTCTCCGGCTCCCGCGCAGACTCAGTGCGCCTCCGAGGAGCCCGGGCAGCCTCTCCGCGCTCATGGCTCTCTCCGGTCTGCAGCTGCGGGCCGTGCTCCGCCTCTCCCCGGCCCGCAGCATCCTCTTGCCCGGCCCGGGGCTCCGGAACTACGCCAAGAAGGCCGGGGGTAAGCCAGGCTCCTGGGGGGCGGTGGACTGGCAGGAGGCGCTTTGCAAAGGGAGGCTGGTTGGGGGGGAACTCTGCACATGGTCAGAGGGCAGCGCTTCTCCGAAAAAAAAACCCAGAGGGGGCCACCCAACCCAGTTTCCTGGCTGGTCAGATCCTCTCCAGGAAGCCCACCTCACCCCCCAAGCTGGCTGCGGGACCCCCCCAAGCTCCTTGTATTGACCAATCCTGCAGGTAGACTGCACCGCACTGTGGAGGTTCTGCTTCCTTCCTTTTTTTTTTGCTCCCTAGGAAGTACAGGTGAAACTCGAAAAATTAGCTTTCTTTCTCCTCAGGCTGGAACAGAACTGAACAGAAGGGCTCAGCTAGCCTGATTATACAGGTGAAACTCGAAAAATTACAATATCGTGGAAAGGTTCATAATTAAGCTTAAAAGGTGAAACTGATATATGAGATAGACTCATGGCATGCAAAGCGAGATATGTGTCAAGCCTTTGCTTGTTATAATTGTGATGATTATGGCGTACAGCTGATGAGAACCCCAAATTAACAATCTCAACTTTGGGGTTTTCATCAGCCATAATCATCACAATTATAACAAGCAAAGGCTTGACATATCTCGCTTTGCATGTCATGAGTCTATCTCATATATTAAACTCCAGTAGCTAATGAAAACAATTGCTTACATAAATGGACTTTTCCACGATATTCTAATTTTTCGAGTTTCACCTGTAAGCCAGATAAGGGGTGCGTGGGGTGTGTTATATGAAAAAAAACTGCTCCTTTATCCCTTTTAATGCTTGATAGACTATTGTATGTCAATATTCTGTTGGAAGCTGCCCAGAGTGGCTGGGGAAAACCAGCCAGATGGGTGGGGTATAAATAATAAATTTTATTATTATTATTATTATTATTATTATTATTATTATTTCAGCATAGCCAAACTTGGCCCTCCAGCTGTTTTGGGACTACAATTCCCATCATTCGAACCAACGAACTTCTGATCGGCAAGCCCTAGGCTCTGTGGTTTTAAATACCATATGTAAATCATTTTCAAGTAGTTCTCCTTCAAGGAGTAACATACTGTAGACTTCAGATCGCTCTTCCAAAGTTCCCCCCGGAGATTAAAATCTATATTATATCCTATATCTTTTGTTCCCCAACCCATCTTCTTAAGAGCTGTTCCTCTTTGCTCCCTTCCCAGCACAACAGCGACCAGCAACCTCAAGGACAATGGAGGCAACATCTCTCCCCCAATTCATTGCGGATCATTTGCCTTCTCTTTCTGTTTTCATCCAGGTGCAAAGATGAGAGGGAAAGGCGCAGCTAAAGAAGACATGAAGGGTCCCGAAGTCTGCAAAGACGCCGCGATCCTCACCACGCATGCCATGGGGGTCAACATCTACAAGGAAGGCCCAGAGGTAGCTCTGAAGCCGGATTCGGAATATCCCGAATGGTGAGTCCGCGGCAGACGAAGAGCCAAAACTTTCTGTAGAAATGTAGACTTTAAAAAATAAAAAATTAACAAATCAAGTTTCTAGTCCACAGGATGTGTGCAAAGAGATAGAGATATGGGGGGCGGTGCATTGTGGAACCTCAGCTCTCCGGTTCCCGTTTTGAATCAGAGGAACAGCTTTTTCGGAAAGGTCTTTTGTCACCTACCCCCCATGCCTGAAATATATCTGGTAGCCAAAAATACTTTTGACATGCATCCGTAGCATACAAGTAAGGGTTTGGAATCAATAGTCAAAAAGTGGATCTTCTGCTGATTGACCCAGCAAAAAACCTTGCAGCCTTTGCTGTCACCTGCTCATTTTGAACTGCCAAGAGAAAGGACACTGGGGCAGTGGCTGGGCGACCCGGAATGGACAATAAAAGAGGGGTGATAACCTCAGTCCTCAAGTCTTTATCAAGAGGGCAAGCCAGAAGGGCATGCGCCGCCGATTCGGGACTGCCATCTCCACAGGGACATTTTTCGTGTGGAATCTGTTGGAATCGTCCCTCGAGTCCAGCCGAGGGCAAGACATTCAATCTCGCGAGAGTCAAAGCGCATCAATATTTTGGAATTGCTCGGTTATGCAGATAGGGTGCCAGAGATTCGAAAGGGGAAGGTGGAAAATAGTTATTCCATGGGCAAAATTTCCTTATTGTGGCCAAGTTGTTCTGGCGCTCGATATCATTTAGGTAAAGGGTAAAGGGACCCCTGACCATTAGGTCCAATCGCGGACGACTCTGGGGTTGCAGCGCTCATCTCGCTTTACTGGCCGAGGGAGCCGGCGTACAGCTTCCGGGTCATGTGGCCAGCATGACTAAGCCGCTTCTGGCGAACCAGAGCAGCGCACGGAAACGCCGTTTACCTTCCCGCCGGAGTGGTACCTATTTATCTACTTGCACTTTGACGTGCTTTTGAACTGCTAGGTTGGCAGGAGCAGGGACCGAGCAACGGGAGCTCACCCCGTCATTGCGGGGATTCGAACTGCCGACCTTCTGATCAGCAAGATATCATTTAGGCGCTGACAAATTAAGACTGTTTGCTTTACAAAAACCCAAAGTGAGTAGCTGTTGTGGTGAAACCACAAGAGTGAAGTTTTCGATAGACAATTTCAGTCCAGGCACTCTTTTCACAGTCTTGCAGCACTAGGGATATTAGACCGGGGGGATCTGAGTTTAGGCGAAGCCAAGAGTTAAGTGTCCTGCACCCGATCCGTAATTCTACCGAGGGAAGATTAGCCTCTAGGCGAAATGATGCGCTCTCGACCGGCACGCCATGCTGGCTCTCTCAATTCCCTCTCCTGTCTTGTTGGCTCACTCCATCGCCTTTCCGTTCCAGGCTTTTCCAGATGTACCTCGGCCCCCCCAAGAAGCTGGAGGAGCTCGACCCGGAGACCCACGAATATTGGCGGAAGCTGCGGAAGCTGAACGTGTGGCAGGAAAACAAACTCAAGAAGGTCCGGTCGTTTTGATGCGGAGAGCTGTGAAAGCGCCGTTTGGCTGCAGGCGAAGGACGTTGTTTTCTATTTTTTATGTCTCGCTTTGATGTAAAAGTTGGCCAATAAAAACCTCGACCCTGCCGGGTGGTACCTGTGATTTCCCACCTCCTCCTATTTTAAATTATTTTATTTCGTTTTTAAGAATCCTCCTCCTCCTCTTTTAAATTATTTTATTTCATTTTTAAGAAATCACAAAGAAGGAACATAAATTAATACGTCCAGATATCCATAAATAAAAGAAAAAATACATGGAAAAAGAGAAAATAAAGATAGGCAAAAAAGAATTTGTCAAATACACCCAAGTTAATCAAAGGATACAAACACTAATTTAAATATTCCAAAACAAAATTCCTTCCAGTAGCACCTTAGAGACCAACTAAGTTTTTTCTTGGTATGAGCTTTCTTGTGCATGCACACGAAATATTCCATACACTAGGTTCTCAGAAAAAGAAACACTTTCATTCATTCCTTCATTCCTTTTTCTTAATTTCTTTTCGGTCTTTTTCTTTCTACTCCGGAAAACTATTTTGAATCCCTGCTATGTTAATTGACTTCGCTGTATCTCTTTGCAGCTTCAACATTTCTCTTACGTAACAAGTATTCTGTTATGTGTTCATGTATTTAAATCAGTCCCCCCCCCATTACGTCTGTGAAATTAAACTAAGCACAACCAAGTACTACTTACGGAACCGTATTTTTTCAGATAATTTTTAAAGCAATCCCGTTCCTTTTTGCCTAAAGTCCCTATGCTTTTGCTTGTTGAGTTGCATCAAACTTTTCCGTTTCCTTTCATATCTTTTCCATTTTTTCTTTCCCTCTCGCTGCACGGTGGGCGGCCTAAAAATCGCTGGATGCTGTGGAGAGTGTCTTCCTGGACAGCCTGTGCTTTTTGCAACTGTTATCTATACACAACAACGGTCCCTTGGTTCTCACAACATAATCCGTTCCGGAAGTCCGTTCCAAAACCAAAGTGTTCCAAAACCAAGGCGGGCTCTCCCATAGAAAGCAATGCAAAATGGATTAATCCGTCCCAGACTTTTAAAAACGACCCCTAAAACAGCAATTTGACATGAACTATACCAATTGTGTGACTGCAACACATCGTTTATTGCTTTCATTTTACGGATCAACGCTCTTGTTAGTATATCTATACAAAAATACATATATAGAATACACACGCAGAAATAGGTACAATATATTTGACATACAGCTGCCATCAAGAATGATCCAAACCCCTGGCCCCCCCTTGCAAATCAGGTTTATTATCAAAATGCACAGACTTCCTGCTGTTTGCAAGGAGCAAAGTTGCATTTTCAAGCTGAATTTGGGGGAAACCACATGCGTCGAGCCGTTTCAATTGCTTCTGTTTGATTTGCTGGCTGCAAACAGCTGAAAGTCCGTGCATTTTGATAATAAACCTGATTTGCAATGGACCATTCTTGATTGCAACTGCACCACAGCAAAGTTCTCATTTTGTCTCCCCGTTCCGCGGTGAGACCTACCCCTCTACACTTTGTCTTCCTTTTCCTATCTCTACGCTCCCGCCTGGCCGCCTTCCGTCCGCAGCTCGCTCCGCCCGGCAACAAGGTGCAGAGGAAGGCGGGGCGAGAACCATAGAGAGCGACGCCGGAGGAATAGAGCGTCGCTCCATGCCGGCCCTTCGCTCCATAAGGGGAAAATAAAAACACCCAACCACCGGAAGTGAAGCGGCGGCCGGAAAGCGGAAGTCGCTCCCCTCCCCAGGAGGAAGTGGGCGGGGCCCAAAGGAGGGGCGGGGCCAGGAGGGAGGGAGGGAATCAGGTGAGGAGGAGGGAGGAAGCGCAGGTGAGGAAAGAAGGGGGGCTACCTGGGGGAGGGGGGAGGTTTTTTGGGGGGGCTTAACCTGGGGGAGTTGAACCTTTGTGGACTTGTGGGGAGGGAGAAAGAGGAAGGAAATGGGTCCTATTTTGGGGGGGCTATAATATGTTTTTTTGTGGGGGTCGCAAATATGTTGGGGGGCTTAAATTATGTGGGGTGTGAGCTTCTGACTTGGGGGGCAGAGAAGGGATGAGGAAAACGGGTCCTACTTGGGGGGGGGAAGAGGTAAGTGGGGTTTTTGGGGGGGGAGGTACAAATGTGGGAGTGGTTTTTGGGGGGGCACAGGAAAAAGTGCTTGGGAACTATTATGGTTATTTGTGGGGGGGGCGGGACTCGTCTTGGGTGGGGGGGCGACGTGTCAAGTGCCCCCAAAGGGCTACAGGGGAGGAAATTGGTCCTTATGGGGGGGGGGAAAGGATAGGCAGAAAACATTTTTTCCCCTTGTGGGGAGGGTTTTTGTGGTTGCTACAAATGGTTAGATAACATGGGGGGGTGTTGATAAAAGGAGTGAAACCCAGGGGAAGGATGCTATGGGGTGGAATATTGTTTTTTTTGGGGGGGGGAGTGCAAGACGAAATGAACCAGGATAGAAATAACTGAGGTGCTTAGTGATGGTGGGTTGCTTTTAATTTTTTTTTAAGGGGGGTGGAGATGCAGAAAGAGCCCAGAAGATGAAGGGGAGCTTGGGGGGGTGTATGTGTGCAAAAGGAGGGTGCAGGTGGGACAGTGGAGGAAGAGATCTGTTTGAGGGAAGGTGGATGGAAACTAATAGGGCCAGGTGTGTGTTTGTTTGTTTTTTAGGTGGGGGTGGCCACTGAATAAGCTGCAATAGACCTGGGTGGGGTGACTTGTGTGTATGGGGGGGGGAGTGGGAGGAATCTGGGGAGAGGGGGAAGAGAAACTTGGAAGGGGGGGCAATTAGGGAGAGAAAATCGGGAGGTAGAAGCAGGAAAGGTCTTGATGGAGATGGGAGAGGTGAGATGTCATAATCAGGGCTAGGTGGTAAAAATTGAGGGTTTTTTGTGGTGGGGGGACCGTTACAGTAAAGAATAGGAAAAATAGCCCCCTGGGGTGTGTGAAGAAAAGCAATGTTGGTTTTTTTGGGGGGGGGGTCTTAGTGATGGGGAGGGGGGCGGACGGTTTGTGAAGGACAGAAAATAGAGGCTGCAATTTTACCCAGAGCTGGAAATTGCAGTAAGGGTGGTGGGTGTGGTATCTGCAGAACTGTTATATTCTCTCTTCTTTTTCTTCCATATATATATATATATATATTCATTCCCCTGATTTCTCCCCCCACCCTGCATGTGTCTTGCATCGAGCTCCTTCTTCGCACAGACGACTGCAGAGCTTTGACTGAATGTTCTCGAACCCCATTCGGATGAATGGCTCTGTCCTTTCTAACCATCCTGTGAGGGGGGGGGGGAGACAGGAGTATTTAAAGAAAAAGAAAAAGAAAAGAGGATAGGATTTCTCCGTATAAACTGTCCTCTCCTTCCTTCCTTCCTCCCCCCCCCCAGAAAATCCCTTTCCACCCAAAATATAGCAGCAGGCACAAACACACCCACCCACCCAACATGAATCCGCAAATTTAATTCAACTGCGGTTCTGCAGAAGGATTATTAGGGCAGCGCGGTGGATTTGCATGCTGAGAGGCTGGTCAGAGAGAAGATAGGGACTGAGAGGAAACGATTTGCAGGAGGGGAGGGCAGGTTATGGGGAGAAGGTTTGCCAGCGTGAGGGTGGGGGGGGGGTTGGTCCAGCTGTTTACCCACCAAGCTGATAAGGGGAAAAGATAAGATTCCTTCAACTTTTTTTGTTTTTAATGGGCAAGCGCATTGAAATAAAGACCACGGCAGGAAATATTTCTAGGGCTTTTCGTCTGATTTTTCTGGAAACTCTGGTTGACCAGTACAAATTTTGTTGTTTTAATTAAGTGAGCGGGTTATCGGTTATTAAGGGTATGAAAAGCTGACCCCTGCCAAGTCAGACCATCAACACTGAATGGCAGCGAGATTCTGCACGGTTTCAGGAAGGGGGGTCTCTTTCCCTCCGACCTACAGGTGCCATGGCATTGCGGGGGGGGGGGGTTTAAACCTGCAACTTCCTGCAAGTAAAACCGATGTTGTGCCCCCAAGCTACGCATTTTCATTTATTTTATTTTTTTTAAAAAGTAAGATTCCAGTCCTCATGGCTATCCGAATCAGGCGATGGTTTAAACGGGGAGCTGAATCAGATGATTGATCCTTCTGGCTTGCCTTACACTGACTGGCAGCAGCTCTCCAGCCTTACTTGGAGATCCCGGGCGTGATTTGAATCTGGAACTTTGCAGATGCTCTGCCCCTGAGCTGTAGCCCTTTCTAAAAATGAAATAAAAAGAAAAAGAAGCTGGGATAGCTCAGTCGGCAGTGCGCCGGACTCTGCGCCGGATTCAGGGTCGTGGATTCAAGTTGGACAAAAGAGTCCTGCGTTGCAGGGGGTTGGTCTAGATGACCCACGGGTGTCCCTCCAAACTCTATGATTCTGTGACTCGGCAGCTCCTGTTCAAATGAGTCCTATTCTATGGTCCTCATGGTTCTCAATAAAATAAAAAAATAAAATAGGACTATGGAAAGCAGAGAAGAGGCCTTCCCCTCCACCTGCAGCTCCATCTGAAAATACAGTACCGGGAGTTGCAGCCCCCAGTTGCTTTACATTAAATTTGCATTTGATTGAACAATGCAGGGTGACAAAATATTTTTAGATCAGGAATCTGTGGGGCTGTAAATATTGCGGGTGGCGCTGTGGGTTAAATCACAGAGCCTAGGGCTTGCCGATCAGAAGGTCGGCGGTTCGAATCCCCGCAATGACGGGGCGAGCTCCCGTTGCTCGGTCCCTGCTCCTGCCCACCTAGCAGTTCAAAAGCATGTCAAAAGTGAGAGTAGATAAATAGGTACCGCTCCAGCGGGAAGGTAAATGGCTTTGGAGTCTTCCACACCCAAAGGAACAGGTGTTCTACTGGTGAGCTGCGGCCCTGCTCCGACAGGCCACGTGACCCCCTTTTTGACGAAACCCTCGTCTCTCTCCGAGCACCCCCTTTGATCCCCACCCCTCCTTTCTCTCCCTCCAGTGCCCCCCCGGCACCTGTTTGTGAGCAATGACCTCCAAGGCCAAGAAGCGGGTGGTGCTGCCCACGCGCCCCGACCCCCCCAGCACGGAGCAGATCCTCGAAGATGTGCAGCGCGCCCAGCCCAACGACCCAGTCTTCGTCCTCCTGGCCGAGCCAAGCGAAGGTAACCAGAGCCCCCTTTCCCCCACGGGGCCTGTTCACGCTCCTTGCCTCCCCGCTGTTCTCCCAGAACCAAGAGAGGCATGAAGCGGGAAGAGCAAAGGCAAGACAACCAGGCTCAGTCTCAGATTGCTTTGGGGGAAACCCAGGAGAGGAGGAGACTTACACAGCTATGAGGTGGGCAGCTTTAGTTTTAGCAGCTGATATCGTGGGGATGAAGCCAGTGTGGTATAGTGGTTAAGAGTGGCAGACTCATAATTTGGTGAACCAGGTTCGCTTCCCCGCTCCTCCACCTGCAGCTGCTGGATGACCTTGGGCTAGTCACACTTCTCTGAAGTCTCTCAGCCCCACTCACCTCACAGAGTGTTTGTTGTGGGGGAGGAAGGGAAAGGAGAATGTTAGCCGCTTTGAGACTCCTTCGGGTAGTGATAAAGCGGGATATCAAATCCAAACTCTTCTTCTTCATCATCAGGCCTGACACCTGGCCAAGTCTGGGCAGAACCTCTCCTGCCTAATAAAGAGTTAACTTTTTATTATGCACAGTGTGATTTACAGGTGAAACTCGAAAAATTAGAATATCGTGGAAAGGTTCATTTCTTCCAGTAATTCAGCTTAAAAGGTGAAACTAATATATGAGACAGACTCATGACATGCAAAGCGAGATATGTCAAGCCTTTATTTGTTATAATTGTGATGATTATGGCGTACAGCTGATGAGAACCCCAAATTAACAATCTCAACTTTGGGGTTTTCATCAGCTGTGCGCCATAATCATCACAATTATAACAAGCAAAGGCTTGACGTATCTCGCTTTGCATGTCATGAGTCTATCTCGTATATTAAACTCCAGTAGCTAATGAAAACAATTGTTTACATAAACGGACTTTTCCATGATATTCTAATTTTTCGAGTTTCGCCTGTACCGCCTACACTGGCCGGAAGCAGATCTCCAGGGTTTCAGGTGGGGAGTTCCTGGAGATTGAACCTTGAAGCTTCTGCATGGAAAGCAACAGGCTGGATTTGATTTAAATCACTAGTCTGTAAGACTTAATTTAAATCATCATTATTTTTTACTGAAAGACTCATTCTTGCTGGTCTGCTCTTAATATTTATAACCAGAGGAAGGTTTCCATTTTTGGAATGATGAATTTTCAGAGTAGTTTTTACAGTTATATCAAAAATTACTGATTTGGTTATACTATTAGAAATACATAGACCGATAATTATGAAATTATTGTGAGGTTTAATAAGTGAACTGTTTATATTATATAGAACTTTTCTGCTGTACTTTATTAGAAGGAGGAAAAAAAATAATTTCCTTAATAACAATTTAAACAATTTATTTAACTATATATTTAAACAATTTCTTTAACTATTATTTATTTAATAATAGCATTATAGCATATTTATCCATGTTTGTTAACTGATGCGGTTAAACAACAAGACTTTGAGTTTTAGCACACATGAAAAACTTAAAACAAATCCTTATTTCCTGATGAATAGCCTTTGGACTATAAGAATACTAATTTTTAATTTGTATCCCGTCTTTCTATCTTACGATACTTAAGGTGGTTTACCAGCTGAAGAAACAAAAAATGTACGCCTTATAACAATCTAATGCAATGCAAAAATGTGATAATAAAGCAAAATTTTAAAATAAATTAAATAATATAATGTAACTTAAACAGAAAATCTTTAGAAAGATTTTAGAAATCTTTTGAAAGATTCCTCCAAAAGCCATTTTATTTTAAAAATCCGATTTAAATAAAAAAAAAGATCTGATTTAAATCCAAAAAAAATCTGATTTAAATCAAAAAAATTAAACAAAATCATTTTAAATCATTGATTTTTATCCGCCCTGTGTAGCAGGAATAATTGTAGTCACAACCATGCGGATGATATTAGTATTGTTGATGGCTCAGTCAGTAGAGCATGCGACTCTTTACCCCAGGGTCGCGGGTTCGAGTCCCACGCAAGAAATCCGCCTTCTCCTTCCTTTTCATTTTAAAAACCATTGGATTTTTATCCGCCCTGGAAAAAGCACGCCTCCATTCTTTTATCTCCCCTCCCCTCTCTTTTTCTGCCTGCGCTCAGATTTGCCTTCCCCAACCAAGAACGAAGACCCCGAGGCCAAGCGGGAGCGCCTCTACCGTCTGACCCAGTCGTACGTGGAGATGAACCACCGCCTCCAGGTGGCTTGCAGCCTGCTCAAGGAGAAGTGCGAGGAGCTCAAGCTGGCCGGAGCCACCCTCGAGCAGGGCATCTTGGAGATGAAGCAGAGGGCCTTGTGAGATGACGCCCGCTCCGGGAGGCGGGCCAGCGGCAAAGCGCCCCGAGCGGCCGGCCCGTATCGCGTCCCCGCTGCGCACGGCGGCGGCGCCAGCATGCATAAGCTACGCCACTCCAACACTGTCTGTGTGCTCGGTCTTGTGAATGTGTGCCAAAGCAGCAGCCCACTCCATGCCGCCTCGCCGTGAAATGCCCGACAACGGCGTGGTCTGCCTTCCCAGATTTCATGACATTCGCACTCGCCTTGTTTCTTTTCGTCCGCACAGACTTAAGGCAAGCTGTCCCCGCCAGGCACTCTCACTCCTAAGCTGGGACAGGTGGACTTTTGAGGGTAGGGGCTGGGCGAACAGGGAGGGTTAGCCCGCTTTTTTTGGCCATTTTTATTCGTTTCCCCATGTTTTCGCGTCATTTCGGCCATGACATCCACCTTGGCCCGTTACGACTTCTCCCTCTGGTACTGCCTGGATGACGACGCCGTCGCCACCACCATCCGCCAGCTCCTGGAAGACCACGGCTTCCGGGGCTACGTCGAGCACCAGGACCACGTGGCGGGGCGGCCGGAGCTCTCCGCGGCGGGCGAGGTCATCCAGGCGAGCCGCGTGGCCATCGTCCTCCTGACGCCCCGCTCGGTGGCCGACCCCTGGTGCCAGCGGGTGGCAGAGTGGAACCTCGCCCACACGGTGCACCAGGAGGGGGCGAAGGTCATCCCTGTCTACGCAGGCGTCTCGCGGGAGGATATGCCCCTGGCACTGAGGCACCTGAACGGACTCGAGTACGGCGAGAAGTTCTTCACGCAGAGGCTGCTCTCCAGCCTGCAAAAAGCAGGACCCTGCGGGCGGACCCCGCGCCCCTCGGGTGTGAGCGGTGCGAAGAAGAGGGCCGGCTTCTGACGGACTCGGGGAGGGAGCAGGGTTGGGGGGGGGCGGTGGCTCGGAGGCTCCGCTGCCCAAAGCGGCGCCGGATTCATTTTGGTGTTTTGACGTAGGCCCCATCGTGGCGTGGGTTTGGTGACTGTGAGCAGAATTCCCACTAGATTTGTGCCTAGAGCTGATTTGTCAGGAAAGTGAAACAGAAGTTGTCCGTGTCTGGGGGTCTGGGTGGGGGGACAGAGAGGAAAGGGAGGGGGGGATGTCATTCGTTCATTTGTCGGGTTGGGTGTTTCGGTATCGAAAGAGGAAAAGCTGGGTCCCGAGGCTGCTGGTTCTCACCTCTGGTTTAACTTAAGGAGCTGTTATTAAAATGCAGTTTTCGGACAACGTTCGGCTCTCTGCGTGTATATACCTGGGCAGTCTCCGTTTTCACAGTGGCTACGCTGTGGTCTAAACGTAATGAGCCTCTTGGGCTTGCCGATCGGAGGGTCGGCGGTTCAAATCCCTGCGACGGGGTGAGCTCCCGTTGCTCTGTCCCAGCTCCCGCCAACCTAGCAGTTCGAAAGCACGCCAGTGCAAGTAGATAAATAGGTACCGCTCCGGCGGGAAGGTAAACGGCGTTTCCGTGCACTCTGGTTTCCGTCACGGTGTCCCGTTGCGCCAGAAGCGGTTTAGTCCTGCTGGCCACATGACCCGGAAAGCTGTCTGCGGACAAACCCCGGCTCCCTCGGCCCGGAAAGCGAGATGAGCGCCTCAATCCCATAGTCGCCTTGGACTGGACTTAACCGTCCAGGGCTCCTTTACTTAAAAAAAATCTTTTATGCAGATGTCCCTTATAGGAAACCCACAAGCGGGATTTGAGCCCTAGCACTGCTCCCCTCCCGACGTTTCCAGCAGCTGATATTCAGAAGCACTGCTGCCTCCGACTGGAGGGCAGAGCATAGCTAGTAGCTATTGAGATTCCTGTCCTCCTCCGTGAATCTATTTCTTCCCATTTTTAAAGCAGTCCGAAATAGCCTGCAGGAGCGAGTTCCGTATTTTGACTCTGTGCTCCACGAAGAAGTCCTTGGTTTCTTCTTTCCCAAATCTTCACACGGTAAGCTTTGTCGGATGCCCAGAACCTCTTCTGTTACGAGATACGAGAGAAAAGCTTTTCCCTTGTCATTTTATCACGCCGACTCTCAGTCGCTGTCAGCAGGCAACAGCGGCCACAGCCCCGGAAACTTCTATGCCAGAAGATGGCACTATTGTCAAGGAAGGATAGAGGCCTACAAGGCACTGTGGAGGACTAGGGCAGGCATAGGGAAACTCGGCTGTCCAGATGCTGGGACTACTATTCCCATCATCCCTGACCACTGGTCCTGTTAGCTAGGGACGCGGGTGGCGCTGTGGTCTAAACTACAGAGCCTAGGGCTTGCCGATCAGAAGGTCGGCAGTTCGAATCCCCGCGACGGGTGAGCTCCCGTTGCTCGGTCCCTGCTCCTGCCAACCTAGCAGTTTGAAAGCACGTCAAAGTGCAAGTAGATAAATAGGTACCGCTCCGGGGGAACGTAAGGGCGTTTCCGTGCGCTGCTCTGGTTCGCCAGAAGCGGCTTAGTCATGCTGGCCACATGACCTGGAAGCTGTCTGCAGACAAACGCTGGCTCCTTCTGCCTATAGAGCAAGATGAGCGCAAAACCCCAGTCGTCTGCGACTGGATCTAACGGTCAGGGGTACCTTTACCTTTGTGACCACTAGTCCTGTTAGCTAGGGATGATGGGAGTTGTAGTCCCAAAACATCTGGAGGACGGAGGGCCAAGTTTGCCTATGCCTGGACTAGGGAATTAACAGGTCAGTTGCTAAAACGGGGTTTATGTGCCCTCCAGGTGTCGAGGGGAGGCACCCCAATTCCTAGCACAAATTAAATTTGTATACTACATTTCATCCGCAGATCTCGGGGCTGTTCACAACTCAAAATTACAACGTAACCCCCCCCCCCAAACGAGCACATAATAAAAATAAGAGCGAAGGAAACCCAGTAAAACCCCTTCTTAGAGATTTGCAATGCAGGCGCCAGGTGAGCCTCCCTGGGGACAGCATTCCACAGATGGGGAGCCAGCACAGAAAAGGCCCTGTTCTGCTGTTGCTGCCCTCCGGACCTCTAGAGGGGGAGGCACAGGAAGGAGGGCATTGGAAGATGATCTCAGGGTCTGGTTAGGTTCATATGGGAAGAGGCAGTCCTGGAGGAATTGCAGTCCTCAGCTGTTTATGGCTTTATAGTTCAAAACCTGCACTTTCAATAGGTCTTGGAAACTAATCGGCAGCCAAGATCGGTGTCATCATCATCATTATTATTATTATTACCGCCACCCATGCTATGTGCACCCGCTGGCAAGCAGACCATCAACAACAACAGCGATAATGATAATGAAAATAAAATTTGCACCACCGCCACGTGCACCAGCCGGCGAGCAGCCGAGGCGCGCATGCGCACAAGGAGCGCCGACGCCGCCAGCGACCCTTCCCAAGCCCTTTCCGAACGCTCCTCTAGCTCCGCCCCTCACGTTCTGCGGGTGGGGGTGGGGGTGGAGCGCCTGCGCACAAGAAGCGGCCGCCCTTCCGAACATATTCCGCGCCAGCCAGCGATCGGCCAGAGCGCCCCTCCGGGAACCTCCGATCGTGCGCCTGCGCAGGAGAACCCGAACGAGCGTGCGGCGGCCAGAGCGGCTCTGTGTCGGGGCCTCCGAGCCTGCGCCTGCGCGTTGCCGCCTCGCTCTTTCTCTCTCGGCGTCTCCTCAGGAGAGGAAGCGGCGGCGGCGGCGGCGGCTGGTGGGAGCTGAGGAGAGCCGAGGCCCGGCCTGCCTGCCTCCCGGGCTGCCTGCCGCCCTACCTCTCCGCCCGCCGGCCATGGAGCTGGAGGCGCCCGACGAGGCCGGCAGCGCCGCTGGGGCAGAGGCCGGGGCAGGAGCCCTCGACGCCGAGGCAGGAGGAGGAGGGGGCGGCTGGGGGGCGCCGGTGCTGCTGGAGCCTCAGTCGGCCGGAGCAGGTGAGCGGGGCCGGGGGGGGGAGGGGAAGGGAAGAGCGAGAGGGGGAACACGGGGTTTTTTTTAAAATAATATTCAGTATTGGTAATTATATATATATGCACGCAGACACACAAATATATGAAATTTTATGTGTGTGTTTATATATCTATATCTATATCTATATCTCATAATAGGAGGCGAGGGGGAGGGGGAACCGGGCTCCCCCCCTCGGAGTGCATAATAATATTAAATATTGGTAATCATTCACACATACATGCACACACAAAATATATGTGTGTGTGTGTCTGTATATATATATATATGTGTGTGTGTGTGTGTATATATACATATATATATATATATACACATATTTACATATATATATACATATACATACACACACACACACACACACACACATATATATATATATATATATATATATATATAATAGGGGGAGGGGGAATCGGGCTCCCGTCCTCAGGGGGATAATCATATTCGATATTAGTAATCATTCACACGTATACATACATACAGACACACAAATATATGTAGAGAGAGAGTGTGTTTTAATAATGGGAGGGGAGGGGGAACCTAGGTGATAATCATATTAAATGTTGACATATACACACACACGCGCCCATGTTTAAATTATATATATAATTTTATTATATATACAGTTTATATGTATATAAAGAGAGAGTGAGTTTAATAATAGGAGGGGAGGGGGGAATCAAGCTACCCCCTTGTAGGGCTTTCAGCATCGCTATAAACATCGTCCTCCATATTACTATTCAATATTGGGAATATACTTCATAATATTTTACATTATATATATATGTACTGTATACACACATACATATACATAAATATATATACAGAGGCACACATGCACATATACACATACGGAATATTTATGTTTATATATATAATAATACAGCATGTAGGCAATCATAGAATTGTAGAGTGGAAAGGGACCCCGAGGGTCCTCTAGTCCAGCCCCCTGCAATGCAGGAATCCTTTGCCTGACGTGCGGCTCGATACTGAGAGTCTCATTCTCTGCCAACTGAGCTATCCCAGCTATCGAAATACATTATACATTAAAATTTCAATTCGCAATAACCGCGCTGTCGGTATCAATAATATAGTTATCATCGGTATTGTTGTTATTCTCATCGTGACTGTCGTTATCAACTAAAATGCATCAGGGTTGTTAATAATGTTGTCATTGCCCCTCCTATTATTAGTATTAATGTTATATAACGTGCAGTTTATAATATTGTTAATAATGCAGTTTTCACAATCGGCAGGAATCGTGCCTTGGATTAGCCTCATTAATATCGCTATCGCCATTATTGTTATTGACTATTATTATTTCTGGTGTCGCTGCTGACGTTAATTGAAATTTATTGGGGTTGTTAATGATAGGAGTTATGGTTGCTGTTGCTTCTGCTGCTGTTACTGGTATTAATGTTATTCTCGCTGGCACCAATAAATGAAATGCATTAGGGTTATTAATAATAATCTTTGTAGAATCGTAGTGCTGGAAGGCACCCCAGCGGTCATCCTGTCCAGCCCCCTGCAATACAGGAATCTCAGCATGCGGGTCCCCATCCTGTTTGAAGCCCTACCAGTTATTGATGTTGTTGCTGTTGCTGTAATTACTGGTGTTTCTATCGGTATTATTACTGGCATAGTTAATTGAAATGTATTAGGGTTGTTCTTAATAATAATGTTCCTGTAATTATTATTAGTAGTAGTATTAATATTTTTATCCATAGCATTAATTAAAATGTATAAGGGTTGTTCTCAATATTGTCAGGCAAGGTGACTGCTAGTTATTAGTCTCAGCTAATGGGTGGGTTTTACCCCCAAATTCCCAAAATATTATGGGCTTGCTGCTAATAGCTGTTGCTTTAAACTGCTGTTTAATGCAATGGAGATGATACAACTCCCATCTCCCCAGGGTTGGCGCAATCTTTGTTGTCACAATTGCTATTAATACTATTAATATTGCTTATTATTGTTATTTATTAAAATGTGTTAGGGCCATAGTGCTGACCTTTAAAGCCCTAAACGGCCTCGGTCCTGTATACCTGAAGGAGCGTCTCCACCCCCATCATTCAGCCCGGACACTGAGATCCAGCGCCGAGGGCCTTCTGTCGGTTCCCTCACTGCGAGAAGCAAAACTACAGGGAACCAGGCAGAGGGCCTTCTCGGTAGTGGCGCCCGCCCTGTGGAACGCCCTCCCATCACAGGTCAAGGAAATAAACAACTACCTGACATTCAGAAAATACCTGAAGGCAGCCCTTTTTAGGGAAGTTTTTAATGTGTGATATTTTTGTATTTGATTTCTGTTGGAAGCCGCCCAGAGTGGCTGGGGAAATCCAGCCAGATGGGCGGGGTACAAATAATAAATATTATTATTATTATGAATATTGTTACCGGTAACGTTAGTAATGAATATGTGTTATTATTAACATTAGCCAAGATGATTGCAAATTGTAATGACCAATTACGGATTTAAAAAGGTAAAGGGACCCCTGACCGTTAGGTCCAATCGCGGACAACTCTGGGGTTGCAGCGCTCATCTTGCTTTGCTGGCTGAGGGATCCGGCGTTTGTCCGCAGACGCTTCCAGGTCATGTGGCCAGCATGACTAAGCCGCTTCTGGCGAACCAAGAGCAGCGCACAGAAACACTGTTTACCTTCCCGCCAGAGCAGTACCTATTTATCTACTTGTACTTTGATGTGCTTTTGAACTGCTAGGTGGGCAGGAGCTGGGACCGAGCAACGGGAGCTCACCCCGTTGTGGGGATTCGAACCGCTGACCTTCTGATCGGCAAGCCCTTGGCTCTGTGGTTTAACCCACAGCGCCACCTGCTAATTGATGGATTAAGGCACCCAAATACCAGAATTTTGGTTTGTTGCCAGTCGTAGTGGCTAATTATTTTAAAAGTATTATTCTTGTAGATATTTTATTAACCACCTTCCAGACTACTATCTCAAGGCGATTTGCACGTAGAGCAAAGCTGTTCAAAGCAAATGCATTTAAAACAAGACTAGATGGTTAGGAAATAACTAAGTGATAGATTGACACCCCTCCCAACACCAGAATTTTGGTTTCTTGCTACTAATAGTGACTAATTATTAATAATTATCATTATCAATAAATTATTAATAAATAACCATCAAGATGACATGGTGTGTACCGGTATCCAAAGTCAGTTATACTCAAGAGTAAACCTATTGAAAATAATAGACGTTACTGACTTTGGTCCCTTCATTTTAGTGGGTTTCCTCCGAGTGTTGCTTAGTTGGGGACACCTCAATAATTCTAGCTCAGTATTAATAATGTCAATGATATTCTTAACCACAAATGATGATATGGTGGTGTTTTATGGTGTAATTTGTGTTTATTATAAATAGAATCATAGAGTTGGAAGAGACCGCAAGGGCCATCCAGTCCAACCCCCTGCCAATAACCTTAGCGATATTAACAAACCGTAGCATTTATTACACTTATTTGTCCCTTACTGCATAAAAATGTCTCAAGGGCGCTTCCAGTTGTGATGAACATGGAAAGATTATACAGCATCAAAAGGGGGGGGGGGTTATTTACTCGCAAGTGGCCACCCTAAAGGATGATGGTGATGTGATGGTGTGAAGGGCAGGGGAGAATACTGTTGTGCTGATACTATAATTCTACCTTGTTCTTAACAGTAGTGATATCAGTAACTGGTGATGTGACATATTTTGGGGTGGCGAGAGGGGGGCAGCGATCAGCATCATCCGAATACCATGTTGTTGTTGTTGTTCAGTTGTGTCTGACTCTTGGTGACCCCATGGACCAGAGCACGCCAGGCACCCCTATCCTTCACTGCCTCCCGCAGTTTGGCCAAACTCATGCCAGTCGCTTCGAGAACACTGTCCAACCATCTCGTCCTCTGTCGTCCCCTTCTCCTTGTGCCCTCCATCTTTCCCAACATCAGGGTCTTTTCCAGGGAGTCTTCTCTTCTCATGAGGTGGCCAAAGTACTGGAGCCTCAACTTCAGGATCTGTCCTTCCAGTGAGCACTCAGGGCTGATTTCTTTAAGGATGGATAGTTTGATCTTTTTGCAGTCCATGGGACTCTCAAGAGTCTCCTCCAGCACCATAATTCAAAAGCATCCATTCTTCGGCGATCAGTCTTCTTTATGGTCCAGCTCTCACTTCCATACATCACTACTGGGAAAACCATAGCTTTAACTATACGGACCTTTGTCGGCAAGGTGATGTCTCTGCTTTTTAAGATGCTGTCTAGGTTTGTCATTGCTTTCCTCCCAAGAAGCAGGCGTCTTTTAATTTCGTGACTGCTGTCACCATCTGCAGTACCATACTTTTAATTTAATAACATTACTGAGAATATTAATAATAATATGGTGCACTCTGGGTGGCTGAGGGGGAAATCATCCATTATCATAATTCTAGTGTATGCTAACCGTGGATACTAATAAGTAATAGTCATATGGTGTGCTTTGGGGAAGAGGAGGGATGAATCAGCATTGCCAGCCTAATGCTTCAATTCTTGTTTATTAATAATATTATGGGGCCACCCAACGGCTCCTTAAACAAAGCTTGCAGTCACCAAAACGGAACACCTAGTTGCCATTTTTGGGTACGGCAGCTCATTTTTTGGGTACGGCAGTCTCATTTTTCAAATGATGGGCTGACCGTGATTGCTTCTCCGTTAAATTATCTGGCTAGTTCGGATGACAACTTTGAGCTAGGTCAAGAGCATGGGTCGGCAAACTAAGACCCGGGGGCTGGATCCGGCCCAATCGGCTTCAAAATCCGGCCCACAGACGGTCCATGAATTAGTGTGTTTTTACATGAGTAGAATGTGTGCTTTTATTTAAAATGCATCTCTGGGTTATTTGTGGGGCATAGGAATTCGTTCATCCCCCCCCCAAAAAAATATAGTCTGGCCCCCCACAAGGTCTGAGGGACAGTGGACCGGCCCCCTGCTGAAAAAGTTTGCTGACCCCTGGTCAAGAGGTTTGAGAATTTAAAAGACGAAAAGTCGCTTGATCCAGGGATAGTTATATATTCCAACCTCTTTTCCTTAACTGCTCCTGCTCCTACTCGGGCTGCATGGAGAAAAGCATTTTGGTTTCTAAAATTCATTGCGATTGTGCAGATAAAATGCAACTGATTCTACCGGGTGGTGTATTAGCGTGTGGAAACAGTCGAGACCCAATGATTCCCCAGATGATGGAGGTGTCAGGTGCCATCCTGGCACCCCGGCGTCTTCCCAGGTCGAAAGTCACGTGCAAAAATGTGTCTGGCCCTTGGCAAATTTCCAACACTGGGTGGGATAGGTTAGAGGGGAATTACCTTCATCATCTTAGGATGGGAATCAACCCATTGCCTAGTGCATTAGCCGTCATGGGCAGTGTTGAGTTCTACTCAGCGGTAGACCCCTTGAAATCTGGATGTTACGGGTCTTAATTATCATTTATTTCACTTGGCCGGCTCTGCCGGTGTGACTCATAGTGGCTGTGACCCAGGTATTACTGACGGGTGACGGGCTGCATCATGCTTGGATAAGAGCCATTAGCCGTCAAGTGTTGCCAAGTCACAGCGCAGGCCAGTAGAGGAGATCGCATCCTTCATGTGCCTACTCAGATGTAAGCCCCGTGGAGTCCAATAAGGACTGGCACCCAAGTAAAGAGGGTTTGTTCCAGTCCCACCCTTTTCTCTAAGGAGCTCGGGGTGTCGTAAGCGGCACTTTCCATCTCATTTAATCCCCGCAACAACGCTGAGAGGTAGGCTAGGCTGAGAGGCCATTAACTGGCCCAGGGTCACCCAGTGAGCTTCATGGCTGAGTGGGGGGTTTGAACCCCGGTCATTACTTGATAGCTTCCTATTAGTTTATATTATTTCTTGAAACAAAATAAAATAAAAAATTCCTTCCAGTAGCACCTTAGAGACCAACTTAAGTTTGTTCTTGGTATGAGCTTTCGTGTGCATGCACACTTCTATTAATGCTGGCGCCTGGGGGTGGTGACCAGGGAAAGGGACGAGGGAATATTATTAACAACGCTTGTTGAGAGGCTATCCTGGAAGCTCTTATTAAGAGCATTCGTAGAGTTATAGATTTGTAGGGTTGGAAAGGGACCACAAATGTTATCTAGTCCAACCCCCTGCAATACAGGAATCTCTTGCCTGTGGAGCTTGAACTCATGGGCCCTGAGTTTAAGAGTCTCATGAGCTTTACCGACTGAGCTATCGAGCTCAGTTTTCATTGGTAAAGGTAAAGGGACCCCTGACCATTAGGTCCAGTCGTGGCTGACTCTGGGGTTGTGGCGCTTATCTCGCGTTACTGGCCGAGGGAGCCGGCGTACAGCTTCCGGGTCGTGCCGTTTGGCAAATAGATTATATATCTGAGTTTCTGACACTGTCTACTCCTGCTGACTGAGTCTTCAATGGATGCTCTCTCCCCTCCCTCCCCCCCCCGGCTGGCCAGGTCAATTTGGAATTATTTTTAAAATCAAGAAAAAAACTAAGCTTGTCCTCTTCCCACCCTCCCCGAGGAGATGTTCCAAAATACCTGGAGCTGAGAGAGCTGTGCATTGATGGCAGCATGCAAGCGTTTTAAAACCAGGCCCATCAGCAGTTTCAGAAAGATCTCAGCTGCCTCTTAAACCATTTAATCTGGTTGGATTTAAACAAACTTTGAGGCCATCAGTACCTCAGTGTAGGGGGCACTTTTTTTTTTGAGTGGAGGGAAGGTATAATTTTTTTTTTTAAAAAAAATATTTTCTTAGATTCAACCCTCATCAGCGGAAAGAAAGCCCATCTTTAATAGCGTCTTGCTTTACTTTCTCTGTTAACAGCAACACATTGGATGCGAAATATAGCCTCGGGCGATAAAAGAACTCGCAGCCCCCTCCCCAATTAAAAATAGCATGGTTAAAAAGCTGGAAACCCCCCCCCTCCGTGAGTCATTTGTAACACCCTTTAACCAGCATGTGACAAATGAGGCTGTATAAATCAAGATTGTTTATTCTCTCTTCCCCCCCCCCCACCTTCACCCTCCTTCAGTCCTTGCGTGTGGGTGATGCTGGGATTCAAATCATGTTCACGGTAATAACAGGATTGGTGTTCGTTGCAGGCTTTGAAAACATGCCCCGGTTTGATGTGCACATCTCAAGGCCTCCCCCCTGGTACACAGATGTCCTCTCGTTCCTCTTCCCCCAGAGCTTTTCCGCTGTGGCACTAATGTTATTTATTGCGCAGCGTGAGGTCCCAGGGCCCATTGCCATGCTGGGACACAGTGTTAAAAACAAGTAAACAACTCAAAAACCATGAAAACCAGGTGGGTCCTCGAGTGTTGAAAGCCAGGGTGAAGGGGTGAGTCTTCAGCGTTCTCCGAAAGCTGTAGACGCATCTCTGTGCGGAGGGAGTCGCACAGCTTAGGGGGCTGCCACAGAGAAGGCTCTCCTCCCTGGCCCGCTACCCACCTGAGCTTTTGAGGGAGGGTGAGCTACCCAAGAGGGCCCGCTCTGCCAACCTCAGCACCCAAGAGGGTCTTTCAGGAAGTAGGAGGCCTTTCCAGGTGTTTGGGGCCCGAGTCATTTGTGAGCGCCTTGAAACAAACTGGCGACCAGCACAGCTGTTTTAAAATGGGTTGTTTAAGATCCGTGTACCTGAAGGAGCGTCACCACCCCCATGGTCCAGCCTAGACACTGAGGTCCAGCTCCGAGGGCCTTCTGGCGGTTCCCCCTCTGCGAAAAATGAGGTTACAGGGAACCAGGCAGGAGGGCCTTCTCGGTGGTGGCGCCTGCCCTGTGGAACGCCCTTCCATCAGATGTAAAGGTGATGAAACAACTTTCTGAATTTTAGGAGACGCCATATTTATGTACCCACTTCATCTATAGAGCTGCCCCATAGCAGAAGTACCGGTACTCTAGGAAGGTGTACTAGTTAGAGTGTCGGACGAGGACCCAGGAGATCAGGGTTTGATTGCTGAATGACCTTTGAGTCAGTTGCAGCCTCTTAGCCTACCTCATTGTAAGGATTAACTGAGGAGGGGGTCGAAACATGTTCTCCTTGCGCAAAAAGTTGAGAAATTAATGCAGCGAAAAAGCTCTTCCACTGAGTTGCTTAAGAAAGCTGGAAGGGCCCGGCCAGATGGAGATGTCCGTCGCCAAACTTGGCATCCAGAGATCTCCACATGGTTGCCATCGGACCTGCGCTCGTTGGAGAAATGTGCCTGGCGCCTGGCAGATTTCGGGCACTGGACCTGAGCCTTGGCACCACCTGGTGATGATGGCAGTGGGAGAGCCAAGGTGCAGAACTCCATCTGCAGTTCCTTCTATCTGGGAAGGAATTAGGCGGCCTTATTTTAATAGATGGTGTGCGTAAGCTGCTCTGGGAACCTTTTTTTGGCTGAAGAGCCCAGTACAGATGCTCTATTTTTTTAAAAAAGAAAATGTCCAGGGGTTGTCCCCACTCTGTGGAAACACGGCACAGGCTGCTTCAGCGGCTAGGATTAATGGGCAGGGTTTGATGCCTCGGTGGCGCAGCGAGATCGTTTAAAGCAGTTGGCCCTAGCAGAGCGAGCGCAGTGGGAGCAAATTCTGCTCCAGGCAGGGGAACATCTTCAGCCCACGCTGATTCTGGGCCCCGGGGTGGAGTTTGGGACGGGAGGGTGGAACTCTGATCCTTTGCCGCGGTGGTACAGAGGGCTGGAATGTCAAGCTCCGCCAGCCAGGATGAGTAATGAGAGCGTGATTCAAGGCTGGCCTTACCCTGCGGCAGTGGAGAGCAGTTCCTTTGAGGAGCGGGTTTTGGAGCTTATGCGGAGATATATTTATATGGTGAGAGAGAAAGAGAGAGGTCCATCTAGCCAGTGTTAGGAAACTCAGATATATAAGCTGATCACCAAATTTTAACCTAGGTTAGAGTCGCCACAAGGGAACGTCTAGGTGCCACTTTGTTCTCGGCGAAATTTGTTGTTGCTGTTGTTATTTGTTTCATTTCTATATCGCTTTATATTTTGAAGAAAAACCTCAAAGCGAGGTTTGCAGCACATTGGAACACCCATTGAAACAATCCAGCTTCAAGCAAAGCATTTCAGTTCCTTGTCTCAGGGCCATTTTGCTTTCCCCATATTAATTCACCGACCTTGGAGAGGGAAGCAGTCACAGTCTCTTAGCCTAGCCTACTTTGCAGGGCTGTTGTGAAGACGGGAAGGGGATCTGTGGTGGGGTGAGTGACTTGTGCCACCTTGGAAGGAAGGCAGGATGTAAACGCGATAAGTGGCTATTTAATGATAAATACCTGTAGCTCCACCGCTCGGCAGTAGAAACGCTACAGACAATGATGGTTTCAGGTTAGAGAAGGTGGGCTGAGTACCCTTTATCCTACGCTTGGAGGAAATGTAGCTTTTAAACATCATAATCATCATCATGGAGGGGAAGGCAGGTTCATGTAAGCCACTAGAGCCAGTGTGGTGTAGTGGTTAAGAGCGGTAGACTCGTAATCTGGTGAACCAGGTTCGCGTCTCCGCTCCTCCACATGCAGCTGCTGGGTGACCTTGGGCTAGTCACACTTCTCTGAAGTCTCTCAGCCCCACTCACCTCACAGAGTGTTTGTTGTGGGGGAGGAAGGGAAAGGAGAATGTTAGCCGCTTTGAGACTTCCTTCGGGTAGTGATAAAGCGGGATATCAAATCCAAACTCTTCTTCTTCTTCACCCTCTAGCAACCGTTAACCCTCCAGGTGTGTGTGCACCTGGGCTGCTGGAAATTGCGGCCCCCAACATCTGGAGGGCACCCCGGATAAGTGACAGGCAAGGTGCATCATGGTGCAGTCTTGGGAGACGTGAGCAGGGTTCGATAAGCAAGGCTAGCTTGCAATGGCCTTGGCTTTCCTGGCTCCACAGCATCACCCTAAGGAGTTGTCGTCCTTACTGGCTTCCTCTCTCTTTCTTTCAGCAGGCCATCTGTCAGCTGGCTTAAGAGATAAGTGCCCCTTAACATTCTGGCAAGTCGCCAGCACAAGGCGTTCCTTTCGGCCCGCGCAGCAAATCGGATTTTTGCCGTTGCGCATTTGAAACGCAATAGCGCGACGTGGTTTGCGTGTGAGGTTCCTTGGTCTGGTCACGTCCTCCCAACCCCGCCTCCCAGATTTATTTATTTATTTATTTATTTATTGCGCTTATCTATGGGGTTTTCTTTCTCCCCCTCCCCTCCCTCTTCCCAACCTGGACTCCGTTCATCCCCGGGGACTTTTTATTAGGTACTTAAATGCGGCAAGGCAAAGCCGATTGTGGTCATTATTGCAAAACTGAAGCTAATCTCCAGCACTGGAATTTTGACAGTTGGCAGAGAAGGGATTAGCCAGCCCGGTTTCCCTAGAAGCGGTGCTCTCTGCGGTGTGTTTGTTTGTATGTGTTAAAAGGGCTCGGTTTCCACCCCAGTTTTAAGAACATCGGAAGAGCCCCATGGCAGCTGAATGAGGCTAAAGGGGGTCTTCCTCCGAAAGAACATAGCCATCACTTCTCTGGAGGGATTTCCCACCCCAATTTGGCACTGTGAAGTTCCCCACCTGGTATATAAACTGCCTCAGATTGACTGCCTCGATGTGGACTAGGCTCCTGAGCAATGCACATAAGGCATTCTTTTTTCCGTTTGCTTGGATGTAAATCCCACTGTGCTGAATAGGGGCTTGTTCCCACGTAAATCTGTTCAGCTTCTCAGCAAGTGAAGGAGAACAGAAGGGAAATGTCAATCGGTTTAATTTGGAGGAAGATGGATTTTATTTTATTTTTTGGCAATGGGGTTAAAGGCCAGGTTCTCTCTGCCAGGGTTAGGTGGGTCCCTCTCCCCACCACGATGGGCTCTGCAGCAGGTACCTGTTGGGGTTCTGAGACATTCCTGCTTACCTTGACTCTCTCCTTCTCTCCTCAGGGCTGGCGGTGAGCAAGGCTGTCCTAACAGAGGTGAGCTCAGGTGCTTTCCTTCTGTCCTGACTTTTTCCTGAGACTCAGGATCAGCATCAGGGGTCCCACTCTGTCTCCCATTGTCATATGAGCCAAGGGCAGGTGGTTCCAAGAAAGAATCAGGGTACTGGGGGGGGCCCTTCTTGTTCTCTCCATATAGTTTTTGGGAGAGTGATTTGTGCCCTGAGCTCAGCTACAGGTGAAACTCGAAAAATTAGAATATCGTGGAAAGGTTCATTTCTTTCAGTAATTCAACTTAAAAGGTGAAACTAATATATGAGATAGACTCATGACATGCAAAGCGAGATATGTCAAGCCTTTATTTGTTATAATTGTGATGATTATGGCGTACAGCTGATGAGAACCCCAAATTAACAATTTCAACTTTGGGGTTTTCATCAGCTGTACACCATAATCATCACAATTATAACAAGCAAAGGCTTGACATATCTCACTTTGCATGTCATGAGTCTATCTCATATATTAAACTCTAGTAGCTAATGAAAACAATTGCTTACATAAATGGACTTGTTCCATGATATTCTAATTTTTCGAGTTTCACCTGTAAGTGGCTAACTGTCCCAGAGGCTTCGCTCCTGGATCAGCAGAAGGTGTTGTTTTAAAAAATTATTATTTGTTAGATTTCTTTGCTGCCCTTCATCAAAATATCTCAGGGCGGTTTGCAAGATAAAAACGCAAGATAGAATCAGACAACAGCAAACCCTCGATTTCTTTAGGAAAGGTTCTTAAGGCCCTGGGGCAGCTTTCCCCCACCTTGGTGATGTTTTGGCTGACCTCGAAATCCTTCCTGCCTCAGGCACCTTCGTTGACAGGGCAGCCAGGGGCCGGCCAGGGGAAGAAGATCGGCCACCGCGGGGTTGATGCATCAGGCGAGACGACCTACAAGAAGGTATCCTTACTTAATAAATTATTATTATTGCCGCCCAGAGTGGTTGGGGTACAAATAATAAATTATATTATTATTATTATTATTACTGTTTCTTTATGTGTTTCCTGCCCTTCACCTAAGGTCACCAGGGGTGGGTTACAGCATGAAAACACGGTATTTAGAGCCGCGTTTCTCAAACTTGGGGTCCCCAGCTTGTTGTTGGACTACAACTCCCATCATCTCTAGCAAGCAGGACCGGTGGTCGGGGATGACGGGAGTTGTACTCCAGCCGGGGACCCAGGTTTGAGAAACGCTGGTTTAAAACAACTTAACAGTCGTGAAAATAAGGTGAGTCCTAAAATATATGTGCACCTCAAGGGTAAAGAGGAGGTGTGTCTTCAGCATTCTCCAGAAGCAGTATAATGAAGGTGCCAGGCACAGCTCTGCAAAAAGGCAGTTCCGCAACTTAGGGGCTGCCACAGAAAAGGCCCCGCTCTCGGGCCACCACACACTCACACCCTGATCCTCTTGAGGGCGGAGGAATTACCAGGACACCCCCCTCTTGTCGATCTCAGCACCTGAGGGGGCCTGTAGAGAAGGAGGTGATCTTTCAGGTATTTGGGACCTGAGCACAAGCACCTTGAATCAGGCCCGGAAATGAGCTGTCAGCCAGTGCAGCTATTTTGAATTAGGAGGTCTAACCCCAGCCAGTAATTTAGCAGCTACATTTTCAACCATCCGAAGTTTCAGCTGTCTCCAAGGGCAGCCCCACGTACAGCATGTTAGCAGAGCACCGGGTACGGTGGTGGGTTCTCCTGCCAGTTAGATGGTGGGGTGAGCCAGAAACAGATGCCCCCAACCCCGCTTGGGGGGGGGGGGTCATGCCATAACCTCCCCCCCCCCGCTTTGTCCCTGTCTGTCCTCAGACCACATCCACCACGCTCAAGGGAGCCATCCAGCTTGGAATCGGCTACACGGTGGGGAACCTGAGCTCTAAGCCCGAGCGGGATGTCTTGATGCAAGATTTCTACGTGGTGGAGAGCATTTTCTTCCCTAGGTAAGTTGGCTGCTGGCAAATTGTGTGTGGGGGGGGGGAGGCGGCAGAGCGAAGCCCAATTTGAACAGCAGCTCTTGGCCACAAACACGACGGGAGGGTTCTCAAAAGAGATGGCTGGAGGGGGTGTAGCAGTGAGAGCAAGCCAAGGGCCTTATTCTCTCCTAGTCAGCTTCCTGGGGGCTGTGTGTCATTAGTGGCCGGGGCGGGGGCAGTCAGCTACATTCCCCGTTCCCACCCCGCGTGCAAAAAACAGAGTTTTCTGAGCACGCGGTAGAAGCAAACCCAGCCCTCTCCCTCTCCAGGCAAACCCTTCCCAGACAGCCAAGGTGATTTGAGGAGGAACTGGAGCAGGCATGGCCTAGGGCAGGCACGCCCAAACTGTGGCCCTCCAGTTAAAAGTCTGGAATGGATTGATCCATTTTGCGTTACTTTCTATGGTAAAGCGCGCCTTGGTTTTGGAACGCGCTGTTTTGGAATAGACTTCCGAAATGGATTAAGTTTGAGAACCAAGGTACCACTGTACATGAAATTGGATGGAAAACACTGCCTAGACATACCTTTATGGTAACTGTAACCTAGGTTTAAGGTGCCATTTGGTCATTAGCTTATAAATCTGAGTTTCTAACACAGGTATTGAGGGCTCGGCAGAGAGGATTGGAGGGCCTTCTGTCCTAATGTTTACCACCTCTGGGGGTCATTAGGTTTTAAGGACAGACCCGTTTTAAGGACAGGTCTGTTTCTGCCACCTCGCACTTCCTAGAGGAAAGATGGGGACAAACGCTAGCCGGCTCTGCTGCGCTACAAGAGCTCTGTAGGCGGAAACCGTTTTGGGTTAGAGAAGAGGGAGTTTGAGCTGTTCTCTGTGTCTTCTGCTTCTCCCTCCCGTGCTGCAGCGAAGGCAGCAACCTCACCCCAGCGCACCACTACCCCGACTTCAGGTTCAAGACGTACGCTCCCGTCGCTTTCCGCTACTTCCGAGAGCTGTTCGGCATCCGCCCGGATGACTACTTGGTGAGGACGGTTCCTTTCTCCTTTTCCAAAGGGCAAAAAGAACCAGGCTCGGGCATCTTCGCAGTGGGTCTAAAAAGGCCCCTCGATTTTGCCTGCTATTAACACCTGCCGCATCCTTGAACCCCTTTCGCCTTCTCTCTCTCTCTCATTCCTCCCTGCCCGCCCAGTATTCCCTGTGCAACGAGCCCCTGATCGAGCTGTCCAACCCCGGGGCCAGCGGCTCCCTCTTCTACGTCACCAGCGACGACGAGTTCATCATCAAGACGGTCATGCACAAGGAGGCGGAGTTCCTCCAGAAGCTGCTTCCTGGCTACTACATGGTACGTCCCCGCGGAAGATGCTCTCGGGGCCGTTTGTCGCAGGCTCAGGGCAGTTTCTGTGCTGCTGTGTCAGGGACCGTGCTGAGGAGGGGCTGCACTGAGGGAGAATGGTAGGAGCCACTCCCGCATCCTCGATCCTGAATCTCCCCAGGAGCAGGAGGACAGTGTAGATTTGGAAGAGTGGTTTGCAGAGGGGCGTAATTCAGAAGGCAGAAGCTGGGAAGTACTGGATGGGGAAGAGCTAGCAGAAGAAAAAACTAGAAGAGAGACGGTTAACAGATTCACAGTCTCTGGAGAGTATCCACCCCAAGAACTCAGAAAGTGTCAAAACAGTAAACACAGAGGCTCCAAGCTCAGATTACAAGACGTAGGAGTGACGTAGATTAATAGGGACGGAGTGAGTAAGCCTTAATTGGGAGCACCGCCATTCTGGTTGGGTGGTTTCGTTTGTCCTTCGCTGTGTTTATTAAAGAAGAATCTCCTTTCTTACCAGATCTGCTTGTTTACAGCCACGGGGGAGGAAGCCCGATTCCCCGAAACCTGACATGCTGTGTCCTGCTCCTCATTTTAAAATTATTATTATTATTATTTATTTTAAAAACCTCCTCTAGAACTTGAACCAGAATCCCCGGACGCTGCTGCCCAAATTTTACGGACTCTACTGTGTCCAGTCCGGGGGCAAGAACATCCGGGTGGTGGTGATGAACAACATCCTGCCCCGCGTGGTGAAGATGCACCTGAAGTACGACCTGAAGGGCTCGACCTACAAGCGCCGGGCCTCCAAGAAGGAGAAGGAGAAGTCCAGCCCCACCTACAAGGACTTGGACTTCATGCAGGACATGCCCGACGGGATCTTGCTGGACACGGACACCTTCAGCGCTGTGGTCAAGACACTGCAGAGGGATTGCTTGGTAGGTTGTGCGGGGGACGCGGGTGGCGCTGTCGTCCAAACCACTGAGCCTCTTGGGCTTGCCGATCGGAAGGTTGGCGGTTCGAATCCCCGCAATGACGGGGTTTGCTTCCTGTTGCTCCGTCCCTGCTCCTGCCAACCTAGCAGTTCGAAAGCACGCCAGAGTGCAAGTAGATAAATAGGTACCGCTCCGGTGGGAAGGTAAACGGCGTTTCCGTGCGCTGCTCTGGTTTGCCAGAAGCGGCTTAGTCATGCTGGCCGCTGTTATGAAACTTCCCGCGGGGGCAAGTTGTGAGACTGACCCCCAGGGCGGAACGAAGCCTCTGTGCACTCCTGGCTACTCGAGTCCAGGGCACATTAGTAATATGTGATTGTTCCCCAGCTTGAAGAACAACACACACGAAGCCTTTAAGGCTAAAACCTACTTTATTGTAGATAAAGTGCAGAATATGTCTCTGCGTAGCCAGCTCGGGATTTCAGAGCTGTCTATAATTGCGTCCAGCATCTCTGAGCCAGAACAGAAAGTAAGATACATCAGTACATTACAATAACATCACATGTGTGGGAAGGCTGGTATGGCCAGTGGTTTTCCCACAGTATGAAAACATGACTCATAGTCAGGTGACCTCGCTGCTGAGGCTTTTAGCAGCTCGGCTTGTAATAATATCACAACAGCCACATGACCCAGAAGGCTGTCTGCGGACAAACGCCGGCTCCCTCGGCCTGAAAGCGAAACGAGCGCCGCAACCCCATAGTCGCCTTTGACTGGATTTAACCGTCCAGGGGTCCTTTAGTTTTACCTTGTGTGGAGGCCAACCAGATCAGGCTGGAAGAACCTTGGACCGGGGGCTGATGATGGACTTCAGGACCTGTCATACCCCTTTTCCAGTTTTGCTCTGCACCCTTTTCAAGGGTGTTTGCCTCACTGGCAATGTGGGTGGCTGGGTGGGACCGTATTTCTTTCATTTTCCGGTATTTCCAGCCCTCTCTTCCTTGGGTTTGCAGTAGAAACGCACAGCGAAAAATGGAAATGTTATTCATTTTATTTATCCATAGATCTCGGGGGGCAGCTCGCAATGTAAAAACACAGCATAAAAACAAGATACAGTGGTACCTCGGGTTACATACGCTTCAGGTTACAGACTCCGTTAACCCAGAAATAACGCTTCAGGTTAAGAACTTTGCTTCAGGATAAGAACAGAAATCGTGCTCTGGCGGCGGCAGCAGGAGGCCCCATTAGCTAAAGTGGTGCTTCAGGTTAAGAACAGTTTCAGGTTAAGAACGGACCTCCGGAACGAATTAAGTACGTAACCAGAGGTACCACTGTATCTTGTTTTTATGCTGTGGTTTTTATGCTTATGTCCTGTACAGTGGTACCTTGGTTGTCAAATTTAATCCCTTTCAGGGGTCTGTTTGACTCCTGGAACGGTTTGGATACCAAGGTGCTGCTTCTGGTTGGCTTCAGGAGCTTCTGGCACTCAACCGGAAGCCGCGTCGGATGTCTGGCTTCCAAAAACCGTTCGCTAACCGGAGCACTCGCTTCCCAGTTTGCAGCGTTCGGGAGCCAAAACACCCAAGTACCAAGGTGTTTGAAAACCAAGGTATGACTGTACACAATAAAAACAAGAGCAACCCCCACGATCCAGTGAACCCCTCATCCCTTCCCACAAACACAGTTAAAAGAGGTATAAGTTGCTAATCAGCCCAAAGGCCTGGTTGAAAACGAACATTTGCAACCCTGGCGCCTGAAGGTGTATAATGAAGGTGCCAGGCGAGCTTCCTTGGGGAGAGCGTTCCACAGACAGGGAGCCAGCACAGGAAAGGCCTGTTGCCACCTTTAGGACCTCCTGGAGGAGGCACACAAAGAAGGGCCTCAGATTGCGATCTCAAAGAGTCCAGGTAGGCCTGAACTGAGAGGCCCCGACCTTGGCTTATGAGCAGCGCGCAAGCAGGCGAAGACTCCCCCCTGCGTGTCGTCTCCTTCTGCCTCCCGCTTCAATCCTCGCCTGGCCCTGGGAGACGGTGCAGCAGGAGAGGCCGTGCAGCTTCTCCTGCCCCTGCCTCTCGTCTCCTGGCTGCTGCAGGCTCCCCCGGATCACTGGTCCTTTCTTCCACGTCAGCCACCTGGTGCCAACTCATCGCGTTCCAGCGTCCCGCCGGTTCCCGGTCTTGTATGCTTAGCTTGTGGAGCAAAACCAGGGCCGTGCCACTGGTCAAGCCCACCCTCTCCTTCCCAGGTGCTGGAAAGCTTCAAGATAATGGACTACAGCTTGCTTCTGGGGGTGCACAACATGGACCAGCAAGAGCGGGAGCGGCAGGCGGACGGGGCCCAGAGCACCTCCGACGAGAAGCGGCCCATGGGGCAGAAGGCCCTGTACTCCACCGCTATGGAGTCCATCCAGGGCGGGGCCGCCCGCGGAGAGTCCATCGACACGGACGACACGTAAGTGGAGCAGGGGGTGGGGGTGGAGGGTCTGCCTCTGCCCCTCTTCCCTTGCAGGCGGTGTCAGAGAAGCTGTCAGAGCTGCCCACCTTGAAGAAGGTGCTGAGGATTGATGTATAGATGGTACTTGACTCCAGTGAAATTGTCAAAAATGTATAGAATGCATGATAAATTGTGTTGGAAATGTAGACAAGAGGAAGGGGACTTTTATCACATGTGGTGGACTTGTAATAAGGTCAAGGCATTTTGGGAATCAATTTACAACGAACTTAAGAAGATGTTTAAATATACTTTTCCAAAAAAGCCTGAGGCCTTTTTGTTGGGTTTGATGGGAGAAGAAATAGCTAAGAAGTGAGTGGCAGACGAAGATGGTGGAATATGCTGAACTTGCAAAACTGACCGGCAGGGTCAGAAACCAGGATGACTCGAGGTTTCGAAGAGATTGGAGTAAATTTGTGGAATACTTAAGATTGAACCGAGGAAGTTTAAAAACACTAGTAGGACTGGAATAAACCTTTGACATAGTTTAATAGGAAGTGGTAAAAACTGCGCGATGAGAATGGACTAGAAAACCTGCTGACGAGAGGGAGGGGAGTCGTAGCTCGGCAGAGCAATGGTTGATGTAATTTGTGTTAGATGTTAAATTGGCTGTAATTTGATATATTTGAAAAAATAATAAAAAATGTATTACAAAAAAAGAAGAAGGTGCTGAGGATTGGCAGGGGGGCACCGCTGCTGTGCCAGGGCTGGGGAGAGGCTCATCTTGAACCTAGGATTGAGCCAACCTGGGCAGGTCAATGGCTACTAGCCATCATTATTGTGATTACTACTATTTATTAATTGCTTATACCCTGTCCATCTATCTGGGTTGCAACAACAACAACAACAACGTATTACTCCTACCCCGTCCACCTGACTGGGTTGCACAACAAAACATCCAACATTAAAAAGCTTCCCTATACAGGGCTGCCTGTGTAACTTACTCATCTCCTTCACATCTGATGGTAGGGCGCTACCACCAAGAAGGCCCTCTGCCTGGTTCCTTGTGACTTCACTACGTGCAATGAGGGAACCGCCAGAAGGCCCTTGGAGCTGGACCTCAGTGTCCAGGCTGGACGATGGGGGTGGAGATGCTCCTTCAAGTATAAGGGGCCAAAGCCGTTTACGGCTTTCAAGGTCAGCACCAACACTTTGAATTGTGTCCGGAAACGTCTTGGGAGCCAATGTAGGTCTTTCAGGACCGGTGTTGTATGGTCCCGGCAGCCGCTCCCAGTCCCCGGTCTGGCTGCCGCATTCTGGATTAATTGCCGTTTCCGGGTCACCTTCAAAGGTAGCCCCACGTAGAGCATATTGCAGTAGTCCAAGTGGGAGATAACCAGAGCATGCACCACTCTGGCGAGACAGTCTGCAGGCAGGGAGGGTCTCATCCTGCGTACCAGATGGAGCTGGGAGACAGCCGCCCTGGACACAGAATTGACCTGCGCCTCCATGGACAGCTGTGAGTCCAAAATGACTCCCAGGCTGCGCACCTGGCCCTTCAGGGGCACAGTGAACCCATTCAGGACCAGGGAGTCCCCACAAACAGTACTTTTGTCTTGGTAGTATTCAACCTCAATCCATTAACCGCCATCTACCTTCCAACTGCCTCCGGACACTCACACAGGACATTCACTGCCTTCGCTGGTTCTGATTTAAAGGAGAGGTAGAGCTGGGTATCATCCACCTATTAGGGAACTGATGATCTTCATTATAAATGGACGAAGCATTGAGCGTGTTTCTGGTTTCAGCCAGTTGATGTTGACCGGTCTGGTCTCTCTCCCTCTTCTCCCCCTTAGAATGGGTGGCATTCCAGCCGTGAACGGCAAAGGCGAACGCCTTCTTCTCCATGTGGGAATCATCGATATCCTCCAGTCCTACAGGTAGGCATCATTATCACCATTATTATTATTATTATTATTATTAATTGAATTTATGTACCCCCCCTTTACCCGGGGCGGTTCACAGAACAATTCCCTCCATCTCTCCTCCATTTGTGGGCTATGAAATATTTTGCCACAAAAACTTGCAAACTACCCGCTCAGTTCTTTCAGGTGCTTGGCTCAGTTTTTTGTTACCTTTATTTTTTAGGTAAGTTCATAAGGATTCCAGAATTAGGTAAGCTCGATCGTATTCACAGTAGCCATGAGGTGCTGTTGAAGTTGTACACAAGACAGGGTGCCGGCGTTCTAACCCTGTTTGGCCCTAGCAGTCCAAGTAATTAATAGGCCGCTGTTTCGCCCCAGATGGGGCCAGCTTGCTGGGGTTGGCATATAACACTCCCTAGGTGGTTTTCTGGGCTTCTTCAGTGGTCTAGTCTTGAGTCATTGATGCATTGTACTAATATGAAATCTGAAGAAGTGTGCATGCACACGAAAGCTCATACCAGGAACAAACTTAGTTGGTCTCTAAGGTGCTACTGGAAAGAATTTTCGATTTTGTTTTGACTAATATGAAATATCATTGAAGATACAAATTCTTGGCTTAAGCCTAAGAGGCTGGATTTTCCACCTGTACAACTTCAACAGCACCCCATGGCTACTGTGAACAAGATCGAACTTACCTAATTCTGGAATCCTTATGAACTTACCTAAAAAATAAAGAAAACAAAAAACTGAGCCAAGCATCTGTAAGAACTGAGCTAAATCAGTCATCTTAGTGTGGGTAGTTCGCAAGTTTTTGTGCCATCTTGCTAGTAACTGTCTCTTGTTTACAAAATGGATAAATGTTGTTAAAGTACTTTTGTACGTGTATATATATTTCTCGCTAAGTGTGCTGCACGAGTCATATTACTTCTACGAACAGCACGAGTTGTATTTTTCTAGTATGGAAATATTTTGGGCGACCACATAGCTTGCAATCTTGGGGTCCTGGCAGCAGCTGTTTCAGGAAGAAACCATGGCCGGCTACGGTGGCAGGGAGAGATAACGGATTAGAAATGTTCCCATTGGAGAAAATAGAAACGATTGGCTTATTGCACAAACACTCGCCTAACACGCTTTCCTGGGAACGCATTGTGCTCGGTAAGCAGGACTTGCATGTGTGTATCCGTGCCCCCCACCCCCCAATTTCTCACACTCCTTTCTTCCTTTCGCAACCCAGATTCATCAAGAAGCTAGAGCACACGTGGAAGGCTCTCGTCCACGACGGGGTGAGTTTCGGCCCAACAGGCTGCTTGGTTCGCAGAGCTGCTTAGCACTTAACCTGACGAGTTGTGTTTTATGTTAAAAGTTTTTTAAAAAACTGCTCCCAGCAGTCACTGCCTCAGATCCGAGATGATAATCAAAACAGGAAGCTTTAATCAGGAGTGCAATTAGGCGGGCACCGGAAACAAACCCCACCCTTCCCCAAAAAGCGTTTAATTTATAGCTTTGTGAAGGTGAATCGCAGCAGCGACTTGACTCCGGTTTCGTTCTACCTCGGAGGCCCCATTGGGAATTGCGGATAATGACTCCGCCATCTCCCTCTCTGTTTCCCTAGGACACAGTGTCGGTGCACAGGCCCAGCTTCTATGCAGAGAGGTTCTTCAAATTCATGACCAACACGGTCTTCAGGAAGAGTACCTGTAAGTGAGTGTGTGTGCTCTGTTTGTTTGCTTTCGCTGGGGAGAAAAACTGCGCGAGCCGAAACCGACTTTGCATCTCCTCCACGTTCCCTTTGGGGTTACAAATGCTAGGAGATTGCTCTTCTTGCATTTATTACATTTGCGTTGTTCCTTGGCCCCACCGCCCCCAGGTATTTCAAGGGCAGCATGCGTTATTTTTATTGCGAAAGCGATTTCACAATAAAAACACGACGTATATACAGACTGGCTTATCCACACCTTCCCTTGTTCTGCTGCTTCTGTCACCCTCCTGGGGGGAAAACTGTTCTTTAGTGCTCAATGGGAGCTAACAGGAATCTGGGTTTTCCCCAGGATTGACATTTGTTCTGATACATCACTAAAGAGCGGGTTCTCAGTGAGAAACTGCCACAACTTGCTCAGTGAGAAACTGCCACAACTTGGGCTTTCTAGGCACAGCATTTGCGGAAGTGTGGATGAGCCCTAATTGCAGTCACTTGTGTATGACAGCTATGTACATTTTACAATTTTTAATGTGCTGTACACCGCCCAAAGATGAGTGGGGTATAAATACCGGTAATAAAATTCTTCTTCTTCTTCTTCTTCTTCTTCTTCTTCTTCTTCTTCTTCTTCTTCTCCCCTTCCCACCCACTTTACCCTCACAGCAACACTGGGGACATTGAGAAAACCTGCCTTAGAAGTTGTATATAGGGACCACTGAGCCTCGGGCTTGCCGACCGGATAATAATAATAATAATAATAATAATAATAATAATAATAATATTTTATTTATGCCCCGCCCATCTGGCTGGGTTTCCCTAGCCACTCTGGGCGGCTTCCAATGAAAGTTTAAAAATACATTAAAACACCAGTCATTAAAAACTTCCCTAAACAGGACTCCCTTCAGATGTCTTCTAAAAGTCAGATAGTTGTTTATTTCCTTGACATCTGACGGGAGGGCGTTCCACAGGGCGGGCGCCACCACCGAGAAGGCCCTCTGTCTAGTTCCCTGTAACTTGGCTTCTCGTAGGGAGGGAACTGCCAGAAGGCCCTCGGAGCTGGACCCCGGTGTCCGGGGTGAAGATGCTCCTTCGGGTATACTGGGCCGAGGCCATTTAGGGCTTTCAATTCAACACTTTGAATTGTGCTCAGAAACGTCCTGGGAGCCAATGTAGGTCTTTCAGGACCGGTGTTATATGGTCTCGGCGGCCACTCCCAGTCACCAGTCTGGCTGGTCTCTAAGGTGCTACTGGAAGGAATTTTTTATTTTATTTTGTTTTGACTATGGCAGACCAACACGGCTACCTACCTGTAACATTCTGGATTAGTTGTCGTTTCCGGGTCACCTTCAAAGGCAGCCCCAAGTAGAGTGCGTGGCAGTAGTCCAAGGAACATAAACTGGTGGAGGGAGAGTGGTCCCCCGTTGCTTCAACTGCTTTGTAAACTGAGAACCTGGGAATATGTGCCTAGACCAGGCTTCCTCAACCTCGGTCCTCCAGATGCTTTTGGCCTACAACTCCCATGATCCCTAGCTAGCAGGACCAGTGGTCAGGGATGATGGGAATTGTAGTCTCAAAACATCTGGAGGGCTGAGGTTGAGGAAGCCTGGCCTAGACACTAGATTGAACCACGTAGGTCTCCAGAGCTACAAGTCTTAACTTTTGACAATAATTATCTGCTGTGTGCATTCCTTGGGCTGGGAAACACTCTTGACACAAGCCAGGGGATCCGTCCCTGCACGTCTTTCCTCTCCAAACGCTGAGCCAACCTGACGTTGCTGTTGCTCTCCATCTCTCCCCCCCCATTGCAGCTCTGAGGGTCTCTCCCTCGAAGAAAGGGCGGAGTGCCTTGCTAGCCATCAAGCCCTCTGGCCCTCTGGCCGCATTTTCAGCAAGCCAGCTCCCCTCGGAGAAGGATGAAGCCCAGTATGACCTCCGGGGGGCCAGGAGCTACCCCACCCTAGACGACGAAGGTAACGCACGTCGCCTGCTGGCCCTCTTCCACCCCTCGCCTGCAGCTACTCCTTAGCGGTTGACCTGCTCTCTGGCACCCCCGCACTCTCTTTTTTAAAAATTATTTTCAATTTTTCTAATAATAACATTTTTCTTATACATATTAATGATTTCAACTTTGGGGTTTTCATCAGCTGTGCGCCATAACCATCACAATTATAACAAACAAAGGCTTGACATATCTCGCTTTGCATGTCATGAGTCTATCTCATATATTAAACTCCAGTAGCTAATGAAAACAATTGCTTACATAAATGGACTTTTCCACAATATTCTAATTTTTCGAGTTTCACCTGTATATCATTTCCCAGAAGCCCTTTACCTTTTTACATGTCCACCACATATGGAAAAAGTACCTTCTTTTTCCTTACATTTCCAACATAAATTAGATGAGTATTTATACATGCAGGTGGCGCTGTGGGTTAAACCACAGAGCCTCGGGCTTGCTGATCAGAAGGTGAGCTCCCATTGCTCGGTCCCTGCTCCTGCCAACCTAGCAGTTCGAAAGCACATCAAAGTGCAAGTACATAAATAGGTACCGCTCCGCGGCGTTTCCGTGTGCTGCTCTGGTTCGCCAGAAGCGGCTTAGTCACTGGCCACATGACCCGGAAGCTGCCGGCTCCCTTGGCCAGCCGGCTCCCTTGAGATGAGTGCCAGTAACACGAGATGAGTGCTGCAACCCCAGAGACGTCTGCGACTGGACCTAATGGTCCCTTTATACATCTTAGCAAGCTTTACAGGTGTTAAACACCATCTATACATCATTTTCATATAGTTTTCTTTTAATGAGCTGCAGGCTGTAGATTTTAAATTTTCTTTTCACAGCTTTTACCATGATTCAAGTCGTATATTATTCCCTATATCTTGTGCCCAGTGTATCATTGCTGTACTGGCAAACAGTGTGTCTCAGAATACCAGTACCACCCCACAAATATTTTTTTCTTCTCTCCCTCCTCCTCCAATTTTCTTACTGTGCCGTTGCAGGTGCTAACGTTACCCACAGTAGGGAGGAAGGTAAGAATCCTCTTTCCGACACCCTCTCCGATTAGTTAGTAGAAAGTAGTTCTGGAAGGAGTTGAGCTGACCCTTCTCTGTCCTGGGGCCCAGAGATGGCGGTTGTGCTTACGAATGAATTTGTGGCTGAACCAGAACCAGGCTTGCCACTTCGGTTACCTCTCCACGTGAGGGGATTTTAATACCTCGGATGCACCCCATCTTCTTCCCGGGAACCTCCCTGCAGCGAGGGGGCTGCTCAACTCCCTACAGAACAACTTCCCGTCCCTGGCGAGACTGACTTCTTTTCCGGAAAGGGGAGAGGACAGCTGTGCTGTCGCTTTCACCCTGAGTAGGACTCAGTTTCCCTTGTGTCATTAGAGGGTGACTGTGCAGACGTGTGTGTGTTTGTGTGTGTTGCCAGCCCTTCCGTACGCTTATTTGCGCTCACCCCAACGGACCTACAGCAGCTGAAAACGTCCTCTCCTTTGTCCCCACCACAACAGGCCGGCCAGACTTGCTCCCTTGCACCCCTCCGTCCTTCGAAGAAGCCACCACCGCCTCCATCGCCACTACCCTCTCGTCCACCTCTCTTTCCGTCCCCGAGAGGTCTCCTTCCGAGTCGTCGGAACAGCCCAGGTACAGGTAAGGGCAACCAGGAGCCTCTCTCGATAAGCTTTTTTTCAGATTCCGGGTGGTTTTCGATCACCGTCCTTTGAGTGGGACTTCAAAGGCAGCACACAGGGTGACGTTAGCGGGTCTCGTCGGCGTAACTGCCTTTGCAGGAAAACAGAGGGGACTTGTGCATCCTTTGAGGGATGTTGAAAGTCTCTTAAGGCAGAGGGCCTTCTTAGTAGTGGCGCCCTGCCTGTGGAACGCTTGCCACCGTTTTTGTATTAATATGTTATTGAAAGAATTTAAAGAAATAAAGTGAGAGGAAAAGGAAAGGAAAATGAGAGAAGAACGAAAATATGTAGAAAGAAACAATATGCAAGAATGCATTGTAATATACTCACGTACATTCTTATATAAATATATAGGTACAATGTTATTACCCTAACGCATACAGTCATGCCTTGGAAGCCGAACGCCTTGGCACTCGAACATTTTGGCTCCCGGACGCCACAAACCCCGGAAGCGAGTGTTCCGGTTTGCGAACGTTCTTTTGGAACCCAAATGTCCGACGCGGCTTCCGAAACGTTTTGGAAGTCGGAACACATTTCCAGAACGGCTTCCGTTAGGCTTCCAAAGTATTACTTTCTGTAGGTGTTAATCGCCTGCTTCGTTCCGTATAAACTTGATGCCAAACGTCGTCCTGCTTATCCAAACGAAGTCTACATCCGTAAGCCGCCCGCCCGTATGTTGTAAGTGTTGTCACATTCCCAGTCCGTCGATAAAAGGGGGTAATATTTTCAATTCTCCCGATTCATCAACATCGGTCTCTTGGTCGCCATTTAGGGTATGTAGAGTCCATTTCCGTTGTCCTATTGTTCACTTCCATACAATAGGTATATAGATCAAAAGAATATTCAACGCTGAAAGCTTTAGCTTTTTCACGCCCTGCTTGTTCCTTCGCAGGCGGCGTACGCAGTCCTCGGGACACGACGGGAGGTGAGTCAAGTGCTTCCGTTCTAACAGTTTGTGTCTCCCAGGAGCAGGTCATCATGGATCTCAGTACCTTGTGCCTGATACGTGCCTAATAAATTGCAGCCAGTGACCTGGAGCGCCGGGGTTCGAATCCCCACTCAGCCAGGAAGCTCACGGGGTGACCTTGGAGCCAGTCACCATCTCTTAGCTCAGCCTACCTCACAGGGCTGTTGTGAGGGTAAAATGGGGAGGAGAACCTTATACACCACCAGGTGGGAATGCCCCAAGACCCAAAACCCTGGAGAGTCAGTGTAGGCAGTACAGTGGTACCTCATGTTGCGAACGGGATCCGTTCCGGAGCCCCGTTCGCAACACGAGCAGAACGCAACAGGAAGCGGCGCATGTGCGCGGTGCGATTCGGCGCTCCTGCGCATGCGCGAATCGCCGAACCCTTTCGGGTACTTCTGGTTCCGGCGTGTTCGTATCCCATGATGAACGCAACCCCGCAGAGGTCGTAACATGAGGTATGACACTACGACATTCATGGTGGCTCCATCTGAAAGGTTCAACGGAAGGAAAATTTCCTCCCGGAGACCCGCTGCCCGGAGACCACTTACATTTTAATAAGATTCAGGACAGATCAAAGAAAGTCCTGTTCCAGGTAGTTGGAACTGTGGAACTCCTTGCCACAGGAGGCGGTGATGGCCTCCATCTTGGGTAGCTTAACTCTGGTCTTCTGGGTGCCCTTGCGCTTCATCGCTTGGCTGTGAGTCGTGAAGGACGATTCCACCTGGCCTAGGAGGTGGGGACCAGACTCACTCAGCTCTACTAAAGAGGCTCCTGGTAGGACCAGAGGGACATTGCCAGGCCTGACAACAGATCCTAATTATTGGATTCTTTTGCCCCATCTTCTTGTGCCTGCCAAACCATCATGTCACGGTTATGATAATTTATTCTCTCGTTAATTTTGCTGTTTTATATGTGCATTTTATATTTGACATCACTTAGTAATGTTTTCTTTTGAAATGTTAAGTTGTGGTTTGTTTGTTTTTTTGTTAACTGTTTGTGTTAAATATGTATTCTGTAGTTGGCCACCTTTGTAATGTTTTCTTTTGAAATCTGTAAGATAGTATTTTAGGGACACGGGTGGCGCTGTGGGTTAAACCACAGAGCCCAGGGCTTGCCGATCGGAAGGTCGGCGGTTCGAATCCCCGCACGACGGGGTGAGCTCCTGTTGCTCGGTCCCTGCTCCTGCCAACCTAGCAGTTCGAAAGCACGTCAAAGTGCAAGTAGATAAATAGGTACCGCTCCGGCGGGAAGGTAAACGGCGTTTCCGTGCGCTGCTCTGGTTCGCCAGAAGCGGCTTAGTCATGCTGGCCACATGACCCGGAAGCTGTACGCTGGCTCCCTCGGCCAGTAAAGAGAGATGAGCGCCGCAACCCCAGGGTTGGACAGGACTGGACCTAATTGTCAGGGGTCCCTTTACCTTTTAAGATAGTATTTTAGTTTCCTGTTAATTACGTTACTTTGACTGTACGTTTTATATTTGACTTTCTTCAGAAACGTTTTTTGTTTTTGGATTGTTTTATTGATGTTTTAGTATGCTGTAAGCTGCTTTGAGGTTTTTTTAACAGTATAAACCGGTATAGAAATGAAAATAATAATAATAATAATAATAATAATAATAATAATAATAGTAATAATAATCCCATTTCCTCCCAAACCCACAGGTCTCGCGAACAGCTCCGGGCGGAAGACGACCTCCAGCAAATCACGGTGGAACTCAAGCCCAAGTGTGATGTCGAAATCGTGGTCCCAGACATGGCTGCCGCAGGGTCAGGGCAAGTTGCTGCGCTGGGACGCATGCAAAAGATTTCCGGGCACATGAGGGGGGGGCAGAGGACCTGCCCTGCATGCAGGAAGCATCTCATGTCCTAGTTCCTTGGCGTTTCCCTGTTAAAAGGGTCAGGAGGGGGCCGGCCAAACCGAATCGCGTCCGGGGTAGCAAGGGATCTGGAAAACCTAAACAGACCACAGGGAGAGGGTCCGGTTTCTGTTTGAGGGCCCCTCTGCTATGGAATTCTACTCAGTGTTGATCCCGAGCAGATTCCAACGTATAGCTAGCAGAGCAGAAACTTAAAAGATGTTGCAGGATTCCTAAAAAAATTAAGACCAGAGGCAATTAATATTTCACCCAGCAGAGCTTTACTGCTACTGAAGGCAAATGAGCATAATGGTCACAAATCCAGTACATTCAGGATTGGCACTGTCCATAAGAAATCCAGTTGCAGCAGACTTAACTTAAACTTAGGTAAAGGGACCCCTGACAGTTAAGTCCAGTCGCAAACGACTCCAGGGTTGCGGCGCTCATCTCGCTTTATTGGCCGAGGGAGCCGGCGTTTGTCTGCTTCCGCAGGCAGTTTTTCCGGGTCATGTGGCCAGCATGACTAAGACTCACGGAAACGCCATTTACCTTCTACTTTCACTGCGTGCTTTCGAACTGCTAGGTTGGCAGGAGCTGGGACAGAGCAACGGGAGTTCACCCCGTCGCGGGGATTCGAACCGCCAACCTTTTGATCGGCAAGCCCAAGAGGCTCAGTGGTTTAGACCTGTGTCCCTTACAATAGCTTATAATAAGTCTAAACCTTAACACCATAGCATACTATGTGCAGAACACCACACCGGAAGCAAAAGAGATAGAGAAAAAGAAAGTGGAAACCCAGGCTCCTTCTGGCCTTGCTTTTATAGTCAGCACGACCTTGACAGAGAAAGATAACAGAAGCAGTTTAAGCCAGCTGTGCTCAGCTTCCCAGAAGGAATAACCCAAACATCACGAACCTTCTGCTTGTTTCTTCCACACAAAGAAGCTTCCAGAACCCTCTTGAATAAATTGGAATAGGAAAGGTCTCTGCACATCAGATCAGTACTTTCCGCACTAAGAAATGCAAACCGACAACCTCCCCTACATTTTTGGGGGGTGGGGTGGGAGTGGGGTTAACGCTAGCCAAGTTTAAAAAAAACACGAAAGGCCGCTTCTCTCTTTTGATGTGCAAGCTTTCTATTTGCGGGAGTTACGTTTTTGTAATGCATGCGAAACGTCCCAGGGGAGTGTTCAAAAAGCCGCTGTCCCTTTGCAGCCCCCCGTGCTAGACCAAGGGTTGAGCAGGCTGTGTTGACTGGTGGACAGGAACTTGGTTTTGGGAAGGGGCTGAGCTCAGCTTTGCAAAGAAGAAAGGCCCTGAACCAGTCCCCAGGCAGGGCTGCTTAGAAACCTCGGGCAGTTGCTGCTGTCAGTCCGTGTAAACAGTGCAAGTGGTCTGACTCTGTGCGGCCTTGCGGTTTCGGCAAAACCATCCTGAGGGGTCGCAGTGGGGGGGGGCTGCTGCTCCTGCATTCAAATAGCCCAGACGCAGGTTGTGCTTTCCATACCCTCTCACCCTCTGGTCCTTTTCCAGGGAGGCGACCTCTCTGGCTTGCGCCACGGTGCTGTCGAAGGCGTCCGCAGAGGTGGAGACAGCCAGCCAGGCCTCCGAGCCCGCCAGCCAAGCTTCGGACGAGGAGGACCTCCCCGTCCCGGATATATATTTTGTAAGTTCCGTTTTATAAATAAAACGAATGGAAACTGCGGGGGGTTCAGAAAAGCGCTTGGCCTCGCTGTGCCTCCTCTCTCTTTTTCTTCCCCCCTCGAGTTCATAAAAACGCCAGCCGGACTGTGGCTTGGGGGCACAGCATCTGTTTTTTGGGGGGCAGGAGGTACCGGGTTCAAATCCCAGCATCTTCGGGTAGGGCTGGGAACGTCCTGGGCTCGAAACTCCAGAGAGCTGCTTGTGTACAATATTGACCTCTACAGAAAGCCTTGTGCTCCCGTTCAAGCCAGCACTTTATTTCGATCCATGAGGACTAGGATGTTAGCTTTTGCTCGAAATAAAAGTACGTAGCTCAGCGGTAGAGCATCTGCTTCCCACGCAGAAAGTTCAGAGTCCGCAGGCATTTCCAGGAAAGGGGTGCTGCCTGAAACCTCAGAGGGCTGCTACTCGTCATAAGGCAAGCTTGCTATGTTCCCCTGAGTTGGGTAGACAGCCCAGGAGGCGATGACTCCCAAGAGCTATCGGTGAACCGGCCTCGCTCCTTTTCTCTCCAGCCAGAATCGGGTTCAGAGGACGAAGTCTAGGGAGGCTGAATCAGGGAGAAAGTGAGTCTGGGGGTGTGTGGGTGTGTGTGTGTTTGGAGTGGGCGCAGTTTCTCATGCCGAATCCTGTCTGTTTGCTTTTGCCATACCTGCTAGAACTTAAACCAGACATGCCTCGGCCCGGCCCGGCCCCTCCATGGCACCCTGTTTTTGCATCTTGTTTTTGCAATGCCCCCCATAAATAAGTAGGGGGGAAAAGACTTATTTCCCCAAGGAAGTGGCAAGGTTTAGGGCGGAAGTGGCTTCAGTAAGACAGGAAGTGACGCCATGTTTTTTCTTTAGTAAGACGGGAGATAATCCCCGAGCGCCAGTGTCCCAAGTCAAATGGCCTCGACACATTAGGTCGCGTTCTTCCAGTTGTATTCAGCCGTGAGTGTCGGAAGATTCGGGACCAATAAGAGAAAGTCCTTCACAAATGAATTTGGGCTGCTGAACTCCCTTGCACGTAATAAAACTGGCATCTTGCTGATGCCCTAGCTTTCTACAAGCAGGGGACTTTAAAGGTGCGCGCGGTTAAACGTAGCGCATCGTTAAACTGTCTAATGTCCCGCAGCTTTGAAAGAGGGTCGGGGCAAATTTCGCAGAGGAGGAGGAGTTGAAGGCTCCTAGCCACGAGGGCTAGGCTCTGCCTCCACGGCTGGAAACCGCAGGAGGGGAGAGTTGGGGTATCTGGTCGGCCCCTGTGAGAGCAGGAAGCCGGACCAGATGGGCCACAGGGGTGATCCAAAAGGCTCTCCTTGGGTTCCTAATCCCTCCTCGTAGACCCGTTGAAAGGAAGACCCCTGGAAGGATGCAGGAGGAGTTCCACTCCACTCCCTCTGTGCAGTCCCACCTCGAAGGCCCGTTGTTCTCCAGCTGCCCCTGTGCCCCTCAAACTCGCAATCTGAACCTCCTGCCCAGATATGCAGGGGGAAGATCCCGGGATATATCCAACCACGGCCACATCCCCGTTACGCATTTATCGCTTTAAACAGTTGTGGCTTCCCCCTAAGATTGCTGGGAACTGTAGTTCGTCAAGGGTTCTCAGGGGAAAAACCCCAGAACTACAATTCCCAGCATTCCCTGGGAAGGGGGGGTTGACTGCCGAGCCACTCTGGGGATTGTAGTTCTGCGAGGGGAACGAGGGCTTCTCCTAACAAGAGGGCATAGGCAAACTGGGCCTTCCTGATGTTTTGGGACTACAACGCCCATCATCCCTGACCACTGGTCCTGTTAGCTAGGGATCATGGGAGTTGTAGTCCCAAAAACACCTGGAGGGCCGAGTTTGCCTGTGCCTGCCTAACAGCACCCTCAGCAAACTACAGTTCCCAGGATCCTTTTGGGGGACAGGAAGCCACGACCACTTGAAGCGATGCTCTAAATGCGTGGTTTGGGTGTACCCAGCGTTCTGCCTACAGCGGGGCTACTCTTGAGTAGGGCTGGCATTGACAATGGCCCTCTCCGACGGCTTTAGCTGAACAGTCTCAGCCCCAGAGGGCTGGGTTTGGCCCCTTTCCTTGCTTGTGCCCCTCAGTGAATCCAGCCCCAGCCTTTTCAGCCAAAGGGGGGCAGCAGCACACTCCCCTTGCCGGATCCTGCCTCGGATCTGCCTTCCCCCCCCCCATCCTTTTCTCCTTTGCTTCTGCAGCAGCTTCTCCAAACAGCCGCAGAAGGGAATCAGCTCCGCTTTGATTTTCTTTTTTTTAAAAAAAAAATATGTGCCGTGTGGTTTGAAATGCATGTGAAGTGGAAACGCAATCTGCCTCGGTTGCTTTATTGTAACGTTTGCTGTTTGGAATTGGCCATCTGGCATTTGTGGACTGCTGTGTTTCTGACTTTCCCCAGGTTGTTGGTTGCGATTCACACCTTGGCTTCTCAGAGGCGCGAGGGCTTGTTGGGGAGAAGGGGAGAGATTTCCTGGCTCGGGCAGCAGCACTGACTCCCAGGGCTTATTCGAGCGAGCATGTGTCTGTCCTTCCGTGAATTTGCCTGGCAACTCGAGCAAAAACCAGCCCCTTCTCCGGGGGGGGGGGGGCGGTTTCAAGGATCGCCTTCCCTCGGGCGGCCGAAGCAGGTGGCATGGGTGCAGAGCCCTTTTGCCGATTACGAGGAGTGCTTTTCGACCTTGGATTTTTTTGTGTGGGGGGTGTCGACCTGAGTTGCATCCCTGCATGCCTTCCTGCAGTTGAGGGGGGGGGCTGCTGCAGCAACACCCTCCTTCATGCACCTGAGCTCCAGCAAAACCTTTCCCATGCAGTTGAGTTCCAGCAACAGTCCTCCTCTTCCCCTACAAAAAACTGCCTCCATCAGTTCATTCATTCTCACCCCTTCCAGCATCATCTTTTGTTTTTCTTTCTTTCTTTCTCCACCTCCCATTCATCCTTTTCCCATCTCCCTCTCCCTGCTTTCTTTCTTTATTTCCCCCACCCCACCCCCAAAAATCTTCCATCATCTGCCCTCCCGTGCACCACCCAGTTCACAGACGGAAGGTACTGGATTTACTCCCCCCGCCTGCGCAGGCTCCGAGCGGCCTCTGTTTCCTCTGGGGACGTAAGTGAAATTCGCTGGCGGGGGCTTCGAAATGCCCAGGGGCTATGGTGGCGGAGAGACACCCCCTTTTTTTTACTTGAGGCCGATGTTGCTCGCAGTGCTAAGCTAGCCAGCCCTAACACGAACAGCTAGTTTTTGTAGTCACATTGCAGTATTTCTACAACCGCCCCGGAAGGTAGGTCTGCATTCTCCCCATATTGTAGATGGGGAAAACTGAGGCCGAGGCAAGACAGAGGAGCGGACAAGCTGATGGCTTCATAGTGAGCTCATAGCAGACTAATTAGTTGTCGGGGTCTCCCCAAGCAGCTGTCAAGACCACCTTGGTCTTTCCCCACGGCAGAAATTCGTTCGTTTCTGTTGCAAGGTAGTAGAGAGCGAATTCTTGGTGGTACGCAGGGAGGAAACTCGGGTGAGAGAGACGTACATGCACACGCACATAGATGTAGCATCAATACAGTGATGCCAGTGTGGTGTAGTGGTTAAGAGCGGTAGACTTGTAATCTGGTGAACTGGGTTCGCGTCTCCGCTCCTCCACATGCAGCTGCTGGGTGACCTTGGGCTAGTCACACTTCTTTGAAGTCTCTCAGCCCCACTCACCTCACAGAGTGTTTGTTGTGGGGGAGGAAGGGAAAGGAGAATGTTAGCCGCTTTGAGACTCCTTCGGGTAGTGATAAAGCGGGATATCAAATCCAAACTCTTCTTCTTCTTCTTCTCAATATTGGGTCGGGGAGACTCAGAATCTTCCCTTGGAGGCTCAGAGCTTCATTGCCTCTCTAGTAGCACCTGTAGGTTTTGGAAGGGGGGGGCGCAGATAATCTATGTGTCCCTCCAAGCACTGTTGGACCCTAGCAGAGCATGAGATTCTTCATCTGAGGGTCGTGGGTTCAAGCCCCACGTTGGGCGAGATATTTCATTGCAGGAGTTTGGATGACTCTCAGGCTCCCTTTCAGCTCTACGATCAGGAACAGTATCCCAGCAGCTTCCCGTGGGCCGCTGGTCCTCTGCATCCTCTTTGGGTTAGAAGAAGGCCTCTACCGATTTGCCTGCAAAGCCTTGCCTGTTGCTTTGTAGAAGTTAGGGGCGTGTGCTTGCCAGTGTTGAGGGTCGTCCTAGTTTAAAATCGAGTTAGTTGCCTCTCCGCCTTAGTTGCTTGGCCTTCTCTGTCGGCTGCCATTGTTTCCCCTGTGTTATCCTTTATAATAAGCTTCAGACGGGTCCCCGGTAATTCCTGGGACACGGCCAGAGTGCTTGGCAGAAAACAGCCATGCTTTTCGTGGCTCCCCCGAGGCCATTAGAGAGACAGCCGGGCGCTGGACTTCGGCTGGCCACCAGCCTGATCCCAAAAGGCTCTTACTTTTTGGTTTGCATCTTACAGGTGAAACTCGAAAAATTAGAATATCGTGGAAAAGTCCATTTATGTAAGCAATTGTTTTCATTAGCTACTGGAGTTTAATATATGAGATAGACTCATGACATGCAAAGCGAGATATGTCAAGCCTTTGCTTTGTTATAATTGTGATGATTATGGCGTACAGCTGATGAAAACCCCAAAGTTGAAATTGTTAATTTGGGGTTCTCATCAGCTGTACGCCATAATCATCACAATTATAACAAATAAAGGCTTGACATATCTCGCTTTGCATGTCATGAGTCTATCTCATATATTAGTTTCACCTTTTAAGTTGAATTACTGAAAGCAATGAACCTTTCCACGATATTCTAATTCTTCGGGTTTCACCTGTATAATAAAACGTAATAAAGTGTAAATAACAGGTGCTGAATAAAATAAGAGGGGGGGGGAATCCGGAACTTAAAACATACATTGCAATATTCATAGCTGGGTTTACGTTATCCTGTATCTTATACTCCCTAATAAAGACGTCACCTTGTTGCTGGCCCTCGCCATATACGTTTCCATAGTTTTTAGTTATCCATTCTCTCATGGGTGGTATTCTCATTCTCTCCTCCCTCCCTCCCCCCCGCACCCCATTTTTTTTAAACCCACAAATAAATACAGTTTTATTGATTTCCACCATATAACAACAGTTCCAAATATTTCGGCAAATGATAATTCTGGCAGCAGGTTAAGAGATGCCGCGTGAATTCCCTTGCCCTCTGTTGGCCCAGTTTCCCTTAACGTAGCCGAATAGTTAAATTATAGAGGAATGTGCGGCCAGTTAATGCTTCCATGGCTTCCACGGCTAAATCTCCCCAGAATTTTCTGCCGTATCCCAGCTGTTGCACCTCCAGCAGGACTCAAACCCGGCTGTGCTGTATTCCTAGTTAAGGCGTTTGCAAAACAGAAACTTGTACCCAGACTACTTCTTGTGTGTTTTGCAGAAGGGGGGGATCCCATCTCCCCTCTCGAGGCCAGCAGATAGGGAAGCCGCAGCCCTGAAATATCCCGATAGGCACCCCTTTGTTTGGAGGAAGGCTGGCCTGTGCTCTGTGCTGTCTCTTTCTCTTTCCTGCTACACAGTTGTGTTCCTGACTGTCCTTATTCTCATCTGTCTGTCTCTCTCTTTCTCTTTCTCCGTTTTTCCTTTCCTGCCTGTTTTTGCTCTTGCTTTGCTGTGCAGCAGCCAACAGACGAAAGGAGCTGGGTTTATTCGCCGCTCCATTATAACACTCAGATTCACTCTGTCTCCGACGAGGAGAGCGATACAGTAAGTCGCCGGGGTGCGTGCATGAGATAACCGTGTGGGTCACGGGGGGGGGAAAGGCTCCTTCTCGTGATTGTGTCCTGTTGAAGCAGACTCGTTGCATGTCCCCAAAAGCTTCCTTCATTATTCCCAACATTTGTAGATCCTGTATTGCTGTGGGTGGCCACACAAAAGCGGTTTGCGCAACAAACCGCTTGGTAGAAACAACAGCGTGCGTGTATACAGGTGAAACGCGAAAAATTAGAATATCGTGGAAAAGTCCATTTATGTAAGCAATTGTTTTCATTAGCTACTGGAGTTTAATATATGAGATAGACTCATGACATGCAAAGCGAGATATGTCAAGCCTTTGCTTGTTATAATTGTGATGATTATGGCGCACAGCTGATGAAAACCCCAAAGTTGAGATTGTTAATTTGGGGTTCTCATCAGCTGTACGCCATAATCATCACAATTATAACAAATAAAGGCTTGACATATCTCGCTTTGCATGTCATGAGTCTATCTCATATTAGTTTCACCTTTTAAGTTGAATTACTGAAAGAAATGAACCTTTCCACGATATTCTAATTTTTCGATTTTCACCTGTATAGTCAAACCTCGTTTCTCAAACGGCTCCGTCTGTTTCGGCTCCCGGACGCCGAAAACCTGGAAGGTTTTTTGAACATTTTATCAGAACCCGAACGTCCGAACACGGCTTCCGTTTTGAGTTCCCCTATTGAATCGAGACCTCCACTTTCAGAAGTCGGGCAGTTCTTCCGAAACGGATTATGTTCAGAAACCAAGGTTCCACTGTAGCATGCAAAAACCCCGCTGCAAAACCTTAACTTTAAAGAACGGGCGTAGTGCATTTTTGAACTTGAGAGCCCTCCTGGAATCCAGTGTCTAACGTTTAGCAAGGAGGGCACCTGTCGGATCTCAGCCAGCGGGGAGTTCCACAGAGTCGGACCCTCAAAATTGACTACACAGCTCCTGGTATGGGCTACACACCATGCCTCTGAGCCATGGGAGGGGGAACCATTGAGAGTGACCGCCCCAAAGATCTCAGCGACCAGGTGGGGATATAAAGGGTCAGGCAGTACTTAAGCTGTTAAGGGTCTTGTAAATTAACCCAAGAAGCTTAAACTACAGAAATATTTCTCCATTACCTGTTTACCCCTTCATGCTTTATATCAATGGACGAAATGGAGAAATTTGCAGTCAGGTGTAACTCCTAAGCGGTTCCAGTCGCCAGTTTGATAGCAGGTTACCTTACAAATGCAGTATTTTACCTTGCATTCTGTCTCAGGTGCGAGAGCTTCCACGATCTTGGGTGGGCAGGTTGTTGAAAAACGCAGTGAAACTCCGAAAAAGAATCTTGACCTTTCCGCAGCGACGGCGCGAACGCAAGCTCTAAAAGCAGGGTTTTCCCAAGCTGGGGCTCTCTCCCGCTGTCGTCGGACTACAACTCCCATCATCCAGCGGTCGGGGATGATGGGGGTTGTAGTCCCAGCAACAGTGGGAGAGCCCCAGCTTGGGAAAACCCTGCTTCAAATCAACAAGGGTCATACGCTGGCAGCCGTCTGTCCCAACAATCACTGCGGGATTTACTACAACACAATACATGTGCCAATTTGTACAAAGGAGTCTCAGTGGGGCTGGCGTCGTGCGACGATGCCTTTTTCCGAACCCCCCTTTTTGCACCTGCCCCGAGCGTAGATTGCAGGATAGTGATACCCTTTTTCTTTTGTTCGTTTTGCTCTTCCAATAACTTCTTTCTCTTTCTTTCCTTTTTTTTGTCACCCTCCTGCAGTAACTTCTATGCAAAGCCCCCAACCCCAAGAAACAAAATCGTCCTTCTTGCCACCAGTCGCGGAGTCCCCTCTCGCCCGGCCCTGCTGCCGTTCTGCTGGGACGGGAGGGGGGGGCAGCGGCGCACCTCCTGGATCCCGACCCAGCCCCGGGGAAGACAGGAAGAAAAACCTCCGTCAACCGTGTCTCGTTCTCTCCCCACCCCCCATATACATATTTATATCCATCCAAGCAGCGACCTGTAAACAGCTCCTCCCTCTTGGGGGGGTGTATCAAGCTGGGAAAGGGCCCCTTATTTCTGGGTAGTGACCAATTTATACATATATATATCCCCCTCAAAGTGCACTATATTGTAGCTACCTATCTGTATGTGATACTGTGAACTTTCTCTCTCTGTTTTATTTTAAAATCATGTATTTATTTTTTTTCGTCCTTGCACAGAATTGTAGCACTGTCGTGCTTTTTTTGTTTAAAGAATTATTATTAAGGAACAGTTTACTGCACTTTTGGGGGCGCGAAGGAGAGCGGGGTCGTCGCCGTGAACCTGCGCGGTTGGTCACCCGGTCGGCCGCGCACCCCCCGATTCCCTGGGAGGTGGGGAACGGCTTTTCGCTCAGAAAGTGGGGAGATCAAGGAGCCCCCAAGGGACTCGGAGCGGTCAGAAAAGCTGCTGTGCCACGGTTGGCAAGGCCGTCTCCGTAGACGTGGCGCAGAACCCAGAAGCAGTCATTTTGGCTCCCGGGAGCCATTCATTTAAACATTGAGCATTTTGTGCGTGTGTTTGTGTGTCAAGTTTTGGGCCGGACCTTCTCCCCCAAAATCCGCAGGGGCTCTTCAGCGTGTGAGTCTTTTAAACGAAGGTTTCTGCCGGGCATCTGCGCACATCTGGCCCGGCCTGGCGGAGAGGTTGAGAGACAGCCCTCTCCTTGCCTTTTACCAAGTTGATCTGCATTCCTGAAATAAGTACCGGGGAGGGGGGGGGCTGTCCCCTGTTTCGGTGGCCAAAGGCAGCTCGCTTCCACCGAAGCTTTGAGTGGCAATTTTGCACAGCTCCGCATCGTATCGACTCTGCTGTGCCTCCGACTATTAACCAGAGTTGGTTATCACCGCAGGATGCAACAGGCAGGTGAAGAGCTGTCTGGCAAGGCTTTTTAAGAGAGCAGCTTTTTTCCTCTTTAAAAATTCTCCTTCCTAACAATTTCCGCCCACCTGGTCAAACCGGTTTGAGCGTCTCGTACGCTGCTCTCTGAAACCGAGATCCAGGTAGCACGAATCGTGGTTCCTTCGGAGATACAGGCGGGATGAGAGGAGGCCTGTTGCGTGCCGGAACGGCAGGCGGCGTTACAAATCCGGCCCTCCGGTGCTCTCCTGACGTTTTGGGCCGCGGCTGCCATCAGCCCCCCGGCCAGCCAGCTGGTGGGAGTTGCAGTTCAAAGCTCCTTGAAGGTTTTTCGAAGGCCGCCCCGCAGACTTCCCTGAAAAGACGGCGAAGGCGAGCCATTAGCTTGCCTGTGCGTACGCTCGCCGTCTGTTTTGTTAGCACAGACAACTGTCCTTTTGGGGAAGCGGTTTCCTTAAATAGCCCTTGAGAAACGAAAGGTCTTTTCTCTCTTGAGTGCAGCCTTCAAGAGAAAGCCCGGCCGTGCCTCTCCATGTGGCAGAGCCCCAAACCTGCCTTTGAAACACAGAAAAGCTCTCCCTGCCTTCGCTCTGCGTCCTAGCCATCTGCCTCCACGAGAGACCCAGAATCGGATGGATGCTTTCTTTGACTTAAGGGGAGAGATCTCCCCCCTCTCTCCTTGCCAAAGAAACCTGCCGCCACCTTCTAGAGTTGTTTGACTTTGCAATTCAACGACAGGAACGCGTTCGGGGCGCCTGAGAGCCGGTCGCAAAGCTCTGTGGACCTTGGGCGTTACTCCTGGCGACCGGACTTGATTCCTTCGCCCACCCTTCCTGCTCACCCTTTCCTCCTGTCTCCTCCATCTTGACAATCCGACCTCTCCAAGGAAGTTCTCGCCATCCCTGGAGCCCTGCCCCTCGTCGCAGGCAATAGGAGCTGCAATCCGAGCTGTCTGGGGGAGCCCGGTTGGCCAAGTCTGTCCCGGCGTGAGATCAGCTGCCGTTTCTCGACGTGCTGTGTTTTTACCAGCACCCTTTAAAATTTCCCCACCCACCCGCCACCCCAAAACAGCTGAGCCCACCCTGTCAGAGCGGGGAGCTACTCCCTCCCGCCCCGATCTCAGCAAGAAAGACAAAAATTGGCGTTTCTGGCCAGCAGGGAGCGACATTGGACGTATTTTCTTAGAAGTCTACATTAGACCCGTGGGGTGTGCGTGTCTGTATGTACTATATATATATATATATCCCAATTTTATTTCGTTTTGCAACGTGTTTTCGGAACTTGAGAGCTCGCCCCCCCACCCAGTTTTGACGTGCTTTGTACAGAAGGGGGTGCGCAGGATTTTGGGGAGGGGGGGGCAGTGTGAGGCGGGGCAGAAATCCCGCAGGGCTTGCTCTCATATGCCGACGGTCACATATCACTTCTGTTTGGGATTTCCCCCCGCCCGCCCGCTCCAGAAGTGTAAATCGCTGTGTTAAACGATGAACCATTGTAGTTTTGCTGTAAAACCAGAGGCGGTTTCCTATCTCTCTCTCTCTACATACATACATACATATATATATATATATATATATATATATATATATATATATATATATCATATGTCTACAAATGCATCCCGACAGAAACAATTCCTCCCTCTCTCTTGATTTTTAAAGAAAGGTTTATCTCCTACCCCTCCGCCCTTTGTAAATAAGTCGTGTTTTTTTGTGTTTTTTTGAAGTGTGCGATGATTTCACCCTCCATCCTTTCTGTAGACAAAACAGCTTCTCCGCTCTCGTGGGGAAGACCCAAAACTTCTTGTATTGGGGGGGGGGGCAAAATCCTGTTTTGTTTTGTTTTTTTAAAGGGAGAGGAATGCAACCTCTTTCTACAAAACAGGGGAGCCTTTCTCACTGTTAAATCAGGTTCTTTCCTTGGGGGGGGGGGCATTTATTCCACCTCCCCATACCTCCCCACCTCTTCCTTGGCGTGTTTAAGGGCGGGGAGGGTCTTCTCGCGACCCGGCCGTGCCCATTGATCCCTTCGGGGATGTTACCTCTCGTCCCGTTCAGCCCAAATGCTTGGGGCATCGAAGCATATTATTATTATTTTATTTTATTTTTATTATTTCAGATCCCGCCGTTTGTTTTTAACTGTTGTAATTTATTATTAAAACGCTTTATTTAAGGAGAATATTGGTGTTTCTTTTTTCTTTTTTTGTTTTTTTAAAATAAAAAGTTCTCTTGCCTGATATAGTAAGTGGACAATCCCTTTACGCTTCCTCCTTGCCCTCCGTTCTTTTGGAAAGAGGGGGTGGGCAAACCAGATTTCTGCATCCAGGCGTAGAAGCGCACGGAGACAAGGTGAAATTCTTGTATGCAACGCTGTCCGTCGCCGCCTTCTGGCATTCCATTCCTCCCCCCGCCTTTATTTTTGGAAATATCTAATAAAATAGAATGATAAAAGCACTCCTTTGTTGGGTTGTTCTTTCTTCCTTCCCTCGAGCTGAGCGTTCTTGTCTTCTTACATAACCGCTTGTTTCATTTATAAATTGCTTCCCTGGAGCTTTCCACACTCTTCCCCCCCCTCCAAAAAAAAAAAAAGAAACTTGAGAGATAATTAAAAGATAAAGCAGCGCCATGTGTTGAAATGATCTCATGTGTTAAAGAAAACAGCAACAACAGTACAGAGCCATTGTAAAGCCAGCAGGGAGATTCGGGAGTCGTTCCCGGCATTAAACGGTAGAACTCACTGCCACAGGAGGGAGGCAGGGAGGGCCAGCTTGGATGGCTTCCAAAAGGGAGTTGGACAAATGCTTTGGGCGGCATATAAATAACAGAAAATATTAACCGAGGGCCTTCTGGCGGTTCCCTCGCTGCGAGAAGCAAAGCTACAGGGAACCAGGCAGAGGGCCTTCTCGGTGGTGGCGCCCTCCCACCAGATGTCAAAGAGAACAACGACCACCAGACTTTTAGAAGACATCTGAAGGCAGCCCTGTTTAGGGAAGCTTTTTAATGTTAGATGGATTGCTGTATTTTTTAATAAAAAAATTCCTTCCAGTAGCACCTTAGAGACCAACTAAGTTAGTTCTTGGTATGAGCTTTTGTGTGCATGCAGGTATCTGAAGAAGTGTGCATGCACACGAAAGCTCATACCAAGAACAAACTTAGCTGGTCTCTAAGGTGCTACTGGAAGGAATTTTTTTATATTTTATTTTGTTTTGACTATGGCAGACCAACAGGGCTACCTACCTGTATTTTTTAGTATTTTGTTGGAAGCCACCCAGAGTGGTTGGGGAAACCCAGCCAGATGGGCAGGGTATAATAAATAATAATAATTATTATTATTAATTAACAGCAAGATTGACTTGCGAGGTGGTTTGTTGTTCAATAAGAGATTGAGTGTTTGTGGGGTGGGAGGCTTGTTTAATTTCATTGTACACAGGTTGTACAATGACAATAAAGGTATTATTATTATTATTATTTATTTGGAGGAATGTAGCAGCTAGTGCATTAGCTATATTAGTATTGAGCTCCCTGGACCAGGGGTCTGGCTCTGTGTAAGGCAGCCTTTATAATTAGTATTAGTATTATTATTAATCATCAGTTTATATACCACCCCTTATCAATAGATCCAAAGGCATTGTACAACGTTAAGAACACGTAATAAAAATATGATTTAAGAAAAGCATAACAACAATCAGAATCCTAGAATTGTGGCGTTGGAAGGGCCCCAGGGGCTATCTAGTCCAACCCCCTGCAGCGCAGGAGAAAGCGAGGAACGCATTGCAGTAGTCCAACCGGGAGATAACCAGAGCATGCACCACTCTGGCCAGACAGTCTGCAGGCAGGGAGGGTCTCATCCTGCGTCCCAGATGGAGCTGCCCTGGACACAACTGACCTGCGCCTCCATGCACAGCCTGTGAGTCCAAAATGACCCCCAGGTTGCGCACCTGGTCCTTCGGGGGCACAGTGACCCCATTCAGGACCAGGGAGTCCTCCACACCAGCCTGCCCCCTGTCCCCCCAAAAACACCACTTCTGTCTTGTCAGGATTCAACCTCAATCTGTTATTCGCCATCCATCATCCAGCCGCTTCCAGACACTCACTCAGGAACTTCATTGGTTCTGATTTAAAAGAGCTGAGCATCGTCCACATACTGATGAACACCCAGCCCAAACCCCCCTGATGATCTCTCCCAGCGGTTTTAGTTAAAAAGCATGGGGAAGAGGACGGAGCCCCGAGGCACCCCAAAAGCGAGAGCCCAGGGCTCCGAACACTCGTGCCCCGACACCACTTTCTGGACACGGCTCAGAGAAAGGAGCGGAACCGCTGTATAAACACATATACCAGAGTAATGGCTCCCTTCGCCCCCCACTTTTGAGCCTGGACTCGCTCTTCCTCTTCAGGGGGCGCGGTGGAAAACATTGCCTAATCCCCCCAGGATGAGGAAACCATGCTAGCTTGAGCAACGCCTTCCCGGATCCATCCCTTGTGCTGACGAGGGGGAAAGCAAACCGCCGACCTCCACTGTTGGGTTAGGCGCAGGTTTATGCTCCGAGCCACTTCCCTAAAGGAAGGCGGCAGAAGGCTCCTTTCCCCCCTCCAAAGATCTATCCTCCCGGTCGAATCCTTTAGCCCAGAGATCTTTCGAATACAGATCCGATTCCTTGAAGATGGCAAAAGCCCCTCGGGCATCGAGAATGCCAAGGTTCCTCGTCCTTCTCCAAGCAGGTAAGATTGGAAGTTTTGGGTGTGTTCGGGTTGCAATCTTTCTGCCACCCTGAGGACACTGTCGTTGTCCTCCTCTTCTTTGGCAATCCCTCGTACCCGAGTAAGATTGTCTTCCATGAAAACGGTCTTAACCATGAGTCCATAAGTGACTGCGGAGGCCAATTCTGGATCCACACGTCCTTCCACAGTGGGGACATAGGTTTCCGGGTGGGAGTTGATCCCGGTGAGGGTTTGCCAAGCGTGCCTTCCTCTTAGCACATTTCTCCCTTGCGTCCTGAGTTCGAGTGTCTTCAAAGCCCACGACACCTTTGGTCAAGGCTGTTCTCCAACTGGAGCGCTCGCAGGCCAGTGTTTCCCAGTTGTCCGGTGTTTATACTACATTTTTAAAGATTGCCTTGAGAGAGTCTTTGAACCTCTTTTGTTGACCGCCAGCATTACGCTTAACATTTTCAAGTTCGGAATAGAGTAGTTGCTTTGGAAGGCAATAATCAGGCATCCGAACAACATGACCAGTCCAACGAAGTTGATGTTGAAGAATCATCGCTTCGACACTGGTGGTCTTTGCTTCTTCCAATACACTGACCAAAAAAGTATAAAGAACTCAGCCGTGACAAATCCCTGAAACGAGATACTATAAGGATATAAACCCAAACTAAACTAAACTCAAATCCAAAAATTTCCGGGGTGCGAACCCTTAAATAGCTATGTGACGAATTAAACAAGAATATATATAACTTATAAATCAAACCGAAAACCCTAACGAGATTGCCGGCTCTTTTCTCGTTTCACTGGCTGTAGTCTGTTTCCTCAGAGGGAAATTAATTCTAGAGACTATAGGAAAATGAAAAAGATTTTCAAGGCTGCGAAAACATAAAGGACTCGAGCAGTTGGGGGAATTCCTCCCAAACTGTTTAATATAAATTAAACTCAGGTTAGCTAACCTAAACGGTATGGGAAAAAACTAACAAAACTCATTAATTTGAAAGGATGAAGCCACATAGGCTCCTACAACAAGCTTCTACAGATACATGATCAAGACTGCTACTGGTAATTCCTGGTTCATGGTTTATATACCTGACTGAGGGTGGTTTCTTAAAGGAATAGGGTCATTTATATCTAAGGCGTGTCCGGAACCACTTTAACTGATACAAACATACTTCTTAAAGATTCAAACGGGCTCATTTATGAAAAATAATAATGGGAAAGAATAATGCGTGTGACTGCGAAATGAACATAAACTTCCTTTTTATATTAAGGGGAAAATGAGACCTTTATATAATTTGGATTGTTGTTATTGCTTACTGTTAGTAATACACTGGCATTGGTTCGCCTGTCTTCCCAAGTGATGTGTGAAAATTTTCGGAGACACTAACAGGACAGGGGCAATGAATGCTTTTATCAGTAAATAAATGCAAACAAGTTTTTAGGTCCTAGTGGTCTCTTCCAACTTTACAGTTCGTGATATCACACAGTATATTTCCCTCTGGCTCCCATCGCCCACCTTTCCTCCTCGTGTAAAACCACATCAGTTCGCATGTATCTGTAGGCTTTCGCCATACGGCTGTTTCAGTTTAATCTGAAGCAACACTTTGGTTTTTCCTTCTCTGCTGCGTGCGAGGGGTAGGGTTTGGCTTCAAAAGGAGACCCAACAGATTCACAAGAGATTACTCTGGCTCTGTATTGATGTATATACATTGATAGGGAGAGGGACAGGGGTGGCGCTGTGGGTTAAACCACAGAGCCTAGGGCTTACCGATCAGAAGGTCGGCGGTTCGAATCCCCGCAATGACGGGGTGAGCTCCCATTGCTCGGTCCCAGCTCCTGCCCACCTAGCAGTTCGAAAGCACGTCAAAGTGCAAGTAGATAAATAGGTACCGCTCCGGCGGGAAGGTAAACGGCATTTCCGTGCGCTGCTCTGGTTCGCCAGAAGCGGCTTAGTCATGCTGGCCACATGACCTGGAAGCTGTACGCCGGCTCCCTCGGCCAGTAACGCGAGATGAGCGCCGCAACCCCAGAGTTGTCCACGACTGGACCTAATTGTCAAGGGTCCCTTTACCTTTACCTTTACATTGATTGGGAGCCTTCATAGAATCTACGTAAGAGTTCAAAGGGACCACAAGAGTATTATTACAACCTCAGCACATGGGGCTGCGACCTATTGACCTGCGCCTCCATGGACAGCTATGGGCCCAAAATGACCCCCAGGTTGCGCACCTGGTCCTTCAGGGACACAGTTACCCCATTCAGGACAAGGGAGTCCCCCACACCTGCCCGCCCCCTGTCCCCCAGAAACAGCACTTCTGTCTTGTTGGGATTTGACCTCAATCCATTAGCCGCCATCCACCCACCAACACAAGGAAGTCTTTCTCTTTTCATATCTGTCGGGAGTTGAAAATCCCTGCTCACAACAACACGCCGTGGAGAACCAGAAAAGAACAGACAGTGGGCTTGCTGTCATTTTGAAAACGTACCTATCCGTTACTCTGCAAATAAAATTATATCCTTTTGGGTCTCAACTATTCCATACTCTGCTGAAACGGCATACAGTCGTACCTTTGATCCCGAACGCCTTGGTACTCAAGACGTTTTGGCTCCCAAACGCCGCAAACCCAGAAGTGAGTGTTCCGGTTTGCGAACGGTTCTTTGGAACCCGATTCTGGTTCCGCAGCTCCCGGTTGGCTGCAGGAATTTCCTGCAGCTGATCGGAAGCCATGATTTATTTTCTGAATGTTTTGGAAGTTGAACGGGTTTCCGGAACGAATTCTGTTCTACTTCCGAGCTTCCTACAGCTAATCAGAAGCCGTGCTTTGGTTTTCAAACGTTTTGGAAGCCGAACGGACTGCAGAACGGATTCCGTTCGACTTCCGAGCTCCGACTGTAAATGTTCCTTTTATTGTCTCCTGGCGCAACTTTGGAGAACAACTGCTTTTAAATAGTTCTGCCACAACCTGCTGCCGTCCGGACGTTTTCTGACCCAATTCATCCGACGGCCTTTTCTCGCGCAGGTCTCTGGTTCTTCACCCCCAGCGCTTCAGGGAGCTGGGTTATCGGGGGCAAGGAAGTTGTGCCCCATTCCCGGCCCTTCATGGCCTCCATCCAGGTGAATGGGGCACACGTCTGTGGTGGGTTCTTGGTGCGCCGAAAATGGGTCATGACGGCAGCTCACTGCCTGTTGCCCAGGTAAGTTGGAACCAGGTTGGATAAAAATCAATGGTCCTGTTTTTAAAAAATCAAAACAAATCAGATTTTTTTTTAATCGGATTTTTTTGATTTAAATCAGATTTTCTGGATTTAAATCGGATTTTTAAAATGAAATGCCGGGGGGGGGGGAATCTTTCAAGAACAAACTTAGTTGGTCTCTAAGGTGCTACTGGAAGGAATTTTTTTTTATTATTCTGTTTTTTCTAAAGATAGTCTTCCATTTAAGTTAGATTATAGTCCAAAGGCTATGCATCAGGAAATAAGGATTTGTTTTAAGTTTTTCATGTGTGGTTCAAATCCACCGCTCGGCCACAATGCTCACTGGGTGACCTTGAGGGGTCCATTCACTGCTTTTCAAAGATTAAAAAATCAGCAATAAACTAAGGAGACAGATTTGAGCGTACGTCCACATCCTACATGTCTGGTTAGACTCGTCTAAACAGGAATGTTTTTAGCAGGCACTGAAAGAATGACAGCGGAAGCAACTGCCTGTGTCAAGTGGCAGGGAGTTCCAGAGTTTAGGTGCTGCCAGATTAAAAGATCAATTTCTTACGAATGTGCAATGGGTATTCTGCAGCACCTGGGCCAATAAGACAGGCAGATGCCTGTTTCCGCTGTCTGGATTTTCCTTCCTTGGGGAGAGGGGCTGGCCTCCAGATGTCACCCCAGGGCCCCTTCCTGTATCCGCTGGTTTTTAACCGCGCTTTCCAAACTGAAACTCCAGGCGATCGCCGTCCGTCCGGATCGTGCTTGGCACCCACTCCCTCGCAACCCCCGAGGCCTCGCAGCAGATCTTCGGGGTGCAGGAATCCATCGCTCACCCGCTTTACAACTCTGGGACGGTGCAGAACGACATCCGTTTGCTCAAAGTGAGTGGGGTGGGGGACTTCTGGCAAAATGCCCTGCTCTATAAAGTACCGTACTGGGGGGTGGGGTGGGGAACCTTTTCAACCTTTTTCACTGGTACGCCCATCTCAAAAATCGGACCAGTAGGTGGCAGTGTGATGCTCTGAAAAAAACAACGACCACATGTGAACTACATTTCCCTGGAACGTTTTCCAAAAGGGGAGGAAGGTTTATAACTGTCAAGAAATGCAATAGAAATCACTGCCTTAAATATGAAGTTGAGGTTCTAGACCTCATGAATAAAGGGTCAGTTTAAATAGCAAGCTGCCTCGAGCAGCAAAATGTCTTGGGCCAGCTCTGCTTTGAATAAATTTTGAGTTTTCCCCACACCTGGTTTTAAATAATTTAAGTGTTGTTATGGGACACGGGTGGCGCTGTGGGTTAAACCACAGAGCCTAGGGCTTGCCGATCAGAAGGTCGGCGGTTCGAATCCCCACTGACGGGGTGAGCTCCCGTTGCTCGGTCCCTGCTCCTGCCAACCTAGCAGTTTGAAAGCACGTCAAAGTGCAAGTAGATAAATAGGTACCACTCCGGCGGGAAGGTAAATGGCGTTTCCGTGCGCTGCTCTGGTTTGCGCCAGAAGCGGCTTAGTCATGCTGGCCACATGACCCGGAAGCTGTACGCCGGCTCCCTCGGCCAGTAAAGCGAGATGAGCGCCGCAACCCCAGAGTCATCCGCAACTGGACCTAATGGTCAGGGGTCCCTTTACCTTTACACCTGTCCCTGCCGCAGTGGTACCTATTTATCTACTTGCACTGGAGTGCTTTCAAACTGCTGGGTTGGCAGGAGCAGGGACAGAGCAATGGGAGCTCACCCCGTCATTGCGGGGATTCGAACCGCCGACCTTCTGATCGGCAAGCCCAAGAGGCTTGGTGGTTTACACCACAGCGCCACCCGCGAATAGAGGACCTCAAAACGATTTTGAGTCGCAGTTGTCCTTGCTTAAATACCCCGTTCTGCCGCTAGAGGGAGACAAACCTTAACGCCAGCACTAAACATGCCCCCCCCCCGATTCACCTTGCAGCTGAACGGCTCGGCCGTCTTCAACCAGGCCGTTCAACGTGTCGGGATCCCGCGAGCCAACACCGACCTCCGCCCGGGAGTCATGTGCCATGTGGTGGGCTGGGGGGACACCTCTAATTTTGGGACGATCCCCACCATACTGATGGAGGCCAACACAACCATTGTCGACCGGAAAGCATGCAACGTATCGTGGGCTGGCCAGATCCACCGCTGCATGATCTGCGCCGCCAACACCGACCCCACCCTCCGCGGATTCTGCTCGGTGAGTGCTGGGTTTTTTTTTGGGGGGGGGTGCCCAAATCAGAATTTTCTGAACCGGAAACCCCGGCACCTTCTTGAATTCTGAATGCCAGGTTTTATCTGTTTCGTTTCTGCAAAAGATTTCTTTTTATAATCCATATAAAACAGAGAGAGAGGGCACCTGCTAACGACAGCTCAAATAAAAAATACGCAAAGGGAAACCATATACAGCGGTACCTTGGTTCTCAAACTTAATCCGTTCCGGAAGTCCGTTCCAAAACCAAAGCGTTCCAAAACCGAGGCGTGCTTTCCCATAGAAAGTAATGCAAAATGGATTAATCTGTTCCAGACTTTTAAAAACAACCCCTAAAACTGCAATTTAACATGAATTTTACTATCTAACGAGACCATTGATCCATAAAATGAAAGCAATAATCATTGATGATAAAAATTCAAAAATAAATAAATCCTTACCTGCACTGAGGATAGTCATTGTTTGGATTGGGGGGCTTTTTTCCATTTCCGCAGTCACACAATCAATCAATCAGTAACTGAACTGAGTTCCACGTAGTCGCAAAAGAAAATTAACCAAAAAAGCGAAAAACGCAAAATAAATAGCAGAAACAAAAACGCCATACTTGTTCCTTTCTGGAAGTCCGTTTGACTTCCGAAATGTTCGCAAACCAAAGCACGGCTTCTGATTGGTGCAGGCACCCCGGAAACAATAGCCGACAGCCGCATCGGACGTTCGGCTTCCGAAAAGCTTCCGAAAACCTGAAAACATACTTCTGGGTTTTCGGCGTTTGAGTACCGAGGTACCACTGTAATAATAAGCACAGTTGCAAATGGGTTAAGTAACGAAGTCCATATCGCGAAAGCAAAAAAAGGGAGACTGAAAGTTGCGTTCACATAAAAGAAAATATAAATATTTGAGTTGTTTCGTTGCACTGCTGCTGCCTTCCAGCTCTACAGTTGTATGACTCTTCAGTATATTTCCAGAGGAGCCGGTGTCCAGCTTCCGGGTCATGTGGCCGGCATGACTAAGCCGCTTCTGGCGAACCAGAGCAGCGCACGGAAACGCCGTTTACCTTCCCGCCGGAGCGGTACCTATTTATCTACTTGCACTTTGACGTGCTTTCGAACTGCTAGGTGGGCAGGAGCAGGGACCGAGCAACGGGAGCTCACCCCGTCATTGCGGGGATTCGAACCGCCGACCTTCCGATCGGCAAGCCCAAGTGGCTCAGTGGTTTAACCCGCAGCGCCACCCGCGCCCCACCTTTCCCTTTCCCTTCACCATCAGAGTGGCTACTGGTGGCACTGACCTTTGTCTCTTCCCCCCCCCCCATGCCAGGGCGACTCAGGCGGACCCCTGCTTTGCGGTACCAGAGTTCACGGCATCGTCTCTTTCAACGGACGCCGCTGCGGGGACCGGCGGTTCCCAGACGTCTATACCCGCATCTCCAAATATATCGCCTGGATCCGATACGTGCTACAGACGTTTTGAATTGGAGCGGGTTGTGTGTGTGTGTGTGTGTGTGTGTCTTTGGGGAAGAATTTTCTGTGTCGTCCCCCCCAATCAGGAAGGAAGCAATGGAGTTGAATAACAATGCCTTTTTAAATAAATAAATAAACCCTCCGTTTTATAAAAAACCAGTGAGTGTCGTCCCCAGTGCCGAATTTAAGTATAAGCTAACAAGCTCTAGCTTAGGGCCCCACTCTCTTGGGGGGACCCCCCAAAAAATTAAAGGGGAAAACAACCTAGATGTACATTTCCAAAATATAAGATAAAAATAAATAAAATAAAAACTACATACAGCAACAGTGTTTTGTGTTGTGTAGGCTCCTATGATCTGAAGAAGTGTGCATGCACACGAAAGCTCGTACCAAGAACAAACTTAGTTGGTCTCTAAGGTGCTACTGGAAGGAATTTTTTATTTTGTCCTGTGATGTGAGTCATGGTCCCCGTCTGCTCCCTAAAATATCCCTGGTTTGCACCTTTCTGTATATAGGGTGCCTACATTCTGCATGGACTGGTTGCAGGGAAACCTGGGCAAATGGCTTGAGATACCTATGAGGTCCATAAATTAGCATGTTGTTGTTGTTCAGTCGTGTCCGACTCTTCGTGACCCCATGGACCAGAGCACGCCAGGCACGCCTATCCTCCACTGCCTCCCACAGTTTGGCCAAACTCATGCTAGTCGCTTCGAGAACACTGTCCAACCATCTCATCCTCTGTCGTCCCCTTCTCCTTGTGCCCTCCATCTTTCCCAACATCAGGGTCTTTTCTAGGGAGTCTTCTCTTCTCATGAGGTGGCCAAAGTACTGGAGCCTCAACTTCAGGATCTGTCCTTCTAGATTAGCATATATGGCATATATTCAACACACACAAGAAAAACAGCGACAATTTGTTGTTGACAGCTAGACATATAAAGGGCCCCATTACCTTCAGGGGCTTAGGGCCTCATCAAACCTAAATCCGGCCCTGGCTGCCCCAGCTCTGGCGGAAAACGCTTTCCTCCCGTTGGCCGAAAGCATCTCCCATCTGTTTTGACTTTGTGGCGGCGTTTCCCAGCCCAGCCAAGGACAACTGGGAACGAGAGCAGTGGCGAGTGAGAGAGAGAGACAAGCCGACATGGCACCGAAAACAACAGGACTTCTAATTGTGTCCTGATGGGCCAGCCTTTCTCGCTCCTTTCTCAAGAAAGAGGCGTCTGGAAAGGCGACAGGGAGGATCAGGGGTTAGGGACGAGACCAAGAGGGTTAGGGCGACCTCCTCGTGCCACCCAAGCATGCCATGGTCCGTCCCCCCGCAAGTAGTTGCAGGATTGGTTGGGGTTGGAGGAACAACCCACTGCCCCTAGGAAAAGCTGTTCCATTTTTGATCTTCTGCACACATACTTGTTGTTGTTTTTGTTATTGTTCAGTCGTGTCCGACTCTTCGTGACCCCATGGACCAGAGCACGCCAGGCACTCCTGTCTTCCACTGCCTCCCGCAGTTTGGTCAGACTCATGTTGGTAGCTTCGAGAACACTGTCCAACCATCTCATCCTCTGTCGTCCCCTTCTCCTTGTGCCCTCCATCTTTCCCAACATTAGGGTCTATCTCCTCTCAGTCTCCTCTTTTTCCAGGCTAAACGTACCCAGATCCTTCAGCCGTTCCTCATCAGGCTTGCTTTCCAGACCCTTGATCATCTTGGTCCTCTGCACACCTTCCAGCTTGTCAGTATCCTCCTTAAATTGTGGCGCCCAGAATTGGACACATTATTCCAGGTGTGGTCTGTCTGACCAAGGCAGAATAAATTGGGACTATGACTTCCCTTGATCTGGACCCTAGACTTCTGCGGATGCAGCCTAGAATAGCATTCGCCTTTTTTGCTGCTGCATCACACTGTGGGCTCACGTCAAGTTTGTGTTCCACAAAGACCCCCAGATCCTTTTCACGTGTTCTGCTTAGTAAGCCAGGTGTCCCCCCCCCATCCTATATTTGTGCATCTGTTTCTTCCTGCCTAAGTGAGGAACCTGACATTTCCTCATGTTGAAATTCGTTTTGCCAGCTTGGTGCCCATCTCTCCAATCCGTTACGGTCGTTTTGAAGGAAAACATTCACACAAACTCTCCTGTTGGCGTGAATAACGTTGGTGGGGAAATGTGGGGGCGGAACCACAAGTGGAAATGCATACAAATTTCTCCGTGGACGCCCCCCCCCCCCCACAATCACACACTGAGGTCCAGCTCCGAGGGCCTTCTGGCGGTTCCCTCCCTGCGAGAAGCGAGGTTACAGGGAACCAGGCAGAGGGCCTTCTCGGTGGTGGCACCCTCCCTCCCTCAGATGTCAAGGAAATAAACAACTATCTGACTTTTAGAAGACATCTGAAGGCAGCCCTGTTTAGGGAAGTTTTTAATGTTTGATGTTTTATTGTGTTTTTAATATTCTGTTGGGAGCCGCCCAGAGTGGCTGGGGAAACCCAGCCAGATGGGTGGGGTATAAATAATAAATTATTATCATTATAATTACTGGTGGGGGGGAGAAGGGATAGCAGAAGGGGGAGAACTAGAAGCGGAGAGGGGAAATTAAATTTACAGATCCATCGTTTGGGAGCCCCCGCTTGACGGGTTCTCAAAAGGCAATCCCCATAAACGAGACGTAATCCGATGTACCGCCCAGGGCATATTTGTTTATCCCCCAAGCCCGAGAGAAAGCTGCCACTTGACGCGTCCGGCGATGGCGAAACTGCGTCATCTTTTGGAAAAGGAAAAAACCTTCGCAAACCCTCTTGGAATGCGACGCTCTGCTTTTCTCCTTTTATAGCCTGCAAAATTCTGCCCGTTTGCTCCACTGTCTCTCTCTCTCTCGGTCTGGGTTTTCAATCTCTTGATTCGAGGACTTTAGGGGATTTTGGGGGACGGCAAATCTCCTAAGGACGGACGTAAAGCCTGCCTGGATCACAAAAAGTCTAGTCCGGCTGGCTGGCCTGTCTGCCAGATGGCCTCATGGGAAGCGCTCAAAATGACCCTGCCTCTCAGTGTACCTGCCTGCGTTTTCAAGGCAGACTGCCCCTGAGGCCTGGAGGCTCCATTTAGCGCAGATTTATCGCTTGGCTTTTGAATCCCCGCAATGACGGGGTGAGCTCCCGTTGCTCGGTCCCTGCTCCTGCCCACCTAGCAGTTCGAAAGCACGTCAAAGTGCAAGTAGATAAATAGGTACCGCTCCGGCGGGAAGGTAAACGGCGTTTCCGTGCGCTGCTCTGGTTCGCCAGAAGTGGCTTAGTCATGCTGGCCACATGACCCGGAAGCTGTACACCGGCTCCCTCGGCCAGTAAAGCGAGATGAGCGCCGCAACCCCAGAGTCGTCCGCGACTGGACCTAATGGTTAGCTTTATCCAATATATCTAGAAAGACAAAGGGGTTTGAGAGGAAGAAGAGTTTGGATTTGATATCCCGCTTTATCACTACCCGAAGGAGTCTCAAAGCGGCTCACATTCTCCTTTCCCTTCCTCCCCCACAACAAACACTCTGTGAGGTGAGTGGGGCTGAGAGACTTCAGAGAAGTGTGACTAGCCCAAGGTCACCCAGCAGCTGCATGTGGAGGAGCAGGGAAGTGAACCCAGTTCACCAGATTACAAGTCCACCGCTCTTAACCACTACACCACACATCAGGAGATGTAGTGTGTGTGGTTTAGAGCCCTGCAGGTGCTGGCACCGGGCCGCCCAGGTCGGCAGGCGTCACTCTGCCTCCTGCGGAAGGGAGTACCCCAGTTCCTCCCTCCCTCCATTGCCGAATCCCGTTTCAAACTCTGCGGCACATTTCCTTCTGTACCTGCGCAAACTGATCCGCTAAGGGACTCTTGCTCTTCCTGGTAGAGTCAGCAGCCACCCTGCTGCCTTGAAATCTGGGGGGGGGGGGGAATGGGCCTTGTTTGCAGAGGGGAGGGAAACTGGGTCAGGAGGGATTTCGGTCCAACTTAGCCACAGCAGAAATTAAATCAGCTCCGGTTTTTCTCTCTCTGCTGCTGCTGCTGCTGCAGCATCACCAATGTGTGTTTGGTAGGGTGTGGAATTCTGCAGTTTCTCTATTGCATTTCGCTGGAAACTCCCGCCTGCAGGCAGACATAACAAAACCGCCCGCCCGAGTTTGGTCTGAACTCGAGGATTTGATGACACAAAGGCAGGCAGGCAGGCAGGCAAGCTATCTCTTATTGCATCTGCAAATCCCTTCCCTCCGTCTCTCTCCAAAAGGCTTGGCTCCTCTTCGAAACATCTGGCACCGAAGCTTTCTTGGGAAACCGGGATGTGGAAATGACCTAATTCAAAGAGGGTTATGAAGAATGCACCCATTGGCCTTGGTTTTGCGGACTCTCGTGCTCGGATCCTGCCTCCGGGTTTCTCGTATAACGGGCACCCTGAGAAGAGGATGCTAGGCGGGGTGGGAATGCTTTGGCCTAATCCAGCAGCCAGGGTTTCCCCCCCATGCTCTTATCTTCATGTTTGGAGTCTCCTTCTTTGGAGGTCTTTAAGCAGAGGCTTGACAGCCATCTGTCAGGAATGCTTTGATGGTGTTTCCTGCTTGGCAGGGGGTTGGACTGGATGGCCCTTGGGGTCTCTTCCAACTCTAGGATTCTATGATCTTATGGAACCTCCAGATATGGAGGCAGTCCATCTGCACTCCGAGGTTCTTAACGGTATTTGGCCAGTGTGAGGACAGCGCGCTTGGCACCATTATGGCCTGATCCAGTTCTGCAACGGAATAAAAAAGCAACTGCACAACGTGTTTCCAAAACAACAACAACAACCATACAGCCCACAGGAAGTCTGCAAGTTTGGTAAACTGCTCTAAAATTTGAACAACTGCTAAAAAGCACAAAGGTACAGTAAAGGTAAAGGGACCCCTGACCATTAGGTCCAGTCGTGTCCGACTCTGGGGTTGCGGCGCTCATCTCGGTTACTGGCCGAGGGAGCCGGCGTACAGCTTCTGGGTCATGTGGCCAGCATGACTAAGCCACTTCTGGTGAACCAGAGCAGCGCACAGAAACGCCGTTTACCTTCCCGCCGGAGCGGTACCTATTTATCTACTTGCACTTTGACGTGCTTTCGAACTTCTAGGTGGGCAGGAGCAGGGACCGAGCAACGTCGTGGGGATTCGAACCGCCGACCTTCTGATCAGCAAGCCGTGCCTTGCTCTGGTTCGCCAGAAGCGGCTTAGTCCTGCTGGCCACATGACCCGGAAGCTGTACGCCAGCTTCCTCGGCCAATAAAGCGAGATGAGCGCAGCAACCCCAGAGTCCTCCGCCACTGGACCTAACGGTCAGGGGTCCCTTTACCCTTTACCTAAATAGACCTGAGGGGGAGACTGGATATTTGTGTCAAGGCCAAATGAGGGACCAAAGCCACCCTATACCCAAAGGGGAAAGTGCATTTGAGGGAAGGGGTCAGTTTGCAAATTACCCAATTCCACAGATTCGCTAAACCAAGGGTGCCCAAACCAGGGCCAGATTTGATGAAGTGAACATGCATGAGGGCCGACCAAACTTGTTGAGCTTTTTTTTCTTAGGATTTTACCCCAAAGTTGTTGAGTACATATGTGCATGTGTGGCTGACAATGTGTTTTCTTTTTGTGTGTTTGTGTGTGCTGTTTTTTGTTTTTATGGGATGGCATCCAGTTTCGTTGTACTTGTACAATGACAATAAAGAAATCTTATCTTAAATCTTATCTTTCTTTGTTTACAATTTCACCCCTAAATTGTTGAGCTTTTTAAAGGATTGAGCTTTTTTTTTTTTTAAAGGATTTTACCCCAGGACATATACTGCCAGGGGGGGCAGGAATAAATCGCCCAGCGGGCTGGATTAGGCCCCCCAAAACGGACTTTGGACATGCCTGCCCTAAACGGAGCCTGTGCTTGCACCGTTCCATTTGAAGCAAAACGAGGGCTGCGGTTCGCCCCACATGTGGAGCTACAACTCCCAGCACCACAAAACGACAGTTCCCTGGAGGGGCTGGGTTGGTGGAATTGCGCTTTGGAACTATGCCTCCCGCTCCGTCCTAGCTTCCGGATTGCAAAACCACCACGAGTCGCCACGCTAGAAAAATTTCAAGAACAATTGCGAGCGGCAGCGGTTTTCTGGTGCGCTCCCAAAACCCCAGACATGAGACCTTTGGAAAGCGAGGGAGGAAAACAGAGAGAGAGAGAGAGAGGAATCTCTGCGGCGCGCGGGGGACAACGAATTTGGAGAAGCATTTCCAGGAAGGAAAATTAGGAGAGAGAGGAAAGGGGAGCCCCGCCGCGTGTTGCCAGCTGCGCCGCCTCTCGCTCCCCAAATGCGCAACTGGGAGCGCACAGGCGGAAGCCACGACCCGGGAAGGGCGCGTTATTGATGCCTCTCGCTCGCAACGATCCGGATTTGGCCGCATGCAGGCTGGCCTGGGGCGCAATACACTCCCCAGACACGTTACTGGCTGCCCTCGACACCGCCTCCCTTGCAGCTATGATTCAGACTGTTACAGACACCCTCACACACTTCCAGAGAGAGAGAGGAGACAGCAGGGGGGCGCTTTTAAAAGGGGGAGAGACACCCTCCCGGGAAGGCAGTGCCAAAGAAGACACCGGATTATCCCCAAGCTAGGTGCCTGCCCTATGCTGAGACTTCGCTCCTGCTTCGGAGAGACAAGGACCTGAACTTTCCTGCGCGCTCCTCGCTCCTTCCTAATTTCCCTTTTGCCCCTGTGGATTTCTCTCCCTCGCGCCTCGCCATGAAGTTCTGTCTTCTGCTGCTTACGGTGCTGTGCGCTGCCAATGGGGACTCTCTCTCAGGTAAGCGCATTTTTTGGGGGGGTGGAGGGAAAGGGGTGCCGTGCTCAAAGCAACCCCCTCCTCCCCACTTTTCCTTCCGGGTTCCAGGTTTTAGGAGCCCAAGGAAACCCCGAGGTGGAGTGGTTTCCCAGGCCTCCCCGGTGACAAGGGAATGGGGGTGTTCCCCAAGACACCCCCCTCCCCGACGCTTAGGACGTCGGATGCGATGGGAAAGAGGGCGTCTAAGCATGTGCAGAGTGCGGGACCTCAACCAGGATCCTTGAATTAGTTTTAAAACTTTCAGCCTGAGCTTTCGGAAGTCCCCAACCCAGTTCTGACTCCCTAGTAGAATGGATGCCGGCCGAATTATTATTATTATTATTAGTAGTAGTAGTAGTAGTAGTAGTATACTGCACTATTACAACATAAAAATTACAATATCAAAAACACAAAATATTAATCAATAACCAGCCCAAGCTTTTAGGGGATTGCAGAATGGCCCTTGTGGTCTCTTCCAACTCTATGATTCTATGATTCTATGACTAATAATTCTCAAGGTGATAAGTCAAGGGATATGCTTTTAGGTTTTTTGGGGGGGGAGTTAAAACTTATTTTAGCCCTGGTGTGGTTACTGGTTCGAAAAGGAGAGGATAGAATATGCTCTCCACCCATTTAAAATTGTTTTAAAAGCGAGAGGTGTTTAGGAATTAAAGGGTGGCTTTTAATGAGTTCTTGATTGTAATAAAAAAAAAAAGCCAATAAATTATCGATAAGAAAAATAAATGACAGCAATTTAAGACTAAATAGACTAAAAACTGAATGAAACTTGCATTGACTTTCTAAACCAGTGTTTTTCAACCTTTTTTGGGCAAAGGCACACTTGTTTCATGAAAAAAATCACGAGGCACACCACCATTAGAAAATGTTAAAAAATTTAACTCTGTGCCTATATTGACTATATATGAAGTAATTTTTCAATTTTCCCCACGGCACACCAGGCAACATCTCGCGGCGCACTAGTTTGCCGCAGAACAGTGGTTGAAAAACACTGTTCTAAACATCTGGGTCGGCTCGTCTAGGCAGAAAATGTGTTCAGCGGGCGGCAGAAGGAGTATGGCACCTGCCTGATCTCAAGAGGCAGGGAGTTCCGAAGGCTTTATCTAAAGCGATACAGCTGGGAAGTTTTGGAAAGAAGGAATAGAATTGGAAGAGACCGTCACGGTTTGCACACATTTGTCAGTAGACCCTTTAATGCTCATGCGTAAAAAAATCCATGCGCATGACCACTAAGGCACTATTGACACACCCTCAAACTAGCTGAGGGGTAGGCGTTTGATGGCGTGTCAATAGTGCCTTAGTGGTCATGCGCATGGAATTTTTACGCATGAACATTAAAGGGTCTACTGCCTTTTTTTTTTTTACACGCCAGACGGATCTGAACCCTTGACAAAGGTCATCCCGTCCTGCCCCTGCAATACAGGAATCTTTTGCCCAATTTGGGGCTCGAAACCGCAACCCTGAGATTAGGAGCCTCTTGTATTTTTGCTGTTGCAAACCGCCCTGAGATCTGCAAACGAAGTATGCAAATCTAATAAATAAATTAAACGAATGAGCCCAAAGGCCCGGGATGATGTAATTTTGCCTGCCGGGTCAGACTAGAAGACCCTCGGGGGGCCCTTCCGATGCTGCGGCTCTATGATTTGAATGAAAACGAGGGTTGCCGACGATGGATCGGAGGGTTCCGAGCGGCTGGATCCGCGCACCGATTTCCCCGTTTGCAAATTATGGGATGTTTTAAGCGAAAACTTAACTTGCCTCCCCTCGGTGGGTGGGGAGGGTGGGGACCCTCACGTGGCAAGACTGGAATCCGAGTTCCCGAACCAGGTGGGGTTTTCAAAAAAAGGAGAAGCTTCCTTTGAAGTGGGAAACTTAATCTTTCAACAGGGCTTACCTGCGGTTGAGACTCTTCTTCGGGTGAAATTGCACAAGACGTCTCTCTTTGATGGGAAGAGAGGCAGACAGACCTGCAGGCCAAATGCCTAATTTTATTTCATTCCCCCCCGTCCCACCCCCAGCAAAACTTCTAGAGTTTCCATCTCTCTTTGGGGCTGAGAGTTTCCTGCAGCAGACAGGGGGCTTCCTATTCTTGCTCTTCGGTTGAACTGTTAGCACATTCTGTTCCTGCCCTTTCCTGAATTCAAGGGAGTTAGAATTTGGGGAAACAGAAGTCCCCAGTGCGGATGATGCGGGCCAAATCCTATCGCAGAATCGTAACATTGAAAGGGTTGGAAGAGACCCCATGGAATAATCCAGTCCAGCCCCCTTGCAATGCAGGATTTTTTTTCGCCCCGTGTGGGACTTGAACCCGCAACCCTGAGATTAAGAGTCCCAGGCTCTGCCGACTGAGCTACCCATGCTGGAGGAGGAAGGCAGGGGTTTGGGAGGGGGTCTGTGCGCAGGGAGACGATCATTGCGGTTATACAGCCCCCCAAGCACTGGGTGCTCTGCAAAGCCACCGGCTATCTTAACATGCCCAGAGGCCCACTTTTCATCCCATGCCCTTAAACACCTAAGAAACCCCTCTCCATGGCGGATGGGAACCCAGGCAGATGGTCAGGGTAATAATAATAATAATAATAATAATAATAATAATAATAATAATAGTAATAATAATAATAAATCTCTGCCAAAAAAAACCTCCAAGGAAGGAGAGCCCACCACCTCCCGAGGGAGTCCATTTCACCGTCAAACAGCTTTTGCTATCAGAAAGCAATGTTGATGTTGAGTCAGAAGCTTCTTCCTCGTAACTTGGAGCCGTGGGTTCGAGTCCTACCCCCCTCAAGAGCAGGAGAAAACAAGCTCGCTGCCTTCTTCCACGGCACAGCTCTGCAGTTGCTTGAGATTGAAAGGAATCATAAAATAATAGAATCGTAGAGTTGGAATGTGGCCCCAAGGGTCATCTGGGTAGCCCAACCCCTTCTGTAATTCCGGGACTGTCCTGGGAAAACCGGGACACTTGGAGCGCACGTCGTTGCAGGGGGTTGGACTGGATGACCTTTGGGTGTAAAAATTACAACTCTTTGATGCTATGAATCTGCCGAGACCCTGGCAAGTTAGCAGACCCAGCCGGGCGTGTTCTGCCTCCTGCAGAACCATGAGGACCGGCGGCTTCCAAATTAAACAGCTCTTCAATTAAAGAAGGTGTCCTCATTGCTGATTGTTATAGGAATTCTAAGGTCTTATGTATATAGATAAAATCAATGTTCATAAACGTACAAGGCAAACACACACATAGGTATATAAACCACGTGTCTGCAATAGCACAGGAGAGCAATCCTGAAGCCGTTTTGACTCTCCCAAATTGACCTCAAATATTTCTCTGAAAGGAGGAAGGAAATGGGGAAAGCTTTCCAAGTGCCTTTGGACTGTAGGGGCTGACACACCTCCCTGCAAATACAGCCTGGCAAGTATCTGTTAAGCTGAGCAAAGTTATCAATATGCCTAAGAGATTCAGGAACGACAGTGTTTACCATCTCCAACGAATGTCCAGGCTACCCAGAAAAGGCAATTGATAAGGTATCATCAGGTATCCTGGCAGTCTGGAGAGAAGCAACACACTCCAATTTCTGCTGGGGACCGCCTCTTTCTGTGATGCATGGATGGTGTTTTTTGGGGGTGGTCTTGAGCTACAGGGGAGGCAATTTCGAAACTTTATATAGGGGCTTGCACACCAATGTTCAGGGTTCCTCTCCTCCCTCCCTGCGTGGGGTGAGCGGGGGACCTTGTTGCAACCATTTAATAAAGATCAGGCTTCCTAGCCGCTTTGCTTCTCAATATTCGCTGCTTGGCCTCTGTTGTTTTCTCCTACCGATAAAAAAACCTACATAAGGACTCTGTACGGGCTCTTGGGTACCCCTTAAGGGGAAAAGGAGCAGTATTTTATTATAACAAGCGGAATGAGACTTTTAACACCAGTTTGGCCAAACTGGAAGGAGGCGTACAAGGCGTCTTAGGATTTGTGGAAGATTTACTCCTGAGCCGCCTTCTTCTCTTGAATATATCTCGCAAGGCAGCGGAGGTTTAGGGTCAGGGTTTCCCCACTCCTAGACGGGATGGAGAGTCCCATGGACTGCAAGAAGATCAAACCGATTAAAAAAAACCTACATAAGGACTCTATACGGTTTCTTGGATACCCCATAAGGGGGAAAGGAGCCGGTTTTTTCCTTGTAAAACTCAGAAAGGGCACCTCTCCTGAATTGATGAGCCTGGGGGGGGGGAAGCTCCCCTCCACCCTCTCCCTCCTGAAACGTGGGAGCGTCTGGGCACCCCAGACAGGAATGGCTCGGGGGGCCCTGCTCTCCAAAAAAAAATGAACGATTCGTTCACCAGATTAAGGAACAAACAGCCTTTTGAATCGGCTGCCAGCTGGCTGGCTGCTTCGCCGCCGGCTGTCTTGGGTAGTACTTTTTTCGGGGGGGGGGATTAGGTTTGAGGATGCCATGGGCACTGGGGGTGGGGGCAGATCAGAAGTCCCAGAGAGACCTCACACGCTCTCAGGGCCTCTTCCCGGCCTGATCTTTCACTCCAAGAGCCAAACAAAGCACAGTTTGTCTGTCCGGGGGGGTTGGTGGGGTGAGGAAGAGATCAGGCTTGTTGTGGGTGGGGGGAAGAATGAGGGGGGTCAGCCCTGGCCATCTTGTTTTGAAGGGCCTGCGGCGAGCGAGGTCCCGGCAGGGTCATCCAACCCCCTTGCAATGTTCACCCAAGGCAGGACTTGAACCCGGGACCCTGAGATTCAGAGTCTTAACGGGTGGCGCTGTGGTCTGAACCACAGAGCCTAGGGCTTGCCGATCAGAAGGACGGTGGTTTGAATCCCCGCAATGACGGGGTGAGCTCCCATTGCTCGGTCCCTGCTCCTGCCAACCTAGCAGTTCAAAGCACAAAGTGCAAGTAGATAAATAGGTACCGCTCCAGCGGGAAGGTAAACGCGTTTCCGTGCGCTGCTCTGGTTCGCCAGAAGCGGCTTAGTCCTGCTGGCCACATGACCCGGAAGCTGGACGCCGGCTCCCTCGGCCAGTAAAGCGAGATGAGCGCCGCAACCCCAGAGTCGTCCGCGACTGGACCTAACGGTCAGGGGTCCCTTTACCTTAAGTTCAATAACTCCCAGACTATAATTGCAACCTGTTGCCACTTACCCTAAATTTATTGTTTTATATAATATCACCTTTTTTTTTCTAGTGTTGAAGTATGACTACGAATAGCCAGTAATTCTTTTCTTCTTTTTTTTAATCATTTGTTCTGTGCATAAATATGCTTAGATTTCGCTTCCCGGCTAGCACTTCCGCCCTAAACGCCTAACCATGTTTCCGGCCCTCATTGCCAAGAAATAAAAGGCAGGTGAGTCCCGCGAGCTAACCGATCTCCAAGAGCCGATATTCCGTTCTCACGGCCCCTTTTCCCCAAACAGGCGGTATCTGCTGGCTGCAGCAGGGGCGTGAGGCGAAGTGTACCATGATCATCCGGACCGGAGTGACTTGGGAGGAGTGTTGCGCCAATGGCAGCACGGACATGGCCTGGTCGAACGCCTCGCACCCGGACAACAAGATCAGCCTCCTCCGGATCCTGGGGCTCGTGACCTGTCACCCTTGCAAAGGTAGGGGACGTTTTGTTTTTCCCCCTCTTCTTCTTCTTCTTCTTCTTCTTCTTCTTCTTCTTCTTCTTCTTCTTTATTTCATTGCGAGGGGCCACCACTAGGAAGGCACCGTGCAAGCTGGGAGCCAGCAGTAGGTGGCGCCACAGCAAAGGGGGAAAGGCAGGCAGGTGGCACTGTTTGGCAGAGGGCAGACTAGAATCATAGAATCATAGAGTTGGAAGAGACCACAAGGGCTATCTAGACCAGTGTTTTTCAACCTTTTTTGGGCAAAGGCACACTTGTTTCATGAAAAAAATCACGAGGCACACCACCATTAGAAAATGTTAAAAAATTTAACTCTGTGCCTATATTGACTATAATATAAAGTAATTCTCTTGAATAGGAATCAAATAAACAATTTTTCCCACGGCACACCAGGCAACATCTCGCGGCACACTAGTGTGCCGCGGAACAGTGGTTGAAAAACACTGATCTAGACTACAGCTGCAAATAAAACGTTTCAACTGTCTTTCATATTTTTAGAATAATTTCCATTTGGTTTTACAAAACACAAAAACAACAATGCCAACTGCATAACTGCCTATTGAGATTTCTCTGAATCTCCCATCTTCCCACCGCTGCCTCTTCGACTGCATATTATTTCATAATCCACATATTATAGCTCTCCATATTATCCGTGGGACGCAGGTGGTGCTGTGGGGTAAACCACAGAGCCTAGGGCTTGCCGATCGGAAGGTCGGCGGTTCGAATCCCCGCAATGACGGGGTGAGCTCCCGTTGCTCGGTCCCTGCTCCTGCCAACCTAGCAGTTCGAAAGCACGTCAAAGTGCAAGTAGATAAATAGGTACCGCTCCGGCGGGAAGGTAAACGGCGTTTCCGTGCGCTGCTCTGGTTCGCCAGAAGCGGCTTAGTCATGCTGGCCACATGACCCGGAAGCTGTACGGCTCCCTCGGCCAGTAAAGCGAGATGAGCACCGCAACCCCAGAGTCGGACACGACTGGACCTAACGGTCAGGGGTCCCTTTACCTTCACCTTTATATTATCCATAGCATTTGCTCTTAACAGTCGTCTACATGTTTTCCACACCTATCAGCCAATCACCCATCCCCACCACCCTTCTGAGTAATACCCCTCCCCAAACCCTCACTATATTTAAGGGTCTGGTGTCAGGAGGGGGAAACCCCCACCGGGGGGGGGGTGGAATCTCAATAACTTTTGTGTCCGGATTATCACCGTTTGAAATATGGCAGCCCTAAATTTGGGGAGGCCCTTCCTGGGCAGCAGCCTACCTCTTCGTGCTCTCCTTGCGGGGCAGGACCCTGCCGGGAAAACCGGGACTGCTTTTCCCCCACCCCTAGACTTGCCTTGCGGGCTGACATTCTCCCAGACAGCCGGAGAGAGCCCACCCACGTCTCCAAGGTGGGGGGACACACACACACCAAATGTCTCGCCCCTCTCCCCTCTCCGCCAGACTTTTTGCCCCGGGGTGACCCTCCGACATAATGCACCCGTCTGTCTCCCAAGACCCAAGGCGCTCCCCCCACCCCGGCTGCCTCCCCCAGACAGATCCTTCCCTCTCTCTGACTTGTTGTTTTCATGTCACAGAAGCCTGAGGAGGAACAGGGGTGTCTATTGTTCGAGAAAAAGCTTTCCGTGGAAAATTCTTGGGGGGGGGAACTCCCCTCTCCTGCGGCCTTCCTGCAAAACCCAAGTTTTCAGGCTTGTTGCAAGCACAGCACATCGTTTTTGGTTTTGCAGACACTCCAACTTGTCCCTATGTCCCAAGGGTGTCATGAGGACTGCAATCTTGCGTCGTTTTTTTAAGAGAAGCGTAGAATTTCAGGGTTGGAAGGGAATCCAATTAACCCAATCCAATGCAGGAATCACAGCTGAAAAACCTGGACCGTATGCCATCGGACCTCTGCTTAAATACCAGACCATCCAAGTGTCCCTAGTTTCAAGGGACAGTCCCCGACTTAGAGAAGCCGTCCCGGTTTCTGATTTGACCCCGGAATGTCCCGCTTTTCCTTAGAACGTCCCTCTTTTCACGGGAGAAACGTTGGAGGGGGCGGAATAGGACGTCCCTATTTTCACAGGAGAAATGTTGGAGGGGATGGAATAGGACGTCCCTATTTTCACGGGAGAAATGTTGGAGGGGATGGAATAGGACGTCCCTATTTTCACGGGAGAAATGTTGGAGGGGATGGAATAGGACGTCCCTATTTTCACGGGAGAAATGTTGGAGGGGATGGAATAGGACGTCCCTATTTTCACGGGAGAAACGTTGGAGGGGATGGAATAGGACGTCCCTATTTTCACGGGAGAAACGTTGGAGGGGATGGAATAGGACGTCCCTATTTTCACGGGAGAAACGTTGGAGGGGATGGAATAGGACGTCCCTATTTTCACGGGAGAAACGTTGGAGGGGATGGAATAGGACGTCCCTATTTTCACGGGAGAAACGTTGGAGGGGATGGAATAGGACGTCCCTATTTTCACGGGAGAAACGTTGGAGGGGATGGAATAGGACGTCCCTATTTTCACGGGAGAAACGTTGGAGGGGATGGAATAGGACGTCCCTATTTTCACGGGAGAAACGTTGGAGGGGATGGAATAGGACGTCCCTATTTTCAGGGGAGAAACGTTGGAGGGGATGGAATAGGACGTCCCTATTTTCACGGGAGAAACGTTGGAGGGGATGGAATAGGACGTCCCTATTTTCACGGGAGAAACGTTGGAGGGGATGGAATAGGACGTCCCTATTTTCACGGGAGAAACGTTGGAGGGGATGGAATAGGACGTCCCTATTTTCACGGGAGAAACGTTGGAGGGGATGGAATAGGACGTCCCTATTTTCACGGGAGAAACGTTGGAGGGGATGGAATAGGACGTCCCTATTTTCACGGGAGAAACGTTGGAGGGGATGGAATAGGACGTCCCTATTTTCACAGGAGAAACGTTGGAGGGGATGGAATAGGACGTCCCTATTTTCACAGGGGAGAAACGTTGGAGGGGATGGAATAGGACGTCCCTATTTTCAGGGGAGAAATGTTGGAGGGGATGGAATAGGACATCCCTATTTTCACAGGAGAAACGTTGGAGGGGATGGAGTTATCTGACCCCTGAGCCACCTGAAGGCAATCCTGTATGGGGAAGGTTTTTTTAAAAAAAATGTTTAATGTTTTGTTACGTTTTTTATATATGTCGGAAGTTGCCCAAAGTGGCTGGGGCAACCCAGTAAGATGTGTTGGGTATAAATAGTAAAATTATAATTATAATCGGGATGACCCTATTGTCATCGGAGAAATGTTGGAGGGGACAGTTTTGCATCTATTCGTTTCCTTTCGCTTGCTGCGGCTTTTAATTCAAGCGCCCTGCTGTGCTTCGGATGAATAATAATAATAATAATAATAATAATAATAATAATAATAATTTCTCGATTCCTCCTTCCTCAGAGAGTTGCGAAGGTGTGGACTGCGGTCCGGGAAAAGTGTGCAAAATGAAATATGGGCGGCCCCACTGCAGCTGCGCCCCAGATTGCTCCAACCTCTCCCGGAAACTTCAGGTGTGCGGTTCCGATGGCTTCACCTACCGAGACGAATGTGAGCTTCTGACAGCGAAATGCCGAGGGCACCCCGATTTGGAAGTCATGTATCAAGGCCGTTGCAAAAGTAAGCCGGGTCACACACACACCCCGAACTCCCACCACTGGTATCTTCCAAAGTTTGACTAGCAAAAAAACACAAGCGCTGGAGTAACTATGGTTTGTTAAACCGCACCACAAGTGGTCCGGCGGGTTATTGAACAAACCGTGGCCTGGAAGCTGTACGCCGGCTCCCTCGGCCAGTAAAGCGAGATGAGCGCCGCAACCCCAGAGTCATCCGCGACTCACTTTACTGGCCGAGGGAGCCGGTGTCCAGCTTCCGGGTCATGTGGCCAGCATGACTAAGCCGCTTCTGGCGAACCAGAGCAGCGCACGGAAATGCCGTTTACCTTCCCGCCGGAGCGGTACCTATTTATCTACTTGCACTTTTGACGTGCTTTCGAACTGCTAGGTGGGCAGGAGCAGGGACTGAGCAACGGGAGCTCACCCCCGTCGTTGCGGGGATTCGAACCGCCGACCTTCTGATCGGCAAGCCCAAGAGGCTCGCTGGTTTAGACCACAGTGCCACCCGCTTCCCTTGTCACGCACAAACACACACGTAAATTCCGGCTGATCTTGATCCTCGTGTTTCTCCGATATGTATGCGTCCTTGTGCAGAATCGTGCTCCGCTGTGGTGTGTCCCGGGACCCACACGTGTGTCGTGGACCAGACTGCCAGCGCCCACTGCGTCATGTGCCGGGCCGCCCCTTGCCCGGACCCCACCGACATCGACCACACGATCTGCGGGAACAACAATGTCACCTACCCTTCCACTTGCCACCTCCGGAGAGCCACTTGCTTCTTGGGGAGATCCATCGGCGTCCGACATTACGGGAGCTGCGCAGGTAGGTTTCCCCCCGGGATCGGGACCTGAAACTCTGTTTGGCACGGCTTCAGCCTTGTATCTTCCCAGTGTGCCTAGGGTCTCAAACCTCAGTGAGTTAGGGACTTCCTCTGCAGGGCCGAGCGGAGAGGGCCAAGACCGGATCCAACGAACAGGGAGGCGATTTCTGCCCGTGCCGTGGAGGGAAGCGAGAGGCGCTTGGGGCTCGTCCCCCTGGGAAGGGAGACCGTCTAGGAGAAGGAAAACTCTGACCCTAAACCTTCCCCTGCCTTGCCCCCCACAAAAAATTTTAAGGGGAAAAAAAACCTGGATGTACATTTCCAAAATATAAAAAACCAAATGAAATAAAACCTACATACAGCAACGGCGTTTTGTGTTGTGTAGGCTCCTAGGGTGTAAGTCATGGGCCCCGCCTGCTAGCCTGCTCCCTAAAATATCACCTGGTTTGCTCCTTTCTATATATAGGGTGCCTACATTCTGCATGTGCAAATGGCTTGAGATACCTATGAGGTCCATAAATTACCATATAGCATATATTCAACACAAAAAACAGTGACAATTTGTTGCTGGCAAAGGACAGCTGGACATATAAAGGGCCCCATTATCTTCAGGAGCCGAGGGCCTCATCAAACCTAAATCCGGCCCTGCTTGTGGGATATTTTTGGGAGAACAAAAGGTTCACCCTACACAGATCTGGATTCCCGCAACCAAGCTGGTGCCAAACGTCTTTCTCTGCTTTCCTTCGGACCCCCCCCCCCGAGCAATTCCCCCAACCGGGAAATTATAGTTCTGGGACGGGCAAACTACAGTTCCCATAATTCTGTTGGGTGTTGTGGGAAATCTGGCCCCTGGGCCCAACGCGTTCAGATTGTAAGTTTTGCGGGGCAGAGAGACCTGACTTCTGCATTTGTCACCCACGCTGTTGTGCAAATACTGAATTTTGCCCTTCTCCTTCGATTTCTCCCTTAGCCCCGAACCGATACCCGCTGGACACAGATGAAGCCGAGGAGAACTACATCTGAACCTGCCCTTGGGATCTATCCGACTCCTGACACGCTGGGGCATTATCTGTTAGCGATGTACAGACCGTATATATCTGATATTTATTAAGACCAAAAGAAGACAGCAGGATTATTTATATATATATATATATATATATAGACAGATAGATAGATATCTTGGCTGATGTAACCTAGGCATATGCTCCAGTTTTTCCTCCTCCTCCTCCTCCTCCTTTTGGAAACCCCCACTCTGCAGAATTCTCCTCCAAAAGTGTGGTGGGAGATCTACTCCACATTGCGAGAGCGAGGGGGAAGCCGGGACTGCAGTTCTTGAGGTCTAGCAGCTTAGCTCAGATCAGGATCGGGTTCTCTGCTCTCCGCTTGCCTCTCGGTGACACCCCGTCCCTGCCCTACGATCCTGCAGGAGGCTTTTCTCTGTGCTGAGCGGGGAATTCAGGCCCCGCCCCAGCTCCCGAAGCTGCGCCGTTCGTTAACATCCCATGGCTGACTCTTCTCACAAACATTCCATGACATCACAGAGATCAAGCCAATAGGCACACATCGGGGCGGGAACTCACCCAGACAAACTACCAGTTTTTAGCCTTTAAAAATATATAGACTTATATCTCTCTCTCTAATTTAAATTCACCACTATGGTCACACCGAGTGCCTCATAAGCTGGGTGTTGTTGTTGTTGTTGTTTTTAAAAAATATGTTTCTTGCTCTCTTTCTACATTTTTTTTTTAAAAAAGCCTATTTTCTATAAAAACGAAAACAAAAAATACCTTTGCGTCCTGATCTCTTTACATGCTTCTTTGACCTGTCACACCTGTCAGTGTGGTGTAGTGGCTAAAAGCGGTAGACTCGTAATCTGATGAACTGGGTTTGCGTCTCCTCTCTTCCACATGCAGCTGCTGGGTGACCTTGGGCTAGTCCCACTTCTCTGAGACCATAGCTGTCAACTTTCGGATTTGAAAATAAGGGATCAGCAGCCTCACCTATGACAGTCACATGGCAGTGGTGGGCGGAGCCAGAAGCAAAAGTGGGCGGAGCAGCTAGAACGCGGCGTCCGCGCCCTTCCCTAGATCAAGCTGCATCCGCGCGGAGCCTGGCGTCTCCGGGCTCTCATTGGTCTCCGTGGCTGTGTGTACGCAATCGGCGGCGCCACTCGGAAGCAGGCGGGCAAGAGGGAAGGGGCGGGGCTCAAGTTCTGGAACGGGCCTTATGGCAATTTGTGGGGCGGGGGCAGAGAGAAGGGGGCGTGTCGCCGGAAGCCCAATGGCGGCGGCCGCGGCTCCTCGCCGCCCACGAGCCCCGCTTAAACAGCAGGCAAAGAACGGGGGAGACGGGGAAGGAAGGGAGTCCTTTGACAACCCGGGAATATGCGGGTTTTTGAGTAATCTGGGGAAGCAGCGGGAAATACGTTTAAAAACGGGGGAATCCCGGCCAATACGGGATACTTCTCAGCTATGTTGAGACTCCTTCGGTACTTCAAATCCAAACTCCTCCTCCTCCTCCTCCTCCTCCTCCTTCTCCTTCTCCTCCTCTCCTTCTCTCCTTCTCCTCCTTTTCCTTCTTCTCCTCCTTCTCCTTCTCCTCCTCCTCCTTCCTCCTTCTCCCCTCCTTCTTCTCCTCCTTCTTCTTCTCCTCCTCTTCTTCTTTCCTTCTCTCCTTCTCCTTCCTCCTCCTCCTCTTCTCCTTCTTCTCCTCCTCCTCCTTTTCCTTCTCTTCCTCCTCTCTCTCTTTCTCTTTCTCTTTCTATCTCTCTATCTCTATCTCTTTCTTTCTCTCTTCCCTCCTCCTTGAAACCCTCCTCCTTGAAGCAACACAGCATAGCTGTCAACTTTCCCCTTTTCTTGCGAGGAATCCTATTCAGAATAAGGATATTTCCTTTTTTTTAAAAAAAGGAAAAAGTTGACAGCTATGCAACATAGGCTCCTCACCTCTGACTCCAGTTTACCCTCCCTTGTGATGTTGTGTCTTGCCATCAACCTTGGCGTGTTATTCCAAGGGTCCTGGGTTCGAGTCCTAATCTGAATTCCCTCTGGCTTGACCTCGGTCTGCTTGGGCTGTTCTGCGCCAGAGACGTCCTTGGCTGCTGGGAAAGCCCCAAAATTTCTGCAACTGGGGCCTGAGACTCCTTAGAAGCGATTCCCCTGGAGCCTGACATTTGGGCTCCGACGAGGGGCTCCCTTTATCCATTTCTAGGCGGGCTGCAGTGCGAATCGCCGAATTGGGGTCATCTAGTACAAACCCTCCTGCAATGCAAAAAATCAGAGAGGGAATCCCTGGCAAGATTACCACCCAACCTCCAGTGTACAGGTGAAACTCGAAAAATCATAATATCGTGGAAAGGTTCATTTCTTTTCAACTTAAAAGGTAAAACTGATATATGAGATAGACTCATGACATGCAAAGCGAGAGATATGTCAAGCCTTTATTTGTTATAATTGTGATGATTATGGCGTACAGCTGATGAGAACCCCAAATTAACAATTTCAACTTTGGGGTTTTCATCAGCTGCACGCCATAATCATCACAATTATAACAAGCAAAGGCTTGACATATCTCGCTTTGCATGTCATGAGTCTATCTCATATATTAAACTCCAGTAGCTAATGAAAACAATTGCTTACAGAAATGGACTTTTCCACGATATTCTGATTTTTCGAGTTTCACCTGAACATCCAGTGTTTTTATTTTTCCTTTTAAATTTTTTGGGGGAGTCCCCAAGTGAGTGGTGTCCTAAGCGATAGCTTGTTTAACTTATATCTACATCTGGCACTGGGTGATGATGATGATGATGATGATGATGAAGGCTGGCCGGTCATTCATTTCTGAGGCTGCACCGACCCCTGGTGGAAAAAAGACACACACAGCCACCTTGCTGGACATAGGCAACATCTGTCCTGCAACCGAAAGCTTAGAATCACAGACCTGTTTAGTTGGATGGGGCTACCAAGAGTCATCTAGACCAACCCACTGCGTTTTCTTTCAATCCAATCTTGGTAGGCTTTAACTTTCTGCGTGTTTCAAATTACGGCTGTAATTTTTTCCCTATTTTTTCCCTTCTCCCCCCCCCCAATACATTTTTAATTGATTTCCCATATTCGTTACTTATTAATTTTTCTAAAAAAAACAACACAACAACCCCAAAACAAGCCCCCACTGGCTTCCCACTTCTCATTCTTAGCGATAGCTTTACCATTTTTAAAAATCATTTCTTCTAAGCCGCTTTGAGGTGTTTCCCACCCCTTACAGTCAAGCGGGGTATATATATTTGATGAAATAAATAAAGCAAAAAGGTAAAACCGCAGGGTTCAAGCGCCCTCTACCAGGCAATTGAAAAAATAAAGTAACAACAGCAACTGCAAGAATACTACTACTAATAATAAGAATGTGAACTGCCGGTATAGGGCAGGTGTGGAGGACTCCCTGGTCCTGAATGGGGTAAGTGTGCTCTGTAGGACCAGGCGCACAGCCTGCGGGTCATTTTGGGCTCACTGCTGTCCACGGAGGCACAGAACAATCCTGCGTCCAGGGCGGCTGTCTACCAGCTCCATCTGAGACACCCCCTGCCTGCTCCCTGTCTCGCCAGAGTGGTGTAATGTATGCCCTGGTTTTCTACTGCTTGGACTACTGCCATGCACTCTCCGTGGGACTACCTTGGAAGGTGTCTCGGAAACGGGACCATATACCACAGTTTCTAAAGGATCTACATTGGCTCCCAGTGCGTTTCCGAGCACAATTCAAAGTGTTGATGCTGAGCTTTAAAGCCCTAAACGGCCTTGGCCCTGTATACCAGAAGAAGAAGAAGAAGAAGAAGAAGAAGAAGAAGAAGAAGAAGAAGAAGAAGAAGAAGAAGAATCGCGGGTATAGGGCAGTATATAAATGCAAATAATAATAATGATGATAATATTTGAACTGTGGGTATAGGGAGGTATATAAATGCAAATATTATTATTATTATTATTATTATTAATTAATAATAATAATAATTGAACTGCGGGTATAGGGAGGTATATAAATGCAATTTATAATAAGAATACTAATAAGAATAATGCTGAACTGCCGGTATAGGGCAGTATATAACAGCTAATAATAATAATAATTATAATAGGAAGAAGAAGAAGAAGAGGAGGAGGAGGAGGAATCGCGGGTATAGGGCGGTATCTAAATGCGATTAATAAAAATAAAAATAAAAATAACAAATGTGTGCTGCTTTGTGTGTGGGGGGGTGTTTTAAGAAATATATATATAAAACCGTGCATGTTGAACCCGGAAACTTCCCACCGAAAGGAGAAGCCTCCACTCTTGACTTTTCATACCTCTGCGGTGCCAGGAGAGAGAGGGGGGGCGTGCGCATGCGTACTGCGCGCAGCGTCGCTTGGATCCGGGGAGTGGGGTGAAGGTGGCGGCGACGTCTGTGACGCCTGGCCGGAGGTGGGCGTGGCTTAGCGGGGGGGGGAGAGTGGGAGGAGCAAAAAGGAGGCGGCGGAAGTCGGCGTGCCGTGGGAGCTTCGCTTCCGCTTCCGCCCTGGGCACTTCCTCTCTCTCTCTCTTTCCGTTCGGCGAGGCAGAAGGTGCAGCAGCAGGAGAGCCGCGTGGAGGGTGGGTGGCCTGGCCTCGGACGCCTGGGTTCCCCCCCACGCCCTTCCACCCCTTTCGTTTCGGGAGGGGGAGGGCGAGGCGGGAGACGTTTCCGTCCTTTTGTGTATTTAATTACTTTTTTTAAAAAAATAATTATTATTATTATTTACTTTTGAATTCTTGTTTACTCGCGTGTCGGGCAGCCTTTTTAGACTGCCTGTGTCTTCGTGGATAATCTCATTTCTCTCTCTCCCTTCCCTTCCCTTTAGAGGGCTTTGTATCTGTGGCCGTTTCTGGCCGTTTATGTCACGTTCGTAATTTAGGCTATATTTATAATTATGCGTTTTATTACATAGAGAGAAAATGTAACCTAAATTTTGAATGTGACATAAAACCCAGAAACAGACAAGGATATACTATATATATGTATGTGTGTGTATGTTTTTATGTATGTATATATGTATGAATGTATATATTACCATGTCTGTTTCTGGGTTTTATGTTATATTCATAATTTAGGTTATATTTATATTTCTGTGTTTTATTATATAAATATAACCTTTCCGTTTCTGGGTTTTATGTTATATTCATATAGATATTTTATTATCTATCATCTATCTATTACCATGTCCATTTCTGGGATATATATATATATATATATAAAATAAGAATATGACATAAAACCCAGAAACATAAAACACTTGTGTGTCGCCTTTTCATACGATACGCATGTAGTATCATGAAAAACTCTCGATACAGCGGGTTTTCTGCATTCTGTTTTGTTTTATTCGTGTCTGTAAATTTTATATTTCTTCATTTTATACCCATTCACACCCTCTATGCACACATACAAAAACACACCCATTTTTTGGGGGGACACACACACACACAGATATAATCTAACATGTTTGCGCTGTGTTTTTTATACATTGCCATCCGGGACTCAAATGGTTTGAAGGGCTGGTGGTTAAATCTTATAAGGTTAATGGATTTGGTTTGTCCAGTGGGGGCTTACTCCCAGGTAAGCAAGCAGGGGGGATCTCAGCCTTTAAAACAGTTTTGTTTTGGCCCTACCCCAATATTGCTCACAGCCATTATTGTGTCATTATTTGGCAGGGGGCATGACATTGTAGTATTCAACGCGGGGTTATAATATATAGGTTCCCATTTGAGGATACAAATGCCATGCATATATTTGCTTAAGCGGTGAGATTCGTGTGCCTCTGAATTTACCAGGAGGGTTTAAGGAAGCACATCTCTACTTCACTTCTCCACATGTGTGAAGTGGTGGTCCTGATATTGATTTGGTTTAACCACTGCATCTCCCCCCCCCCCTTCAGGTGACGCTCAACTGCCAGGATGCAGATTTTTGTGAAGACCCTGACGGGCAAGACCATCACCCTTGAGGTGGAGCCCAGCGACACTATCGAGAACGTCAAGGCGAAAATACAGGATAAGGAAGGTGAGAGTGGTTGACTCTGTCGGGGGGTGTGTGCCAGAGCGCCCCAGAGACTGCTGCTTTTTCAGAGTGCTGGCACCCCCAAAAGGACTCGCAAAAGATTCAGTTAAAAGCAAGACCGTCTCTGCCCATAGGCAGAAAAAACATGCCAAAGGGGGAGAACTCGAACTCAGGCACCAATTCTTAAAACACTTCTTCTCATCTCATAATCACCAGCTGGAATAGTTCAGGGGAGGAGATGCCTTTTGGAGCTTAGCTGCTGCAGCAGAACTGATGGAGTGAGGAGAGCTTGGTTTTTTGGGGGGGGGGGTTGGCATTTTATAGAGTAGTTCAGATATATTGATATTTGTCAGTACGCAAAGGGGGAAGACCTAGATTGGTGCAATCCCAACTTTTCATACCAAGCTGGGCCACAAAAGTACAGTGGCACCTCAGAAGTCAAACGGAATCCGTTCCGGAAGTCCGTTCAGCTTGCAAAACGTTCTGCTTCCCAATTGGCTGCAGGGAAGCCCCCTGCGGCCAATCGGAAGCCCCGCCGGATGTTCGGGTTGCAAAGAACGCTCGCAAACCGGAACACTCAGGAGCAGAAACATTCGACTCGCAAGGTGTTCGGGAGCCGAGGTACGACCGTACTGTGATCCAGAAGCCATGGGCCACAAACAGAATAAAATTTCCTTATCATAAATTAAAGTTCATAATGTACTTAATGTGCCAAATAATTAATAGATTTAATTAATTATGTATAATTAAACACACAATAGATTTAATAAACTTAGTTGCTAAGCGAATTGAATACACAAACAGATCTGTGCGCCTTCGTTAACCACGCATGACACAGAAAATTATTATCTTAATTATCTTTTATTATATCTTACTATAAAAAGATAATTATTATCTCTCCCCACCCCCCTTGAATATTGCTGAGGGCTGCCAAAAAGGGCAGGTTATGCTACCCTGATACAGATAGATAGATAGATAGATAGATAGATAGATAGATAGATAGATATAGTAAAGCTTTTTTTAAAAAAATTATATATATATATCTAATGTATATAAAAGAACAATTACAGCGGGCAAGAATTTAAAAAGTGATAAACTAAACTGTAAAGTAGGCATGCAGAATTGAGTACAGTGGCACATGGGTTAAAATAACAAAGCGCTGGTAAAATACTGTTAACACGTAGGAATACGTTTCCAGCCAGGGAAGGGTCATAGCTCAGTAGCAGGACACCTGCTCTGCCTGCAAAATGTCCCAGTTTCAACCTCCCCAACATCTTCCGGTACGGCTTGTGAAATCCTGGGGAGTTTCTGCCAGTCGAGGCAGACAGTAGCAAGCTAGTTGGACCAACGTCCTGTCTTGGAACAAGGCAGATTTCTGTACTGTATTGCTTCTTCAGAATCATGAGGACTAGAATCTCACTTTGTTAATATATAAAGGAAGAGCCTGAAACCTCAGAGAGCCTCTGCCAGCCAGTGTGGACGATCCCAGACTGGTTGGGCCGGTGGGCCTGACTCTGCCTACATTCCCGCGGGTGGGGTTTTCATACCGACTCCTTTTTGCCAGGTATCCCTCCCGACCAGCAGCGTCTGATCTTCGCGGGGAAGCAGCTGGAAGACGGCCGCACGCTCTCCGACTACAACATCCAGAAAGGTACGCTTCTGGGGTGGGGGAGAACACCCCCCAGCCCAGCCCCTTTTTGCCACGCAAGGCGGCAGCCTCGTTGTGCTCCATTCTGCGGGACTCACCCCAATTCCTGGGGACTCCCGATTTCAAATTCCTGGAGTCCCCGCGAAGCTAGGATTCCAGGCTGGATGCCCCCAGTCTCTCCTCCCCCCCCCCCAAAAAACACACCAGTATAGGACCTGCTAATCTTGCTTTCCCCCCCTTCCCCTGCTCAGAGTCCACTCTTCACCTCGTCCTTCGTCTCCGCGGGGGGATCATCGAGCCCTCTCTCCGCCAGCTCGCCCAGAAATACAACTGCGACAAGATGATTTGCCGCAAGTGAGTTGTCTTGAGACGTCTGGGTGGGTCGCTGCTTGCCGGGGCGGATCCTTATCCTCTAATCCGGGGCAAGGCAGGGAGTGTGTGTGTGTGTGTGTGAGTGTGCAGGTTGGTTGAAATCGAAACTTTTGCGGCCAGGGTTTTGTGGCGAGAAGAATTTCCAAACCCAAAGTTTGCTGAGCCGCAAAGGCTGCCTTCCCCAATCTAGTGCCACCCGGGTCCTTTGAACTACAAATCCCATCACCCCCTGGAAGTTGCCAGGGAGGTCTTGGCCAAAATGCCTGGTAGTTGCGCCGCAGTGCAGAAGGCAGTGTAGAATTGGAAGGGTCCCTCAAAGGGCATCCAGTCCACCCCCCCAGCCAAGGCAAGAGAACAGTTTTTTGTAGGTTCGAACCAGTGATGCCGGCCATTGGGGTGTTTAGAAGCAGTGGGCCTGGATGTTGGAGGAGGATTCGGGGCAGATTAAACATCAGGTGGCATGCAGTTGCCTCACGCATCCTGGGTTCAAATGATCTCCAGTCGCAGGTGTTTTGCAAAGGATCCTTCTCTCTGGGCCTGAGACCCAGATTAAATCTGGGTGGGGGGTCCTGTGGCTTTCCAGATGTTGGAGCCCCTCATCCCTGACGGGCTCCTGAGGCTGGTGGCGACTCCCAAGAGCACCACCCCATCCTTGGGTTGGGCGATCAGGAGCGGCCCTTGAAACAATTCACACCCTCTTTACCGGGGTCAGATTTCCACGGTGTCCCGTGCCCCACTGAAAATCTTCATTGACGGGTGTGGGAGCCTCTGGCCCTGCTGTTGGACCACAATTCCCATCATCCCTTGAGCTGATGGGATTTGAGCATCCAACAGGACCCAGACTCCATCCCTGGGTTTGCTTTCTCGTCATACCTGGGGAGCTGGCAGGCCTAGGCAGGCTTCCTAAAGGGGGTGTCATGGGCTGGTTGGAGGCAGAGGAACGGTGGGAGGAACCAGCTGGGCGACCCCCCAAAGGGAAGAAGAGCCAGGGGATGGGTGGGGTGACCATGAGTGGTCAGAGGGAGAAGACTGGGAGGAGGTAGCGTTGGAAACTGAAGAGGCAGCAGGGCTTAGTGAGCAGGGAGAGTCTGTGGCAGACAGAAGTCCAGAAACAGGAGGGGAGGGAGTCCAGGAGACAGATATAAGTCTGGCTGGTGAATAAGTCAGGATCTCTCTCCCTCCTGTTGCAACCAGCTCCACTCCTCCCTGGTCTCCCAGAACCAGAGGGGGCATGAAGAGGGTAGAGGAGAGGCTGGCTGCGCGGCGGCGCAGTCTCGGACTGCTTGGGGAAAGCCCTAGAGAGGAGGGGACTTGGGCAGCTGTGGGGAGGCAGTTTCAGCAGCTGCTTCATGGGAGCAAGTCTGGCCTGAGGCTCCCGTGCAGATCCTGTTTCTCCTAATACAGAGTTGCCTCCAACTCGCACGGCGTGATTGACTGCCGGCTCTCTCGGTCTCGTCAGCTGTTTGGTTTTGACCGCCCAGGCGTGCCCCAGAAACCCTCTAGGGCCGGGCAAGGCCATGGAAGCAGTCCCGGAGCCTCACTTTTTGCGCTGTTCCCCTTCCAGGTGTTACGCCCGCCTGCACCCCCGTGCCGTCAACTGCCGCAAGAAAAAGTGCGGCCACACCAACAACCTGCGCCCCAAGAAGAAGGTCAAGTAGACAGAGATACAGAGAGAGAGAGAGAGCGTACGTGACGGGGGGCTCTCTTCTCCCTCCCCCCTAAAATCTGGGTATCGTGCTACTTTGCTGAAACCTGCTACCACCTGTTCAGTTTGGGCATTTCTGTTTCTTGCCCATTAGAATAAAACTTCCCATTGCACCAAGCAAAGAGTGTGAATGTCTCTTAAATTGTTTGCTTGGAGCAGTTGCCGAGCCCACATCCTGTTTATTCCTGAGAGTTGCAGGCATGTGTGAATGCTGTTTTTTAATCGTCTGAACCAGGGGCAGGGGAACCTCTGGCCCACCAAGGTGTCCATCGCTGATCTGAGTGCAAAGTTCGATTCTGCGTTGGCTGTGGAAACGGAGAGACTTTCTGTGTTGGGTGTTTGCGACTGTTTGCGGGAGCAACCGTATTTGTGATATTCGCTTAGCAAACTGAGCTAGTTTTAAAAAAGAAAGGAAATACGCTTTCTTACGGGTTCCAGCATGACATGGAGGCAAAAGTAAGATCCAAATTTAGCAGTACACACAAACGCCAGTTCTGTGAAACCGATTTCTCTTACCACTGGGGAATACAAACATGAAATAAATCAAATCTGCAAATAGTGTATCAGAAACGCTCTGGAAACTCGCTCAATTTTTTCAACTTGACCACTAGATCTCACATAACTGAATAATTCCCTCCCGTCTGATTTTTTCATGAACAGATCATGCCTTCATCCTTCCTTGCTCTTTAAATATTGCAAGTTGTTTTTTTCCAGAAATAGAAGTGGCTTTAAGAGTGTTTTTAGGGCCTTCAGAATCCTGCTTTTCTTACACCTAAATGTACCCCCGTGACGTCTTTATAATCCTGTGCCCTCAAGCTTCGCAGGGAGAATAAGGGGAATATATTCATGGGAGTTTGCATTCAGGTGGGTTCCAGTCTTGCTTGCAGGAAGAAATTTAGTTTATGGGGGGGCTTAAGCCACATTGGGGGAGGAGAGGAAGATTGGGAGAAAGGATTTGAAGGCAGGCAGCACTCCTGTCCCAGTTCAGGCAAGGGATGGTTGGTTGGAAATGGGTTGGGAGTAATGTGTGACCCTCCCACGCCCAGTGAACTACAACTCCCAAGCTTTCCCCACGCAGATCGCTGGGTGCACCAACAACTGGAGTCGGCTCCTGGAATGAATGGTCAACTTGTGTGATCGAGTGTTGGGGGGGGGGGGTACCTCTGCTGGGGGACATGCCATGCTCCTTCCTGGGGTAGTTTGCCCACCTTTGGTCCTCATCCTGCGCTCAGATCTCACCTGCGGATCCCAGGAGCCACAGTCCCGGGAAATGGCTTTGACTGGCTGGTTTAATCAGGTGAGGGGGGGGCCAATTTGCATGCGAACACGGACTCTGGGGGTGGACGAGGCCAAATGTTGGTCCCAACGGTCAAGGGGGGGTTTCTGCCCGTGCCGTAGAGGGAAGCGAGAGGCAGGCGGGGCTCCTCCCCCTGGGAAGGGAGACCGTCTAGGACGGGGGTAGGCCACCTAAGGCCTGGGGGCTTGATCCGGCCCAATCGCCTTCTCCATCCAGCCCGCGGACGGTCCGGGAATCGGTGTGTTTTTACATGAGTAGAATGTGTGCTTTTCTTTAAAATGCATCTCTGGGTTATTTGTGGGGCAGAGGAATCCGTTCACATTTTTTCTTTCAAAATATAGTCCGCCCCCCCCCCCCAAGGTCTGAGGAACAGTGGACCGGCCCATTGCTGAAAAAGGTTGCTGACCCTCGGTCTAGGAGAAGGAAAACTGACCCTAAACCTCCGCTGCCTTGCAGGATATATTGGGGGAGACGAAAAGGCTCAGGAGTAAACCCTACACAAATCTGGGGCGGAGTCCCTAAGGCTGTTGGATGGCGCCTTGTCCGCCTACATCCGGCAACTCCGGCAGCCCAGCTAGTGCCAAACCTCTTGCTCAGCTTTCCTTCGGACCCCATCTTTGAGGCCGAGGGGGGAGGTCTTGTCGTCTGGGCAGCCTAGGACCCCCAGACACACGGCCCAGGCTCGCGCCCCAGGGAGGTCACTTCGGTGCTGCTGCTGTTCAGTCGTTCAGTCATGTCTGCCTCTTCGTGACCCCATGGACCAGAGCACGCCAGGCACGCCTATCCTCCACTGCCTCCCGCAGTTTGGCCAAACTCATGCCAGTCGCTTTGAGAACACTGTCCAACCATCTCGTCCTCTGTCGCCCCCTTCTCCTTGTGCCCTCCATCTTTCCCAACATCAGGGTCTTTTCCAGGGAGTCTTCTCTTCTCATGAGGTGGCCAAAGTACTGGAGCCTCAACTTCAGGATCTGTCCTTCCAGTGAGCACTCAGGGCTGATTTCTTTAAGGATGGATAAGTTTGATCTTCTTGCAGTCCATGGGACTCTCAAGAGTCTCCTCCAGCACCATAATTCAAAAGCATCCATTCTTCGGCGATCAGCCTTCTTTATGGTCCAGCTCTCACTTCCATACATTACTACTGGGAAAACCATAGCTTTAACTATACGGACCTTTGTCGGCAAGGTGATGTCTCTGCTTTTTAAGATGCTGTCTAGGTTTGTCATTGCTTTCCTCCCAAGAAGCAGGCGCCTTCTAATTTCGTGACTGCTGTCACCATCTGCAGTGATCATGGAGCCCAAGAAAGTGAAATCTCTCACTGCCTCCATTTCTTCCCCTTCTATTTGCCAGGAGGTGATGGGACCAGTGGCCATGATCTTAGTTTTTTTGATGTTGAGCTTCAGACCATATTTTGGGCTCTAACCGGTTTTAATTTAATTTCACCTCCGAAAACGCACTCCATTGTCTGTCTCTAGTGCTTTTTCCAAAGGCACCCTCCTTATACAAAACAAAACAAATCCTTCCAGTAGCATCTTAGAGACCAACTAAGTTTGTTCTTGGTATGAGCTAGCTTTCGTGTGCATGCACAATTCTTCAGATACACTGAAACAGAAGTATACGGTATACCTTATTCAGTTTTTTTGGGGGGGTGGGTAAACCTTGGGTTGCAGTGACTCTGCCAAGCCTGCAGAGGGCAGCAGAGGACCTTGTGCCACAGCCACGTGGGTGCAGCAGGAAGTGCCGGGTTGACTATAGAGGTGTTGAACATAGATGTAATAAATTGTAAAGGAGCCTGAATCCCCCCCCTCCAGCATCACTTTCAAGCGCGCTTTGTTGGAGAAGTAATCAGATCAAAAATCCCAACATTAAATCAAGGAGAGGAATTAATGATTGCATTGGTCTCTGAGTGGGGAAGGGGCACATTTTTTTGGTGGTGGTGGTGGTGGGGGGGGGGAAGGCTTCTTATAGTGATCCAGGAAATGCCATGCCCAGGTCGGGGGAAGGGTCATCTCTGCAGCTTTCGTGCCTCTACGGTGTCGGTGGAGGCGAGCCTGGGAAGAAACCTGCATTGCTGCAATGGTGAGCAAAGGACCCCTTTAAATGAGGCTGGGGGCTTCCCTCTGCTTGCACGGGAGGGCCAAGGGCGCTGCAAAATGTGCAATGGGCAGTAATTGCGGGTGGGGCAGCAGAGTCCAAAATTTAACAGCCTTTTGCTGCAAACTGTGCAAAAAACCCGACCAGATACAGTAAAAGGAAATTTGGAATTAAAAGTGCGATACCAGCAGCGGCCACCGGAGGGCGCGCGCGCACACACTTTAAGCTTTCTCGTTCTATTCATTCCTTTCCCATCTAGGTTAGTATTGCCGGCACTGACCGGCAGCAGAGCTTTCAGACAAGGGTTTTTTTTTTTGGTTTTTTTTGGACAGCTTTTCTGCGGGAGGTGGAGAGCCAGGAAGGGGTTCGACCCCCAGCAGCGCACCCGGGAAGGGACATAAGGAAACATTAAGGCGCAAATATGGTAGAATTGGAAAGGGAACAAACCGTGGGCCTCGAACCCGCGACCCTGAGATTTAAGAGTCGAATGCTGTACTGACATGTAGGCCACGTACCCCAATTGAGCCGATTGAGCGGAGTGTTTCGGGGCGGTAGAGCTCGAAACCATGAGGACCGGAACCTCAGTTCGTTTTTATTAATTAATTGCGAGGAGAATTAGCCTTCCCACTGATGTCGGGCTCTGGAGTGGGGGGCGAAATCTGCGTTTCCTGAACCATGAAACCCCAGCCAGCGCGGTCGATGGGTGGCCGGGAGTCGTAACTGGAATGGAGCCTCCAGGGACAGGGACAGTCTAGCTCGGCTTAATATTTCTGCATTGCAGGGGGTGGGCTAGATGACCCTCAGGGGTCCCTCCCAACCCTACAATTCCACGATTTCTACGAGTCTATTCCAGGTCCCAGGTCCAACCCACAGTATCACGTCTGAAACCCTGGTGCACCACCGACTCGGTCAAAAGCTTTTTCTTCCTATTTAAAACGGGGTCTTTTAATTCGGAACAACGAGGACTAGAAACTTGACTTCATTTTGCCGGGGGAAACAGACTTCAGCTCGGCAACAAGGTCCACCCCAGGCTTGGCCCGTCTTCCCGGCTCCTCTGTCGGGACGACAGCACGGCGGGAACCGATTCAGCCTGGGCTTGGTCCGGTCTCAGGGAGCAGTTCCGATGTTCTCGGGTTTGGCTAATTAATTGCGAGGAGAATTAGCCTTCCCACTGATGTCGGGCTCTGGAGTGGCGGGGGGGGCGAAATCTGCGTCTCCCCACCCATGAAACCCCGGCCAGCGCGGTCGATGGGTGCCCGGGAGTCGTAACTGGAATGGAGCCTCCAGGGACAGGAGCAGTCTACCTCGGCTTAATAGTCGCTTCGAGCAGAGAACATGGGAGAAGGTCTTAATGCCCGTGGACCGTTCCTTCTTGGCCTTTTTCTCTGATAAGAGTCCGGTTGGAGATCTGCATGGGGGGGGAAAAGGACGTTTAGGTTGCAGGTGTGCTGAACGTGAACGTAATTCCAGCAGGTCTACTCTTGAGTAGAGCTCGGCTGCCCTAAACCGCAGCCAGCGGCACGATTTTATACCCGCGAAAGAGAGAGAGAGAGGGATGCCAGCGTGGCGTAACCCCAGGGGGAGCGGCTGGCACGGATGTAAATAATTCGCCTTTGCACTGTTGTCGTTATTATCTGTTTCGTTTATTAAATTTGTCTAGCTCCCTCGGCCCGTCGATCTCAGCATCAGGCTACCCTATCTCAGAATCGCAAAAAAAGAGAGATAAAAACGAGAACGGAAACTAGCCAATAATCCCTGCCCGCTTCTGCAGCGCATGCGGAAGCCCTCTGGGGAATTGGGATGATAAAAGGTTTAAGGAGTGCTGGAAAATATTTGTAGAATGCGTGAAAAATCATTATAGACAAATAATTGGTTTAGCAGGCTGGGAGCAAGTTGCGGCGAGTGTTGTAAGTTGGAATAAGAAAGGAGGAGGTGAGGAAATGAAGGGAGAGGGAAATAAAAGGAAGAGAAGGGAAGTCTTGCATTTTCCTTTTTTTCTGGATATGTAAGATTTTTGAAATGCAATAGAAATGCAAATAAACAACTAATAATAATAAAAATAATAATAATAAGTTTTCCCCGGCGTTTCAGAAGGGCTGCATCCCAGCCGGATAGGCAGGGTATAAATAATAAATTATTATTATTATTATTATTATTATTATTATTATTATTATTCGGCCGCAGCGACAGTCCTGTAAGGCCGGCTGGCGTCGTTTAAACCCATATTCCAGACTTGAGGGGAAACAGAACTTGAATGCTGGGGCTGTTCCTTCTCCTCGCCCCGCACTAAAGGGTTGGTGTCGGGAGGCGAGACTTGAACCTGGCACCCGCCAGCTCCAATCATCCGGCGGGACAGGGAAGGGGGGGGGGAACGTTAGCTTGCCTGAGATGGGACACACTGAAACCCCAAATGCCGCCCCAGGATGGATGTTTTTTTCCGGCGGGGATGGATGTTTTCGCCAAGGCCAGGCGGTTTGGTTCGGCATGCCACGAATGCGTTTCAGAGCCCGGTGGCCTTGGAAAGCGCATGGAAACTGTCGGCTTTAATTGGGTGGGGGAACGGAAACCCCCCCAGCTGCCCTTGGGCCTGGGGGGGGGGTTCGGCGCAGGCTGCTGTCAATTCCTCCTGCAACCCACCCACACCTTTCTTTGCAACAGGAGATGGCGGGGAAATTTGTCTGTGCGTGCCAAAACTGCGTCCTGGAGGTGTCTCGGAATTGATGCCGTCTGCCGTGAGGCCGGGAGTTTTTTTTTTCCGGAGAAGCGGGACAGAGACTAGGAAGCTGGCGGGTTCAGTATATACGGGGGATATCTTTCATTTATTTTTATTTTCTAATTAACATTCAACGAGACGATCCTCGTGCTCCTGCCCGCAACTCCGCAATCCTACGAGGCAGCAGGCCGGGCGCGGCGCAAAGGGCTTGTTCTTCCAAGGCAGGCATGTCCAACCAGTAGATCGTGATCTACCGGTAGATCCCTAGCTGATCCTGGTAGATCACGGGGCCCTTATCAATTGTGGGATTAAATACAGTTTACCAAAAATTAACAAATAAAGGCTGAAGAACTCTGGGCAATTCTACCCCCAAAAAAAGCTCAAGAACTCTGGGCAATCCATCCACACACTCCTCCTCCCTCCAATGACAATGGGAGTAGATCCCAATCTCTTTGGAGTTGGATGTGCCTGTTTTAAGGATTGTAGAGTTGGAAGGGACCCCCGAGGGTCATCCAGTCCAACCCCCTTGCAAGGCAGGAATCTCGGCTAAAGTATTCTTGACTCAACCTCTGCTTCAAAACCTCCGAGGAAGGAGAATCCGCTGCCTTCCACCCCACGGCCAGACGGCTCTTACTGTCGGAAATTTCTTCCCGGCGTTGAGTCGGAATCTCCTTCCGTGCGCCTTGAAGCCACGGGTTCGAGTCCTGCTCTCCGGATCAGGAGAAAAACGAGCTTGCTCCATCTTCCTTGCGACGGCCCTTGAGATTATTGGGAGGTGGCTCTCCTGTCTCCTCTCGGTCTCCTCTCTCCCAGGCTAAACATACCAGGCTCCTTCGACCGTTCCTCATCAGGCTCGGGTTTCCAGACCCCGTGATTATCTCGGTCGCCCTCCACCTTCTGGCTTGTCAGCCTCCTTCTTAAGCCTGGGGGGCTCTTGACCTCGGGGTCGTGGGTTCGAGTCCCACGTCGGGCAAAAGGTGGCGATTATTATCTCCTCCCAAGGCGACTGTTATATTCCCAGCTTAAGAATGGAAGGCAAAACACAGTTGGTACTCAAACAACTTGGAACCCAAACACTGCAAAACCGGAAATAAGTGTTCCGGTTTGTGAACGTTTTTCGGAAGCCGAACGTGCTCCGTTTTAAGTGCTACCTTGAGGTCTGTCTGTTTTGGCTATTTATTTTGCTTTTTCGTTTTTGTGGCTCTTGTTTCGTTTTGTTTTTGTGACTGTGTGGAACCCAGTTCAGCTACTGATGGATTGATGGATGTGTGACTGCAGTACATTGTTTATTGCTTTCATTTTATGGATCAATGGTCTCGTTAGATAGTAAAATCCATGTTAAATTGCTGTTTTAGGGGTTGTTTTTAAAAGTCTGGAACGGATTTCAATCCGTTTTGCAGTTACTTTCTATGGGAAAGAAGCGAGCCTTGGTTTTGGAACGCTTTGGTTTTGGGACGGATTAAGTTTGAGAAGCAAGGTACCACTGTAAAGTTAAAGGTAAAGGGATCCCTGACCGTTAGGTCAGTCGTGGACGACTCTGGGGTTGTGGCGCTCATCTCATTTTATTGGCCGAGGGAGCCGGCGTCCAGCTTCCGGGTCACGTGGCCAGCATGACTAAGCCGCTTCTGGCGAACCAGAGCAGCGCACGGAAACGCCGTTTACCTTCCCGCCGGAGCGGTACCTATTTATCTACTTGCACTTTGTGCTTTCGAACTGCTAGGTGGGCAGGAGCTGGGACCGAGCAACGGGAGCTCACCCCGTCATTGCGGGGATTCGAACCGCCGACCTTCTGATTGGCAAGCCCTAGGCTCTGTGGTTTTACCCACAGCGCCACCCGCGAAAATCGGAGATTAGCCTCCACCCAAAGGCGTCGTGGACATTGGAGGCGCCTGAACTCGGGACGAAAGGGGGAAACGATCCGAGAGGAAGGCACGCTTGGCAGATTCTCAACTTCCATCTGCAAACCACCATTAAGACCATCATGGAAGACCATCCTCCTCGCCATAGAAGGAGAGAAGGAACACAGCTATGGTTTTCACCAGTGATTCCTGCCTGCATCGCAAGGGGGTTGGACTGGATGACCCTTGGGGGTCCCCCAGCCCCTCAATCCTGTGCCGCCGGCGTGCTCCTTTGTCCCAGGCCTGCTGGCAGCAAGCTTCAAAACACCCCAGTGGAAACTTCCTTATGGAGTGCGATCGAAAACCGGTCTTGGCACAGCAGCCAAACCGGATGCCGTCCGTTCCAAGCTCAGGTTTTGGGGAGTGGGGGCAGGATTTTTAGGTTTGTGGCCTTGTCAGCTCAGAGGGGGCTTTGAAACCCATCTGCCCAACTCCTTCCAGCCCACGATTTGCACGTAATAATATATTTATATTTCTCGAAGCGGAATGCACCCCGCCGTCGCCGAAGGTTCCTCGTTTTGCACACATGCCAAAGGGGGAAAAAGAGAGACTTTTAAAAAAATTATTATTTATTCTCCTTCTATTTTCTTCCATCGCTTTGTTTTCTGCGACGGAGAGTCTTTTAATAAAATGTAAATAAAAGAGAGAGAGAGAGACTTTTAATGTACCGAAGAATATACAGAGCCAAGGTCTGCCCGCCGGCAAGAGCCGATTTTGGCAGGAGAGCGTGGCCAAAGCGTGGCATGAAGATTTAAAGGAACATTTAAGTATTTCATTGTAGTGGAGAACCGAAATGATTTTTTTTATCTGTTTGCAGAATATGGGTAGATATTCGAGACCTGTTGGCTGCTCTGCTGTATGGTTCTCTGCGACGTCTTGTTGCGTTTTCAACGAAAAGTGAAAGGCTCTTTGTCTTCTGTTTGTTAGTCCAAAATTAGACCTGATATAAATTAAACCCGATGCCTCTCACTGTGAGTTCCTGTACATATTTAAGATACATATGCAAGGGGCTAATTTATACCGGTAATCGTATTTTGGGAATCACTCATGTTCTTATGGGGCTGCATGGTTTTATACTTTCTGGGTCACCCATGGCCACATTATCATAGAATTGTAGAACGCAACGCAGGAATCCTTTTCCTAGTGAGCTTCGTGACAGAGTCAGGATTTGAACCCTGATCTCCCAGGCCCTAGTCCGAAACTCTAACCACTACCCCCTCCCACTGTCTTCCTAGACTTCTTCTGCTATGGGGAAACTCTATAAATTAAGTAGGTCGGTAAATACAGGTGGGGGGGGAGCAAAACGTCCCTTAGAGAAGGATCTGAAATATTATCAATCCAGCAATCAATCAATCAGTTCTTTATCGCAGTCCAAAGACCCGCAAACGGAACCCGGTACCAAAAAATATTCTTATCGAAGCTTGTTTTATTTGATGTTTTATCCGCTTCGATATTTCGAAAGCGATAAAGAAATGAAATGATAACAATGGCGAACGTCGTCACGGGGAAAAAAAAGTGCAGTTCGCGGACATTAATCTGAGTTTCTAACGCTGAGTAGACCTGGAGGAAGACAAGACGGTCGGCGGCCGTGTATGGAGGCAGCGGTGCTGGGAACTGCAGGAGAGGAAACCCCGCTCTTGTGTTCGAATCCTGACACAGTACCGAGAGCATCGGCCCCTCGCTCCATCGAAACGCATCTCCAAAGATTAATTCCCGTTTTTCCCCGTTTGCAGTTGGAAGCGGACGTCCAGACCCTCGTCCACCGCTTCTATGCCCTTCAGAGCGAACGTGTCGAAGCCTACCACCTCTTCGAAGAGTGAGTGTCGCCCGACCAGTTGGGGTTTTATATTTTTTTGCGGGGGGGGGGGACGTAGCCAGGTTTCCAGAGGAAGAGTGGCTTTCGTGTCCCGCACGTGGGCTTCCCGTTGAGGCGCCCGATTGAGGCCTCTGGTCTGTGTTATGGGACTACAAAGCCCATTGTCCACTGCCAGCTCGGCCAATAGCAGTGGATGATAGGCGTTGTAGTCCAACTGCTAAATATGATTATCTGAAGAAATAGGGTATCTGAAGAAGTGTGCATGCACATGAAACCTCACACCAATAACAAACTTAGTTGGTTTCTAAGGTGCTACTGGAAGGAATTTTTAAATTTTTAAATTTTTGCTAAATATGAGCTCATTGGGCAGCACCCCCGACGCATTTGGTACATATTTGCGCATTCCAGTATGGGGCGCGATTTACGCCGCTTCCTACCGTTATTATCCCGCGATCTTATTCTTTCTGCTCCCGCAGGCTGTTTATTATTATTGCTTCGAGGAGGGAGTTTTGTTTGGCTGGCTTGTTTACAAATAAACAACGACAACAATAAACAGAGGAAAGGACTCGAAAACGCCAGGTTCCCGGCGACCCAAGTTCACCGTTGGCCGGTCGCCGGGACCGCAGAAAGGTGGCTTGCGAGACCCCCCGGGGGACCCAACTCCATCCCTTTCGTGCTCCCCCCTATTTCCGCGCCTCTCCGTCTAACTGGGGAAGGAGGCCCAGAACGGGGGGCGCGGTTCCCTCCCCGCTTTCCTGCCGCACCCAAGGCTTTTTTTGGCTCGGGTGCCCCTTATGAACTCCAGATGAGCTGGGGGGGGGAGCTTCCATCCCTAGACACCTGTCTTCGATTTGCGCATTGGAGCCGAGACTCTGGGCGGCAGGGGTGGGGTGGGGTGGGGTGGGATAATTGACTTCTGGGGAATCGAGACCCTCCGGCAACCCCCCACGACTCCGACCAAGCGGGCCTGGCTTCCCCACCCAGCCCCCCCCGCCGCCGCGCCTCCCACTCTGCAGGGGTGACGCCCCCCCCCCCTTGCCAGGCAGGCTGGTGGACAGTTCCTAATTCAAGTCATGCTTCTTGCAAACCCAGCCCAGCAAGGTCACGGCAAAGGGGTGGGGGCTTTTCATAGAATCGTAGATTTGGGGTGGGACCCCCCAAAGGGCATCTAGCCCAACCCCCTGCAATGCAGGATTTATGTATTTATTTAAAAAAAATCCCTGTACAGGGCTGCCTTCAGATGCCTTCTGAAAGTCAGGTAGTTGTTTATTTCCTTGACATCTGATGGGAGGGCGCCACCACCGAGAAGGCCCTCTGCCTGGTTCCCTGTAACCTCGCTTCTCACAGGGAGGGAACCGCCAGAAGGCCCTCGGAGCTGGACCTCAGTGTCCGGGCTGGACGATGGGGGTGGAGACGCTCCTTCAGGGATACTGGGCCGTTTAGGGCTTTCAAGGTCAGCACCAACACTTTGAATTGTGCTCGGAAACGTACTGGGAGCCAATGTAGGTCTTTCAGGACCGGTGTTATGTGGTCTCGGCGGCCGCTCCCAGTCCCCAGTCTGGCTGCCGCATTCTGGATTAGTTGTAGTTTCCGGGTCACCTTCAAAGGCAGCCCCACGGAGAGCGCATGGCAGTAGTCCAAGCGGGAGATAACCAGAGCATGCACCACTCTGGCCAGACAGTCTGCGGGCAGGGAGGGTCTCATCCTGCGTACCAGATGGAGCTGCCCTGGACACAGAACTGACCTGCGCCTCCATGGACAGCTGTGAGTCCAAAATGACTCCCAGGCTGCGCGTCTGGTCCTTCGGGGGCACAGCGACCCCATTCAGGACCAGGGAGTCCCCCACACCTGCCTGCCCCCTGTCCCCCCAGAAACAGTCCCTCTGTCTCATCAGGATTCAACCTCAATCTGTTAGCCTCCATCCATCCTCCAACCACCTCCAGGCACTCACACAGGACCTCCACCGGTTCTGATTTAAAAGACACTCTTCAGATCCTTTTCAACTCTGCGATTCTGTGCCAGGAGGCATGAAGCCGGGACGTTCTGTGTGCAAAGCAGACCCCCCACTGCTGAGTTTCGGCCTAGACCTCGGTCTTCCAGTCCAGGCAATGGGTACCCCACTGCTTCTTTTTTCCATCTCTCTACCGTTTCCTCCCCCCCCCTTTCCCGTCAGGGGCCACCGGGCGTACCTCCGAAGCGGCCCCGGCTACGACTTCACCCGCTACCGCCAGCTGGTGCACGAGATCACCCAGGCCTTCAGCGGGATCTCGCGGGAGATCCTGCAGATCAAGGAGCAGCTGGAGGGACCCGGCGGTCGGCCCGACCTCGCCCAGCACCTGGGGCGTCTCCAGGAGAAGGAGAAGGAGAAGCTCGAGCTGGTGAGAGAGAAAGGGGCGCGCGGAGGCCGGTGTCAGGTTTGCGCCCATTTTACAGGTGCAAAGCTGATCCCCTTCCGGTTTTGTGCCGGAAGAGTGTTTCGATCATGTTTCGATCTTGTGATCAGGATCGGTGGTGTCCGGAATTTCAGGCGCGGACGTCCCTTGAGAGCTTTGGGTTTTTTTTGGGGGGGGGGGCTTTGGAATCATGGCTTTGGAAGGGGCCCTGGGGGTCATCCAGCTAGGGGGGTTGGACTAGATGACTCTGGGGGTCCCTTTCCAACTCTATAATTCTACCACGCTGTAACCAACTGAGCTACCCAGTTCGGAAAAAGCCAGAACGCCCCTTGTTTAATGTTTCTTCGCTTTCGTTTCAACCACTTCCTATCGTTACTCGTTTTGCGAACCGACCTGATCTCTTTTCAAACGAACGAACGAACGAATATTATTTACAGCAAAAACATTATTTTGTAAATCCTAAAACACTGGCTTATTCCGTTCTGTAATAAAATGTTTATTTAAAAAGTAAAATAATAAATTATTTATAAATTAATATTATAAATGAATTTATAGCCTGCCTTTGCTCTCAGGGGCTTGGGGGTTCCTCTCTCTCCCCCCCCCCCCGCTTTCCATTTCATCCTCACAAGAATCCTGCAAGGTTGGTTAGCGACCAGCTGGAGGTTGGATTCGAACCCAGGTCTCTTCCTGCCATTCGGGTCCGGATCTCCAACCACTGCACGGCACTGCCCCTCTTGCAAATCGCTGTCCCAGCAAACTGGGGAGAGGGGGAGCTGGCGATTTCCTGTGCGCCCCCCCCCACTTGTCTCTGCCAAGAGGGTCTCACCTCCTCGTTTCTCCCCCTTTCCAGACAGCTCAGCTGCAGCTAGCCAAACAAAACGCTCAAGACCACCCCGCCGTCATAGCCCACCCTCAAGAGGTTCAGGAGCTGAAGCAGAAGTAAGTGGGGGGGGGACGACCCCCGTGGTTGCAAATCAGAAAGAAGGGTGCAACACGATTTGCTTAAAAACAACAACAACAACCCAGATTGCATCAAGGCTGGGCGAAGGTCTTCAGCCGGGGGGGGGGGGGAGGAATGCATTTATTTTTCATTTCGTAAAACTTGACCGTAACTCTCAAAAGTGTCTGCATGCAGAGACGCCTTTCGATCCTTATTTTAAGAGGGGAGTCCTGTTGGTTTTGGGACGCGGGTGGCGCCGCGGGTCAAACCACACAGCCTAGGGCTTGCCGATTGGAAGGTCGGCGGTTCGAATCCCCGCAATGACGGGGTGAGCTCCCGTTGCTCGGTCCCTGCTCCTGCCCACCTAGCAGTTCGGGCTGGATGACCCTTGGGGTCCCTCCCGACTCTACGATTCGCTGCAAAATAGTATCCTACCCGATAAACTCACAACTCCCTGCTCGAATATAGCGACCGTGGCAAATCTCTCCGAGCAAAGGGGAACATTTCCACATCTCGGGGTGCTCTGTTTGGCCCGACAAGGCCCAATCTCCCACAATCCCCCTTGGTTACAATACCCTACAATCCCCCTTGGTTGCCATTTCCCACAATCCCCTTTGGCTGCAATCTCCCACAATCCCCCTTGGTTGCAACCTCCCACAATCCCCCTTGGTTGCCATTTCCCACAATCCCCCTTGGCTGCAATCTCCCACAATCCCCCTTGGCTGCAATCTCCCACAATCCCCTTTGGCTGCAATCTCCCACAATCCCCCTTGGCTGCAACCTCCCACAATCCCCCTTGGTTGCAATCTCCCACAATCCCCCTTGGTTGCCATTTCCCACAATCCCCCTTGGCTGCAATCTCCCACAATCCCCCTTGGCTGCAATCTCCCACAATCCCCCTTGGCTGCAATCTCCCACAATCCCCCTTGGCTGCAATCTCCCACAATCCCCCTTGGCTGCAACCTCCCACAATCCCCCTTGGCTGCAATCTCCCACAATCCCCCTTGACTGCAACCTCCCACAATCCCCCTTGGTTGCCATTTCCCACAATCCCCCTTGGTTGCAACCTCCCACAATCCCCCTTGATTGCCATTTCCCACAATCCCCCTTGGCTGCAACCTCCCACAATGCCTTGGGTGGAGGGGCACCTTGGGAAGGCGGAGAGAGGGCAGGAGAGGGCAGGACTGCTCTCTCGCGTGCAACCCAGATCCCTTTGCAGGACAGATTGTGCAGATTCGAGACCTGGGGGGGGAAAAACCCTTGGCTCCCTCCTTTTTGGAGAGGTTTCGCCCCCCCATATTGCTCTGTTTTGGCTCTCGGGATTTTTGGCTCCGCACGGGCGATTGGATTGCCTCCTTTCGCTGCGTTTCATAAACAAGCGTTCGAGGGCCCGGGAGGGAGGCGGGCAGGGCCGGGACGCCCCAGCCAGAGCGTGCCTA